>OZ022582.1:4362409-4882409 GCA_963669155.1 Arbacia lixula | reverse complement strand
TTAATGAATACATGTTTAAAAAAAAAGACCTAGTAAATGCACAAATAAATTATGACATTTACTTATGATATTCATGTCATATTGATATCAATCTCTATTTGAGCAGCTATTCACTTCCGTTCTTAAATATCTTCTGCAAATCCCATAATAAAACACCTGTGTATCACGCTGTCAGAACAACGATTATAAATCACCTTCAGTGAAGGATGCCGTTACGGTAACCATAGGGCTCGGGTAATGTTGAACACCTCAAAACCAGAAAAGGGAAGAATCTTTATTCAAGAACTTGCCACAGGTAAGAACCAATCATTCAACGCATTGTTCAATGTTGTTCACCCTGACTGAGTTTGAGCCAGCACCAGCTTCTATCTGAGCCTTCTATTGCATGGAGCTATCAACATTGATAACCAAGTAATCCACAGTGCATGTCTAATGTTTATGCACTATCTTGTACATGTATATACATTGCACGGCTAGGTGTATGGTGAGTAAGACCTCTTATCATAATTTAGATGATTCGTGTTAACATGAAAGATGCTCTTTCAGAAATTGTGAATTACCATGTATGAAAATACTCCCAGTCCGTCCGACCACCCGTGTCTCCTATATCTATACCTACCTATATCTACCTATATCCTGTAACACATACTGATGTAAAAGTAGACCTATCATAAAAGAAATGGAGTACAAGAGGCATGTTGTATGGGACCTGTGATAGCATGCTTGCGAATGGTGATATTTTATGGAAGGTGGAGACACATAATCGTTAATATTTCATGTATATAAATGCAGTAGTTTACAATCTGGTGTGATAATACCAGCTAGCACCCTGTAAGGTTGGATCAAAGAAGGAACAGCCACACTCGTGCTACTTGAAAGGAGTAACCCACCTCATTGAGATTCTCATCGAGGAGATTGTATATATTGATTCTGGGGTATGATGCCCCGCGATAATTGTTGGCAAAGTGCGCTCGTCTAATCAGAGAGATAAGATTAATTGATGCTTTAATTAGTACGCCCTGTTGAGTTGAGTGCCACTGAATCAACACTCCGCACACACATCAAGTCCAAACTCCGAATGGTGTGCATGATTAAGGCTCCGTACCTTGTACACGCCCACAGCATGGCATAGGGCCTGTGACATATCGCGCTTTCAACAACACACACGTGGATATGTGGGTTCAACGAGATAAGAAGATGTAATCATATTGTATTTCATTTATTTTCCACATACAACATAAATAGAAATGAAAATTTGCAATCTCTACTCTCCAGTATTACGTTTGATATAAATCGCGAATCTTGTTGCGATCAATCGCAATTAATTAGAAGATAGGGCCCTAGTTTCGGTCCTCATCAATTCTCATCTCGCGTCGTTAAGAATATTTTCGTAACGATCAACCGTGTTTGTATTTAAAAGGAGCAACTTTCTTTCCTCTTTGTCCTCACCCTTAAACCTCTTCAACGGGTGCAAAGTGCCCCGCGACACTATGGTTGCCATATGCAGACTCTGAATCCATAAATCTGGTTCGGACGAACTATCAAAGCCGCGTGATGTATAATCACGTGAATATGAACTCTTTGTGCGTCATCGATGCATTTCTGACCAAATGATACACGCATACCACATAGAAAATTGGTCCGTCTGGCATAGCATGGGTTAATTAAATACTCAACCTACACCTCTGCTATAAATTGCAGCTAATGATGTTATAATGTGATTATTTGTTATAACAAAATGTTGACATCGCGCAATGCACTGACATTAATATAGGGCGTAAGTTCGAGACGCCAAAGTTCGCATCAAGAATGAAGCCAGTTATTTTGAAGCAGTGCGAGAGATAACTTGAAGGGATGATAAGATAGCCGACCTGTTGATCTGGATAACTTGTAGTAGTCACCGACATTCTACAAATAGTCATTATCATTTAGTTTATCTCGCCATCTCCAAGTCAAGTCGGTGCGTTGATTAATCAGCTAATTGCACTGCGCCGGGTAGACAGAATTGTTGATGCTCGCAGTTAATGCACACTCTGCTTGGCCGGTGCTGTCGAATGCTGGTTGCAAAGCTCCGTAACATGTTTAGGAATTTTCACTAAACTTGACAGGGATAATTTACTAGATGTCATACTTCAGCAGCCTACCATAAACAACTCAACAATTCGAGAGCAGTCTATTGGCCATTCAGAGATAATCTTCGTAAGTTACATTTCTCGTTGTTTTTTTCTTTCCCGCTGGTAACACGACACGGGGCAACCAGCGTTAAAACACCGACACACCATTTGTTTTAAGAATTATGTTCATGATGAAGGACAGCGCATACTGCCTGGGACGTCGACACCATAATTCCTCTTTTCTGATATTGAAAGAGATGCGATCACTGTGTGTTGCAAAACTGTACTATGCACAGCATATCTCTCTGTTTTCGATCCTTTGTTTACAACTTGTTCGTGACTATGTATTTCATAACTACGGTATGCCTTATCATTCTTCTTCTCATTCTGTTTTCGTGTCACCATGTTGACAAATATTACCAATATCAAGATAACATCTCATATCATCTTTCTTTTGATTCCATATTCTACACACCATAAGTGGGTCTATTTTGAGTCAGATGCATCATGAATACATGTAGTAGAATTGTCGCTTTGATATTGTTATCCAGCACATTACTTAGTAAGTAAGTCTAGTTAAAAAGTCGATTTGAAATTGCATCGTATGTTATGTTATAATGTTTATTTATTTCATTAAGAATAATCAAGTATATCCACCATAGTATCAGGAAGGGAACCGTGTTATTCCTATTTCAATATTACATGGGATTGTGACACATACAAATGCAACGCTACATGGATATTACTTACTGTACATGAACAGCACCAACGTCGGCATGGTGTACGCGGCACACGTTTGCATATTTTAGAAGGAACATGACGCTTTGTGGGATTCAAAGAGGACAGTACTTTTATCTTACAGGGACACAACTTTGATAAACTTGTTTGGTATACATGTATTTAAGAGTAAGATAGTGTACATGCAATATACAATATGGTAAGGAAGGTATTATTTTTTTATATTTCATTACTAGCCTTAAAATTGGGCTTTCCCAGTGATATCAATAACACACACATACGTAGATAAACATACATAAACCATTATACATACATTCATACATACATAGATACAAACAAAAATAGATGCAAATGTGGGCGTAGACTATAATTCAGGACGTTTGTTTTGTTCACGAAGAAGATTCTGTACATGACTTGTACACACACACACAAACACAAACACAAACTCTCTCTCTCTCTCTCTCTCTCTCTCTCTCTCTCTCTCTCTCTCTATTTCCCCCCTTCTTTCTCCCTTTAGTTCTAGTTCCTCTCTCTTTCTCTTCTTTATCTCTCCCTTTCCACTCTTTCTCCGTCTCTTCCCCCCCCCCCCTCTCCCTCTCTCTACATGCCACTCCGTCTCTCTCTTCCTTTTATCTCTCTCTCTCTCTCTCTCTCTCTCTCTCTCTCTCTATCCCTCCCTCTCTCTCCTTCTCTCTCTCTCCCTTCCTCTCTCTCTCTCTCTCTCTCTCTGTCACACACACACACACACACACACACACACACACACCCTCTCCCCCTCTCCCTCCCCCCTCTCTCTCTCTCTCTCTCTCTCTTGCTCTCTTCACTTTCTCTCACTCCCTCTCTTTATTTCATCCTATCCCAGACCGTCCCCAGTTGAGACGATGTGTCAACCGACGATGACGAAGGTGGCGGTGACGGGGACGGTGGGCGCCATCCTACTCATTCTGGGCGGCGTGCTCATCCCCGTGGGCAATGACCTCGTCAACATGTTCGTCGAGCTGGTACGATATCAAATAACGCTATATTTTTCTCTTTTAACTATGCTTCTCTCGAAGGCTAGAAGTCCTTTCTAGATATAATGTTGCATCGTCATGTCTTGTCTCTGGCTAACGGATGCACAATCAGTACACAGTTGTATATTGTTTTAAACGTTTCTAGGTCTATATTTTTGTGCTACATTCGTGTTCAAGCATACTTTTAGATTCTTCCTTAATGAGAGCAAACAATACACTATTAATAGCTAAAATGAGTGGCCACCTTCAGGGCACTCCTAATCATATATATCCGATTGATATGCATAATTTGGGCCCAAATGATTGTACTAACACCACCCTAAAATGGCAGAATTATTTTATTGTTGCCCAACCCATAATCGCACTTTGAATAGAATGTTACCCAATATTATTTTCTGAGAGTATAGCATTACCGTGCTGGTATTTCTGATTATGTTTTTAGGATGTGGTGTTGGAGCCCGGCTCCACAGCGTACGAGACTTGGCTTACCCCTCCCACACCGGTCTACATGCAGTTCTGGGTGTGGGACATCACCAACCCTGACGAGTTCCTGGCGGGGGGCGTCCCTCACGTAGTGGAGAAGGGCCCCTACACATATCAGTAAGTGTTAACCCTTCGTGTGTTAGATATAGACGGATATTCTATGGTATTTGTGTGTACAGTGTATTACGTGTAAAGAAAGATAAATGTAACACACATATAGTTAATATAAGATAAAAGTGTGTACAAAGGCAGAAACTACGATTGTGAGGATAAGAACGAGCACATACATAAATACATACATACACACCCAAACACACACACCCATACACACATACTCATACGTTCTACCACTTTTATGTGAACGCACATTTTACGCGTGCCCTGAACACTTGCACCTTGACTTACTTGAGTTATTTGCTTAGGACGATATGTCCCTTCACTCTGCTACTAGTCACCATTCTCCATGGAATTCTGCCCTGGGCTAGATCTTCGGCTTCTTGTAGGGGTAGTCCCGTATCATTCTTGACTTGTTTGTCCACCTTGTTGGGAGGCGGCCAAGAGGTCTTCATCCTCCAAAGTCAATTTGGTATGCTAAGAATGGTAAACGGTGATGTGGCATACAGGTGACATGTCCAAACCATGGCATACGTCGTTTGGAGTCTTCATCACAGATCGTCTTTTTTATTTGAGGTCTCATTCTTATTTCCTTATTCCTTATTTTGTAAAGTGGGCGTACCCAAAAGACAACTTTTACCATCCTGTCACTGTGTCTTTATTTTTTCTTTCAGAGAGTTTAGAGAGAAGGTGAACGTGACGTTCAATAAGGAGGAGGATCCGGATAATAACACGGTGTCCTTCAACCCCATGACAACCTATGTCTTCAGGGAGGACCTCTCGGTCGGACCGGATACAGACACCTTCAGGACCATCAATCTCCCAGCTATAGTAGGCCACACCTTCTCTCAATCAATCCTACTATCTTTATAATCTATATATTTCTAATCTACCTACTATAGGTACAGTATATATTTGGTTTCACATATCTAGATGTATCTACCCATCTATCTATTTATATCGATCTATATTTACTTATCTAAGACGCACATTAATGTAGATCACAATTCTGTTCAGAATAATGTTATGATACAGTATCACATGAACATTGTGCCTTTCACAAACTTGCTTTATTGGCTTGTTTCGGTCCATCTGCCCTTCCTAAAGGTTTAAAAAGGTATTCTGATCCAAATATTTGTACATGTAGATATTCCGAAGTTAACATTACTTCTTCAATAATTGCTCAATCATTAGTATGTTCAATAATTGGAAAAACAATCGCAAATGATAATGCCAGGGAGGAGAGAGGGGGTAATTTATGAAGGACTCCTAACATCATGATATACCCTGTTGTATTCAAAATGGGACTTGGTGAAAACTAAGGGGGGTTCCCCATTCCCACGTGTTTTGTCATATTATGTGGCCTAAGTATTTATTCCACCGCTGCCACCATATATCTTCTGCGGATTTCACAATCACTGTACGAAGTAGCGTGATGTAGTGGATCATTCATCTGATGCTGGAACCCAACAACTGCCACTGATGTGCTTTCCAGCAAAACCATGTAATTAAAAAACCTGCTCTGTACATATGAGAAAAAGGGGGACCTGGTAATAATAATAATGATGATAATAATAATAATAATAATAATAATAATAATAATAATAATAATAATGATACGTAGAATTTATATACCGCACTTTTCATCTTAATTAGATTCTCAAGGCGCTTCAGAGCAAATTAAAGAGAGAGAGAGAAAAAAAAATACAACACAAGTATGAACTTGTATGTCAAAAAGCACCATTATGCAGGTATGTCTTTAGGTTGCCCTTGAAGGTGGTCACTGACGTCAGGGTTTTCAAACTCTGTGGAAGAGAATTCCACAGGGTTGGCCCTGCATGAGCAAAGGCTCGTTCTCCCCACTATCTCTTTGAAACCGGAACTTGCAAAAGACCGGATGTGGAGGATCTGAAGGTTCGTGATAGTTGGTAGTTGTGAATTAAAGATTTATTGTAACTGGGGGAAGTTCCGTTGACAATATGAAAGACTAAAAGAAGTATTTGAAAGGCAAGGCGTTCCCTCAGGGGCAAGCAATGAAGACTTTTCAAGACAGGGGTGATGTGGCTGCGCTTGTCGGTTAAAGTTACAATGCGTGCAGCTGCATTTTGTAACTTCTGCAGTTTCCCAATTTGATAGAATCCTTTGATACAGTGACTGGCGTAATAATGCAGGGCCCTCATGAGAAGCGTGGTCTCACTGATGGGGCTTTCATGGGTAGTTAAGACCAAATAAATATCGTCATTATTATCATCGTTATCAGTGTAGTTTTTACTTGTGATATGGCGAAAGTAAGTCAGTATAGGCATAGCTAGCTCAGATATCAATTTCCCCCCACCCCCAGACTTTGGCGAATCTGTTCAAGAACGACCCGCGGCTGGAACTGGTGCAGTACCTCCTCAATGAGCTATCCGGTGCTACCACGGTGATCGAGGTATCGGTGTACGGCATGATCTGGGGGTACCATGACGCCTACCTCAAGGCACTCGAACCCATTCTCGACGTCAGCACGGAGTTCGGCATCTTCCTGGGTGTAAGTATAGGCACATCGTCGATGAATTAACGAAGAGGCACGCGCGACCACAAATGCGCGAAGTTGCTTTTCGAGTAAAATGTGATAAAGCGTGTTATGTGTACTTAAATTATTCATTGCCACTTGTTAGGAAGTTAACCTGAATTATTCATATTAAAAAACAACGCCAAGTACTACTCCCACCTCTCATATAAAAACATTATTAAGCTAAGGTCAAATCTTAACACAGAAAAGCTAAAACATGTCGTGTGGTAAAAAATTAATGTCGTACGAAGAAATCATGCAGACAAACGACGCGCGCCTACGAATTATTTAGGTGCGGATTTCGAGCCACCATGTCGATATGTCACTGATCAATTATCTTCCATTATTTAGAGAGAATTTAGTTCTAAAATGTTATGTAACGAAATACCATGTCTAGAATATGCTAAAACTGAAAAAATAAAAACAATAAATATGAGTTTAACCTCTTTCTTCCATAATATTTATTTGGTATTGTATTGACTCACCACTAACTTTTCAGTCGGTAGAGCCCTTTATTGATCGAAACTTTCTTTTGCTGTTGTCAACCACCAGGCCAACGCGACTCCTGAGGCTGCCTGGACCGTGAACACGGGCGCGGGCGACATCAGTCAGCTCGGTGAGGTCGAGGTGTGGGACGGCATGACGTCACTGCCCTGGTGGTCCGATGAATACGCCAACATGATCAATGGCACGGGTGAGTCTGATGTGATTGGTGGAACCAACCATTAAAGAGAATATCCTATAAGCCGAACATTTTGAGGATTTTTTTTAATTTAATAATTGATTACTCCAAATATGGATTATTTGATGGCAAATATCTTTCATCAAGTTTCTAAAATGGACATTACATGAATTTAAGACCATTGGCAGGAAGATTACACACAATTTCCTTTTTGAAGGCTCTTTGTCTTCCCTGTACAGTATATTCCCTTTAAGGGGTGACATGTATGAATCAAAGTGGATTCATATCTTTTAACCCCTTGTGATCCAGATAAACCCCTCCTATATAGGAAATGTGTGCATCACTAAGTGAATAAATTATCACATGGCTCACAAAGAGTTACAGGCCACCACAGACGGCACGATTTTGCCTTGATTCTGCAATCATAAAGACCTACGACTGCAAATGTGACGTCACGTACTTGTACTAATCCAATGACCAGTCAAAATTCCTCATTATAGCGCTTTTTAAATATTGGAAGTATGGGGATATGCACTTTGATTACATTATCAAATTAGCGATTACCCATAATCTTAAACTTGTGACATTGTATTTTCATTTCAGGTTTTTTAATGAAGTGTTCAAAAGTATGAAATAGTTTGTATTTTTTAACACTGTTTTACGCACTTTGCATCACAAGAATTTCAATATCTGTGTTATAGAGTGGATTCACATCTACGCTAGTAAACTGGTCTAGAGTGTGTAAGCGTTCATGACCGGTTCTGGCTGTAAGGATGTTATTTCAAACTTAAACGTAGCCTGAAAAAAACAATTTTAGACAATGAAGTAGAAGTAAACTTGATAAAGGATACTTATTTTCGCTATCTTGGTACAGATTTTTCATGTGAATATTAATAAGATCCCAGATTTCAATTACGATAGGATTTTTGATAAATTGAAAAGACAGATGATTTCATGGTCGAAGAGAAATATTACACCTTTGGGTAGAATCACAGTGGTTAAATCCCTTTTATTGCCACAATTCAATCATCTTTTTCTTTCGATCATTTGTCCATCGGCTCAATTAATGAAAAATATTAAAGCAAAATATTTTCAATTTGTATGGAATGGAAAACCAGATAAAATTAGTAGGGAACAAATACTTGGTTAATACGGGGAAGGGGGATTGAAAATGATCGATATGGATTGTTTTAATAAAGCATTAAAATTGACATGGTTAAGAAGAATTCTATTAAGAAAATGTGATGACGTAGAATGTCTATTAGGATTTTCTTTAGGACAGCCTTTCCACCTTTTTTATGGGGATGAATATTTTCATAACATATCGGAAAAGATTAGTTATCCTTTTTGGAAAGAATTTTTTGCCATGCTATTTTTGATATTTAAAAAATGCGAAAATATAAATTGGTTAGCGCAACCTTTATGGAAAAATAGTAGAATACAAATAGATGGAAGATCTGTTTATTTTAAACACTGGCAGGAAAAGGGTATACGATTTATTAATGATTTAATAGACCGAGAAGGAAATATCATATCTTTAACTGAATGTGAAACTAAGTTCGGTGTAAAAGTCAATGTTCTGGAATATTTTTCAATTTCTCAGGCTCTAAGATGTGTGTTTAATCAAAAATTTCAAAACCTAGCTCATAGAATATGTGAACCATTTGTTATACCTTATATTTCTCCTATAATACGTGATAAAAAGGGGTGTAAAAGCATATACAGACTTTTGATAGGAAATAAACATTCTGCCAAAACCATTGCAACAAAATGGGGAAAAAATTCAAATATTCTTTTGGATCACACTAAAATACCAGAATTTAATAGGATGATCTTCAGATTCACAACCAACATTCGGATAAAGTATTTCCAATACAAAGTTTTCAATAGAATTGTGTTTTTAAATGATACTTTATTCAAACTAAAGATCACCAATACCGAGTACTGTACATTTTGTTATACTGTAAAGGAAACAATTGAACACCTCTTTTTCTTCTGTAATTTTAGTAGAAATATTTGGAGTAAAATAGAAACATGGATATCATCTCCTAGGTTTATTCTTAAATTTACTCCACAGAATATTTTGTTTGGATATAAAGAAAAGCGAAATGATGCCTTAAATTGTATTATCATTTTAGTAAAACAACAATTATACTTCTCGAGGTTGAACAAGACTGTACCCGATTTTAAGAAGATTCAGAAGGTAATACAAACTTATCATTTAGATGAATGTTATATTTATGTTATGAATGGGTAAAGGACAGATTTTACTTTGAAATGGAGTATGTTCAAACATTTGTTTGAATAATGTATATGATTTGACTTCTATAAACGTGTTCATTTTTTTGTAAATAAACTTGCCCATTGGGGCAAAAATATGTAAAAAAAAAAAACCTTAAACGTGCATGTACCCACTCAACATCCAGAACTAATCGCGACCGCTCACACCCGCTTGAGACCGGCTTACGAGCGAAGATGTGAATCCTCTCTTAATAAAAATATATACAAAGCCACTTTGGCGCGTTAACAATGTTAAATAATGGTGCACCATGTGTGGATGCAATATATTGATAACCTTCCTCCTTACTGATCCTAGATGGGACCGCATTCAGGCCGTTCTTAACTACAGAAGATCAACTCTACGTATATGTTGATGATTTATGCAGGTATGCCCGTATTAAAAAATTAAAAACAGTTTTGCCGATATAGCTACTCTGCTACACAATCCACTACATTCAAATATAATTGTTACTCAGAAGATAAACTCATATTGCAATCACCCCGATAATGGAAATGTTGCACCCGAAGCTGAGAACAATTTTAACATTCAATTCAAACTTTATTCTTCCACAAAAAAAAGAAGGATATCAATGCATGAATTCAGGTACAAAGCACTTAAGCGCAAACAAAACATAACAAACAGAATGTAATTCACAGAAATGCTATCATATTTTCTTCATCCCCGTAATGCTAAAAATTGTTTTACAAATGTTTTAAAAGCGTAAACGCAAAACAAGTATCTTAACAAAAATGAAATGAAATTAGTAATGTATCCTCCACATCCATGACCTCTGACCTCTGACCCCTCCCCCCTCAGATCGGGTTTCCTCTCCTACGACTACTCCGGGAGTATCCGGGGTATCCCTGTGTCGCACTTCTCCGTGCCGGACCTGCTCTACACCAACGTGTCGTACTTCCCAGACAACCTTGGTTTCTGTACCCCTCCGGGCAACCTCCCCTGTGTGCCCAACGGACTACTCAATGTCTCTAACTGCCAACGTGAGTTTTAGAGTACCGAGGTTTGACGTCATATGAGCTGATTGTCAAGACAACTGATTCTTAACTGTATTGGTTTAGCAAACAGCAGTGATCATTGCAGGATCGCTAGACAATGTCGGACAGGTGGAACTCTTACTTGAGGGATGTTATTCAGAACCAGAAACCTGCATAGCAATAGATATGATGACACTACTTCGGGATTCCATATAAATCAAGGATATACTTGATTTTATGTACACAACCAGACCATAACGGTCATATTTGTAATTGTATGTTTGAGTGTGTACGTGTGTAAACGAGACATGATGTGTGTGAGAGAAAGTGAGAGATAGTATGTGTGTGTGTGTGTGTGTGTGTGTGTGTGTTTGTGTGTATGATTATCTATGATTAAGGTTTACGTGTTCCATTTGTTAGGGTTGATGTATTTGTATTAATTTGCAAGAAAAGAAGACCCGTACCATTGCATTATTAATTGATATCCCCACCACCAACAACAACAACAATGATAAACGGTATAAAATGTGTCCTCATAATACCAATAACAATAATTGCTGAACCTTGCTTTCTCTCTCAGCTGGGAGCGCACCTATCTATTTCTCGTCCCCGCACTTCTTGTTCGGCGACCCTTCCCTCTTCGATGCCGTGAGCGGCATGAATCCCGTGCGGGAGGAGCACGAGACATCGTTCGACGTTGAGCTGGTAAGCACGTAATCCCACTGATATCAATCAATGTCTTCCTGTTTTCGCTAAACATATTCTATGCATGATGCATTTATATGAACGTCCGCTTTGTGTTTCGGGTGGTTTTCTCTGCTTTCTATTTATCGTATTTCCGAACCGGCTTTGCTTTTGATCATAGCATAATGGGGAGATTAGAGTATGATCTCGTTGCTAGATCATCATAGAAAAGAATTGATGTTAATATGACCGACAAAATTGGGATTGGTAAGAATTTGGACAGAATCGGACGAGTAATATAAGAGTTATCGTTAGTTGAAAGTGTAAACCCTCCTTGAATCATTGAAAACAACTGTGTGATGTCATATTGTACAACCTAGAATCCAAAGCATCCCGTGGTAGAGAAGAAAATCGCTTCTAACTCCATTTATTTTCGAAGAACATAAGCTGTTCGACAGACTTAATTAAGCTTTATGAAGGTGGCATCATCGTCATCATCGTCGTCATCATCATCATCATTATCGTCATCGTCTTCATCTTCTTCCTCATCTCATTCTTGGTTTCTTATTCCGATGATGATTTAAATTGCGTCAATCTGTCGTATATTTCTGCAGAAAACGGGGATAGCTTTCCAGGTTATGAACCGGCTTCAAGTGAATGTGAAAGTTGGTCCGATGCTTCAAATGACGTAAGTTAGGAAAAGTAGCAATACCATGGTATTGATAATGGGTACATTCGTGATCAAGATATATAGCCGTAGACGAAATAGTAGTAGAAGTGGTGGAAGAAGTAAAAATAATAATAGTAGTATGCCTAGTAGTGCTACTTCTCGGTCGTCATTATTTACGTTCTTCAGTTTGGCAGACTTTGGTAGCCATAATGCTAATCTCAAATCAATGACTGTAGTAATTATCACGCTGATACCAATAGAAGAAGCATTTTTATTAAAAATAAAAATTGCAATGATAGTGATGATAGAAACATCTACAATAATGACACTTATACAAAATGTAAATGATTGATATCTAACATAGCAATGATACTGGTGATGGTATATAGAATATAAAATGTGAATTAAATTAAAACAAATACCCTTCTCTTCTTGAAACAGAGACGCCAGGATGTTAAATGAGGCGTACATTCCCATTCTGTGGCTGAATGAGGTATGTAATCACATTAAAGGCTCCAACATTCATATAATATTTAGCACCATTGATTGTTCGGAAACGCACGTACGCCTCCCTCAATAAAGCTCTTCAGGGGGAAAACAGTGAATGACCTCTTTGTGTTGAAATAATCAAACGCCACCGCAAACGACTCGACTCGATCCGATCCGATCAGTCATACGACTCTGCGACTGACAAGACCCAATCACCGGATTTATGCAAGGAGGTGACGTCATATCTCCAGTCGCAGACCCGTATGACTGACTACAGAATCGTGACAAAATCGTGCATGTCGTCATCGGTAGAGCTACATGGCGCCTTTGTGCATGTTATGCCAAAGTAACTCGTGAGCAATTCAAAATTCTCACTCGTTTGCTTTACGATTCGTACGCACATTAATCGCGCGCACAACACGCACACAATACGGGGTTGGGCGGTCACAGTCGGTTACAGTCATTGATCTACTCCTGATGTGAACTTACTTCATTGTGAAAATACCATTTTTCCTAAACATAGACACTACGATGGTAAACGAGAAGGTGGGGATGAGACTTACATGAATAAGGTTTATTCCATTTCTGTCTAATCACATTTCGGTCTCAAGCAACATTTTGAAACGCTATCCTTTGAGACTTAGTAAACATGCCCTTAAGGCCCGGTCCCAGTGACATTTAGGATGGATTGCGCATAAATTGCGGATAAAATTTGATTACAGACGCTAAACATCCGCAATATTCGTAAAGTATGCTGTTTTAAGACGGTTATTTTCCGCACATGTCCGTAATCATCCGCAAAGACACATTTTTCCGTTCCCAGGAGTTTTGGGCTGCCCAAAACTCCTGGGAGCGGAAATCATCCGGTTTATATGCGCAATGCATACGCAATGCATACTCAATGTATGCGCTAAATTTTCGCAGTTATCCTGTGATATCCGCAACGGACATGGGATTGCGGATAAGTAGCGGACTGTGATAGAATGCGAAACGAATGCATAGCGTGCCTAATACGACTTAATACCAAGCTATAATAATTTATAAAGAATGCTTACAGACTGGTCACGAATAGTGCGTTTGTATTACGACTGTTTCGCGAACAATTTGCGAGTACACAGCAAACATTCATCGTAAACCCAGATTACTATATAAATGTAACAGAAAATGAAATGAAATTTGTGTAGAATATAGCATGTTGCCATGGATCATCACGGACATTTGATAGTTGCAGCCATCCAACAACATAAAAATCCCGGATGTCATTGCCATATTGCTCCTGCCACTTTAATTGAATTTTTGTTAATAAAAGTATAACCCAACATCCCCCCCCCCCCCCCCCGTGTGTCGCCAGATAGAATATTACACTTTTTCCAGATAGTGCAGAGCTATAACAATCATAGCTTATCACCTCAACGAGATTTTACAAGAGGTTGGAATTATTTTCAGGTATTCGTTGACAGACGGACACACACACATACACATACATACATGCACACACGGACACTTATGGAATATGCCCATACACTTCAATACACATACATACTCCTTTCATATTAACCATACATCATTGTTTCATGTGGAAGAGGTAAATTGAGCCAAAGGCTCGATTTATGTTTGTATCCCCTCTTAAAGCCCATCAATGTCCTCATATTCTTTTGAGAATTGCTATTCGATGTGAAGCTACATTTTGAATTTACTTTTATAAAAAAAATAAAAACAAACTTTTGTAGTATAGTATTTTATAACGTTTTATTTGTTAACAAGTAATTAACAGTGGAAAATAAATTTTCATGCTCGTAAAACACGTAAACTGATAAAACAAAAATATGTATTAAATCTCAATACCTTCTTTTATTTTGTTCAAGATCACCATTTTGAGAAAGCATAAACATGTATAAAAGTGTAACATTGTATGTAAAACATCAAATAAACAAGTGTATTATAAGTAAGGCAGATAAATAAGACTTTAAACATCTAAACAAACATATGTTGCTTTTTTTGTTCATTGATACTTAATAAAAGATAAGGAAATATGGTTGTATTTCTGAACTAGCCCATTCATTCATGTGGTCTTAAAAAAAAACATTCATGAACTTTCCATGGAATGAAAACAAAAAGTTTTAAAAAAATATTCTTTTCTGTTCATCTTCGCTGAAGAGTGGAGTGTTCTTCTTTTATATGGTCTCGATTCAAATGTATCACATTCGCAATGCGACCGTTGTTTCCGCGCCACGTGCGCATTGCATTCTCTATGCGTACGTGATACTTCCGCAATAATCGTTTAGCATCCTATTTTTGTCCGCAATACATGTGTTATACTTCCACATTACTTTCGTTACATTTTCGCAATGTCTGCAATACATTCCACAATTTTACAAGCAATATCCCTCGTAAAATAGCATTCGCAAGGTAATTCGTTTTTATTCGTGATATTTCCGCTTTTAATCGTAATTTGTTCGCTGTACATCTTCTATGTATCCGCAATTTTAAAGCGGATTTTTTTTTTTTTTTTGCCAAATTTAATGCGGATGACAACGAATGACCGAAATTTGTATTCGCAATTCATGCGTAATTCAACTTCCCCCCAGTGGGACCGGGCCTTTACGCTCTGTTATAAATTTCCGTGATTGAACTCAGGGTTAAATGTCAGCTACCTCTATAAAGTCGGAACTGGTCGCGATATCGTAACATCCGCACAGCAATAGGGGTAAAAGAATATATTACCTTCGAGAAATGTTTCCACTGACCGACTTTTTCATGATTTGATATTTTGTTATTGAAAACACCATCTCTCTCGGTTTGTTTATTCTCCTTGCTCGTAGTCATCTAGCGTAGACGACTTCAACGCGAACTTCTTCATCACGGACGCCCTCATCCCACAGTACATCCTCCTTGGGATCATCGTCGCCTTCATAGCGATAGGGGGCGGGCTATTCCTTGGGGCGGTTGTCACTGCAGCTATCGTCTACTATCAGCGACGGCAGTACAAAAATGACGTAAGATTAAATTCCTGAAACGGTATAGCTATGGATATGGCTATGTTGTGTTATTTTTTTGTCTCGGTAGGGGTGATGATTATTGCTGAAGTACATATTTATTTACTTACTGATGAAGACTCAGCCACTATAGTCAGTTCCTGTTATATCTTTCTGGCCAGCTATGTTTTATCTGCAATTTCATGATGTCTCAATAACAATTTTCTCAATTGTCTTCCTATCTTTTATACATTATTATGTTAGATGAAGTATAACAACAATGGATCATTCAGCAAACATGAGAAAAAAGCTTTCTGATGAAGCGACCCATCCTTAGGCCTTCTTCAAACTTGGCAGACGCCTGCGACTACGGCCGTGATCGCCCTCTGCATGGCCTGGTCTTATGGACGTTGGACTGGAAGAAAAAGAACTTTATTCACTGGATCGGTGAATCCTGCATCAAAGATGCCATAATCCCTACGACCAGTACAATGGAGGCGATATTGTACAAAAATTGCTCAAAACGTCGGGGCATTTGACTATGTATCACTTTTTTTGTACCATAACGTACCGCAACGTAACGCAGACGTACATATAGACAGTATCGTTGTATATAATGAATATATAGATCGACAGCATGTACATAATCATTTTGTGCGGGTCAAGACTCGTTTGTGGATACTCAACAATTGTGAATGTTTCTATAAATGTGCTGTAATTTTTCTAAAGTCTCTGGGTTGTAATGTAACTGTATTTTATATGTATTGCCCAAATTGCCTCATTTAATCACATTTTAACATAAAGAATATTTGAAGAAAATGACATGTTTTCAACTTTCAATGAGTCTCTTAAACACCAATATACAAGTCCAGTCCATTATATTTTTCAAATATTCAAAGTACTAGCTTTTGATCGTCGTGCTTGTATATAAAATCGCTTACCATTATATTTTGTACTTCCTTTAAAGTTCTACTAATATATTTGTATTGATTATTTTGGGGTGACACCTAGAAATTGACTTGTGTGTATATATTTGTGAACTAAAACGTTGCAATAAAACATCTCATGTGGCCAATATATCATCATTACAGATAATGTATGCTTTCATTGTGATCATTTTGTGTATATACATGTATAAATACATGTATAATATTCTACATCCCATTTAGTCTCTTGGAGATTTGCTGTTGTTTTTTATCACTCCTACAAATGCGTTTACATATTGTGAATCTAACATCAAAACCAACTTCCAGTCTGATGTTTAATCGCGAAGTATATCATGAATTAAATTTCAAATGAAGTGGAAAAGATGCAAGTAATATGTTCCTGCTGCTCACAATCCTAACCTACCTACAGTCTTTGCCTGGCTAGATATCGTACTCTCTCCACTACCATATTTCGGTGTGAAAACATTGACCCACTATTATTGTATTGCTAAAATAACTGTTTTAAGGGATGAAAACACTACATGTACCTCCAAGACAGTCAATCAAGCACCCCTACCCACCCCCACCCCCGAAAAAACCGCACCCCGCCGCACCCCCATACACTTTTCTCACTCTACCCTTGAGTGCGACTTTTCAAAGGGAAGCGTTCAAGGAATGTGCGAATGAAATATGCTCAGTTTTTAACCTGGTAATGTATGTAATATGTGATTTACCAAAGGTAAAAACAGGGTTGAAATAGAAGATGTTTCTAATGACTGAAAGCTGAGAAGAACTAGACAAGCCCTAATATGGTAAAAGATGTGTGAATAGAGAATAACAAACGAATTTGACATATTCTTGGGATCATATACTGTAGATGTATATTTCTCATATTTATTCAATTAAATTTACAATATTTCAATGAAAGGTATAAAAATGTTAAAAAAGTACTTACTCCACATTGTACTGTCTGAAGGCAATTCCATATCAGATATTAACTAACACATTGGTTTAATGTGCACTTGTAAAAAAATATGATTTAAATTACTTCCAACATATATATATATATATCACATTGAACCAGTCTGTTAAAATATTCCACAAGTTCAGAAAATTATGTCCATTCTTTGAATATATATAACATTTTATACTCAGATTACATAATATATTTCAATTGATTAGTAAAAGACAAATGGGGGTTCACTAGTGCGAAATGTGCTTTCCAAGAAAAACAAATCATTTTGTGCATGACAAATGTTCCCAGCTCACAACCAACATTAAGTACAATTTCCATGCATACAGACACAATTTCTAAATTTCCTTCACATAATTGTTTTCTGGAAAGATGAAAATTACAGAGCAGATCAGCTAGGGTCTTGTTAGCTTACATTTTTTTTTTTTTCACCGTCAAGCTTTTTTTTAAGACATCAAAGCAGTGAGAAAAACAATTCAATAGTTATCAACCAAGATATTGCCTAAACGGATTCGGATGGACGGACGTACGGACGGACAACCCGCAAACATAATGCCTCCCGCCACTTCGTGGCGGAGTCATAAAAACAGATGTGAAAGTTTTAACATAATCCATTAACAATCATGCATTTCAGATTACAAAATATAAAATTATGAAATCAATGATACATTTGGTGCAAAAATATAATATATGCAATTTCAAATTGCTATAGATGTAGTGATCCAATGCCTGCAATGCCATTGACAAGAATGGTCTGATATTGCTTGGAAACATTGGTGTTCATTTATATTTTTTGGAAGCAAATGAAGTATATTCTCCCTCTCTCTGCACATGTAATGGAAAATAAACATTATTTTTGTATATTTATAATAAGTAAACACAAGAGACAATTTAATGAAAATAGAAAATTGATCAACATTGCAGTAGATTTTTAAGTGCGAGAGTTACAAGTGTACTTCACTACTCCGCTCCAATATCACCATGTTGCCAATTTGATGAAGAGTGATCATATCAGCAATCATTCATTTGCACACTGTTTTCTGTTTTGTTTCTGATTTCATGAAAATAACTGTCCATTCTGTTGACTGTTCCATTTAAAGGTGCTTCAGAATAAAAAAAGATGACAACAGAGAGGCAGATAAACGTGGTTGGACTGAAGTTGTCTTTTCCCAAAGAAGTCTAAGCATCACTTTTCAAAGGCACATAAAATCATTTTTTTTTGGCAAGGACCAGTCTTATGACACCTCACAGAGGCAATAATTCATATTACACACTTTTATTGTCATTAATTGATTCAGATTTCTATTTGTGATCTGTCCTATGAAAGAACACCATCATAAAGCCGCCCAACTGCAAGACACATCACTAGAATCTGTTATGTTCTATGGCTTGTAATGGGACACTAACACCTGTACCTTTCAAGAAATTGAAAGCTTCTCTGAGAAATAAATCTCAAAAGCTGAAAAGTTTGCAAAAGCACTTTTAACTCATTGTTAACCTTACAAAAAGAAGATAAAATTAATGTAATAAAGTCTCTAAAATCATATGCATTATGCAAAGGTTCAACCACTTCAATTTCTCTGATCTTGCCATAATGGTAATGGCTGTAAATAAAACATACCTGTAGCACAATTCTTTGTGAAAATCATGGTGGAAAATAATTATATTCTTTTACTCAAGATATAAAAACATTAAAATTAATTTGGGTAGGGTGATTTCTCTCATTATAATGCAGGTATGATATCAAACTTACCAAATTCAACCTATTGTCAATTCGAAATCTCTGTCTGATTTTGCCATTTTGCCATGCAACATATTACTTCCTATTTAGTGTAAAAATACCATATTAATAAACCTTTTTCCAAAATTAATTTAAAAACAAATTCAAAATACAAAAGTAAATACATTCCAAAGTGCTCAACCCTTTGTGTTACCATCACTGTGTTATTTGGCACATTTGTTAATATTTTTGTTTAGAATGTTTTTAGCATCCTATCCCCCAGATCTTATGCAGGTCTTAGTGGAGCAGATCACATTTAATATAAAGCTGGGCATCCAGATATCCCAGACTAAACATCTTAAGGAGAGATGCTGGTAGCTTCTTGCGGCACAGCTAGGTGTTCCAGTCTCCAGCCACGTGACACAGCAGCAGGTAGATCATGGCAACAAATGTGGTGCAAAGCATCATGGGAAACCCAACCCTGGGGAGACGATGAAGCGAGAAACAAGAGTTTACATCAACAGTTATAATGACACATGCAATGTCACAGGGAGTATTGGCAGAATGATAATAAATTTAAGATATGGATCTCATGCTATCATGTGGAACCTTATCAATGGGATCTGGAAGACAAAGAGTCACAATGGTACAGTGTTTAAATGAAGCAAATGATACACAATTCTCCGTACCTCTTATAGGGATTAGCTCGAAACCTTATCAAAATCATGAATGGAGTCATGGGATAGCTCACATACTCATCCCTGCAACTGGTGCTTGAGTACAGTACAACACAGCGTTACTCTCAGAAAGTTCACTGTCACAATCCTCTATTTTAAGACATTTATTCTATTGCCTTTGCTGCAAGAGAAACTAGTTTTGCTCAATGCTTTCCATTATCAAATGTTCCCCTGTCAGATACAATTTCTTTTAAAATTTGAGATATTTGAGATAATTTGAGATAGTGAGAATTTTTTTATTAGAGAACATAATTTATCTTTTCCCTACTCGTCCATATGAAGGATTTAATTTTTTTTTACAATCGCTGCACCATACCAACTTTATGAAGCGAGGGTCTACTGTACACTCATCACAATACCAACTTTAAGAAGTCGACAAAGGAGAGTATATCAGAAAATATAACATTCATCTCTTCCTTACTCGACCAAATTGAGAATTTCAGTTCCTTTTTACAATAGCTGCACCATATCAACTTTATACTGCTGATACTCACTTCAAGAAGTCGACGAAGGAGAAGCCGTAGCCGTGCTGGTCTGCGATGCCTGCGCACACTACGTTTGCCGAGGCGCCGATCAGTGTGCCGTTACCCCCCAAGCACGCCCCGAAGGCCAGCGACCAAACCATGGGCTGTAGAGGGAGCCCTAGCTCCTCACGCTCAGCCAGGTCCAGCACAATCGGAATCTAGCCACAAAAAAAATACATCATCATCAAATTGGTCAAATATTTCTCATTATCACGAAAAAATCTGACCATTGTAAAAAATATCCAGAGAAATTGTGTAAAGAGTGAGAATTTAGGATTTGAACTTGACCTATGATCTTTGACCTATCTAACCCAAAACATACCCATGGATAACCCGGTCACATAATGTCATCCACAATCCCACTTTGTAGCAGCAGGATAAAAATAATGAAAGATGCACCGAATGAAAGAGCACACAATTATGCACAATAATTTTCCAAAATAAGATATAGGTAAAGTAATCACCAGATCTTCAAATTCGCAACACATCATCATAATCATAATCCTCAAATTGGTCACATATTTCTCGAATTATCACATAAAAAGTGATATCTTAGAATTTGACATTGACAGATGACCATTAATATATGTAAGAAAATAATGTGATTTGAATAAGGTATTGTTGCCAATGAGAAAGCCACATAATGAAAACTTTTGGCTCTCATAATGCCCTGGTCATGACTGAGATTTTAGAGGATGAAGTTGTCTATGGTGTAGGCAGTATTTACCATGGCAGTTGTGAATGGAATGTTGTCGATAAACGACGAGGCCAGAGCAGAAACCCACAGGATGAGAATGATGGCCACTGCTAGCCTCGCATCAGGATTCACGCTCTGTTGAAATACAGAAATATCAAAATGGTCATTGGATTTGTATTCTGTAAGGCTGGAAACAAAGAGATCCAAATGCGTTACAAACTCCTTTTGCAGATTCATATTTCATTTTATGATAAAAAATATCAACTTCAATGTTAATATTCATTGGATTTGCATTATGTAAGGCTGGAAACAAAGAGATCCAAATGAGTTACAAATGTTGCTACAGATTATGAATGTATCATGTTATCATTGAGCAGTACCAGAAGTAAAGATAATTACAACAATGCCATACAACGAAAATAGTAATCACTAATAGACTAATAGAAGGACATAGCAGGGAAATAAAGTTCATAATACATAACTTACAGTTGTGATAACTATGTTTAATTTGAATTTGATGCCATTTCCACTGATACCTGTTAACTAGAACTAAACTTCAAAATTAATGTGAAATGCAAAAGCAAAAAGATATTTTGATGAGAAGCAATGGCTAATGACAAATATGCATTGCCACAACATATTTCCACAACTAGCTGTCAGCAAATTCTTTCAGAATTTAACCGACTTAATTAATCAAATACAATCTATTTTACACAATTAATATTACATAGCAAGCAAATCTCAGGGTGTATCACACAAATATAACATCGACACAACATATTTCCACACCTAGCTATCAGCAAATTCCTGAAGACTTTAACCAAGTTATGATTATTCAAATTATTGATCATTGATTATTGCACCACTAATATTTCATGGCAAGCATATATCTGTATTGTACGATACATACGCAGTAATTCAACGACTCGAAGCCTAGTCTTCACATGTGGTTCTGTGCTTATAGGTTCCCACAAAGGGCCTATTGGTGAATTTGTGCTTGTGAACTTACCGCTATCACATCTGCAACCAGGTCCCCGATGAACTTGATCAGACCCAGCTCCGTCAAACCCTGTCACAGTACAACATTACACCAGGTATGAATATAAAGATGACAGACTATTCATGACATGATAACACATGCATCAACATTTCAAAAACATTACAACAAACAGATTGTTAGTGTTGGATTAGAGTGAAAGGGCTTTATGTGGTAATTTCTTTTTGAAAACAATTTTTAAATATATTTGTTTCCACTTAAAACAAATTCAAATATTCTATTGATGTGCCTGAGTTAACCCAGTTTTTTTTAATGTTACTTTCTTTGTATCCTTTTTTAGTTCTATCTTTCCTTTTAGTAATATTTTGAAATGTACTCTTGATATATTGAATAATGAATACGCTAGTGTTTCTTTTCTTTCTCTTGTTTGTTGTGTAAACTGTGAAATATTTTTTTTTTAGTTTTGTATTTGTGCACGTTTGATGTGAATAAAGACGAAATTGAATTGAGTTGAATACTTTGATATCTGTGTTTAAATTTCGGAACAACAGAAAAGTTGTGCCTCCCTGAAAAATGTCTTGGAAGGCAAGCTTTCCCAACCTATCTGCCCGAGCTCCCTCCTTTTCTAGACCCACTGTGGCATGCTTTGTTGAAGGTGAAGTATGTGATTTGTTTGCTGTTAACCATCTCAGTCCCATAGGCAATAAGCTGTGTTGTAAGCACGGATTGATGTGTAGACCCAGGCATTCCAATACATGCAGGATGTCGAGATCTATCCACATTATAGTGATGATGACTAACCTCCATGAGGACAAAGAGGGCAGCAAAGAATAGCAGCGTGGCCCATTCCACTCGATGCATGATGTTCTCAATGTCATGGACGTCAGCCAGGACGAGGAGCGATATTGCACCAATCACAGCAATCCATCCTGTCAGGGAGCAACACAATAAACTAGAGTTTGATCTCTGTCATCTAGTCATAATCACTCTTTCCTGATTTCATTTATTCATTCATTCATTTTCTATACATACATTTATTCATTTATTCACTCATTCATTTAATATTCAGTATCAATTCACTAATTTATTCACCAATAATTTGTTAATTCATTCATTACTCATACATTCATTTTTTCATTCATTCCTTTATTCATCACTAATACATTTATTCAAAATAACAATTTAAAAAAAAAATACTTCTCTGTATGATTTGTGTGTATGTTGTGTGCTTAAATACCACAATGACACATGGAGAGTGAGTGAGTCATCTTACCCAGATCTAGGTGCATCCCCTCCACAAAGGAGTAGGTGAAGAAGAGGATGATGGTGACAATCAGCACAAAGCTGCACTTGGCCAGCAGGACTTTGTCCGTGATCCGATACTGCAAATACAGAAATACACATACCCCAATGCTTCTTAGTTTCAATTATAGATACTGTCACTTTGACTGGAGGTATTGTGGTATAATAGTTGTGAACTGTGGCTGAAGATCACAAGCTCCCCAGTTTACGCCCACCATTTCACTTGTGTCCTTCACCAAGAAACTTTCTCCAAATTGCTGCTCTCCACCCACGTGCATCTTTGTGGACCAGAGAGAATGGAATGAGTGTACCTTACTGGGAGCCATGATGCTAAAATAATCCCTTAGGTTTGGACAGGTGCCACAAAGACTTACAAGCATCCAATGACCGGGGTAATAATACTGTCAAGCGCTTTGAGATGATACTCTTTCATATTAAGCACTTTATAGATATAAACTATTATCATTAATCACAATAGTTCAACAATGAGTTCACAAAATCACATTGGTTTCATATCATACTAACAATCCAGTATACATAAATATTGTGATTGAAATATGATCCATTTGGAAACTGATTTCATACACAGTGGGTTTTATTCTACTTAATAATACGCATTTGTTGAATTGTTAGTCAGTACGGAAATCATGAAAAAAAAATTGTTACCCTTTGTTCCAGATCATCTAATTTGTCTCTCCAGTGGACATCTTCACGGGCAGTTTGCCTGCAAAAAATAAAGACAACAGAAAGACACAATGATCAGCTTTCTAGGGTGTATTTCAATATGTCTCTCATTCTCTTCCTCTGTCATAGTTCACTGCATCAATTTTATCCTGAACTTGTATTTTAAAGCTTTTTTTCTTCTCTTTCTCTCTCACACACACTCTCTCTCTCTCTCTCTCTCTCTCTCTCTCTCTCTCTCTCTCTCTCTCTCTCATTCCCCTCCACTCACAAGTCTGATATACATGTTCAAAGATACAGTTTCTGAACTGCTTGTTATTTCCATACTTCCCCAAAACCTACTCTCAATCTCTCTCTTCATTCACTTGTTTTTCTTTTTCTTTCTCTCCTTCTCAATATGCAAATTGCATTCATCTACCGGTATTTAAAATCTGAGCAGCAGTGTTAACTCTCTCAAGATTCATGAACTGAATCTGTTTTCTTGCTCTCTCCATCTCCATCTCTCATTCCCTCTTTCTCTCTATACACATCCCCTCTTTTCTCTCTCTCTCCCTCCCTCATGCCTTACTTGTGCATGTAGATCTGGTTTCTGAGTTGCGTCTCCAGCGTGTTCACTTTCTGTAGCAGGAGAGCTTTCACGGTGCTCTCCTCTCTCGAAGCTACCATAATCCTCACCGCAGCTTGTCTCCAAATCTCAATCTCGTGTTTCAGCTCTACAAGAAGACAATCATTAAACTCAATCATAGGGCATCACACATCATCAAATACAATTTGGGGTTGCTAGTATGATATACACCAACTTCTGATTTTGATAACTTGAATTCAATGTCATCTTGTTATGTATTTATGACAATAATTTTTGTAAGGATGTTTTAAACTTACTTTGGAAGCAATATAATATTGTGATCTTTAGTGTACCGGAAGTGTGTGAAATTAAGTCCTAAATTTTACTCATGTGATTTCAAATCAATTAAAGTATTGATCATGACACTGGTACTAGAACTGACTATCAGTATAAGTATTTTTTCATGAAACTGGTACTGGTACTGGTATTCGTACCCACACTGGGTTTGATATTGGTACCGGTCCTGATGATCATACTGGCATTTAAGTTGCTGGTCAATTTCATATTAGTCATGATACCGGTACTGATATCTATACAGTATTCATCTTTGCGTGGTAGTCAATTTGGAATGACTGTTATTAGAACTTGATGTCAATTTGGTATTGGCGGTGACACTGGTACTGCAACTGATTCTAAAATGGCATTCAATTTGGCACTGGTAGCCAATGTGGATTTGGTTATGCTACTAGTACTGTAACTGTTACTGATATCATTGCAGTCATTCAATTTGGCACTGGTATTCAATTTGGTATTGGTTATGATACTGGTACTGGAACTGATATCCATACTGGTATTCAATTTGGTATTGGTTGTGATACTGGTACTGGAATTGATATATCCATACTGCCTTTCAATTTGGCACTGGTATTCAATTTAGTATTTGTAGTTATGATACTAGTACCATTACTGATACTAGTACTAGCACTGTGTGGGTTACTTACCTCTGATCTCCGGCGGTTCGAGGGAGTGCAGGTCCTTCTTCCTGTAGAGCAGTCTGAGCACAAAGTAGCCTACAATCAGGCAGGCAACGATCCCCAGACTCATGTGGGCCGTAAAGTTTGTAAAGGATATGCCCTGGGGACAAAAGACAACAAATCATTGGACATCACAATATAGCCATGTTTCAGTCATCCAGACAATCTAGCAATTTTACGGGGGTAACTCACCACATATTGTGCTACCTACGTGTGTCCACACACTTAAATATGGACCCTAAATGGCGTAAATGCCAGCAGAAACCATGTTGAAAAACATACCCTAAATGGCGTAAAGCGGGTAAAAACTATACCCTAAATGGCATAAACCCAGCGTAAAATGTATAATTTAGTACCCTAAATGTCGTATAAAGCAGTTGAGCAGAAAAACACCCCTTTTTTTGAGGAAAACTTTGACGATGTTGAAGGGCTGAAAACAGACCCTGTTCGACGCTTTTTGTGTCGTATGTGATATGTTGAGCAACCCCCCTGGGGTAACCTCACACTAATTGCAGCAAAATTGATTCAACAGCAGTGCAATTCAGTAAACTTCTTTAACTACTAAAAAAAAATAAGTTCAAAGAAATCTAAGGGCTGGAGGGTATGAGGACCATGAGTATGAAGTTGCCTTCTCCAGCAGCCCTTTAAGATGCATCCAAGCCATACAAATATGCATCACTACTGTTAAATATGAATTAATCATGTTTCTTATCTTTGTTATATGTTGTATTGTATTGAAATGCTAATAAATAATAACAACACACATCAGTCCACACAGGTGGAACGTGATTATGGGTTTTTTTTTTTCATTATGTAAACTGCTGGGAATATGCCTGACATATCACAAACACAGGACATTTTCATTGACTACTCTATTATTTCCAGCTCTGAATTAAAATAAAATCAAGCCGGCTACTGCATGGTATGATCTTAGCAACAATCAATTTTTCAATAAAATGCAATCATGTTAGGAACTACAGTCAATGGTCTCAACAACAAAATTTAAATTATTTTAAAAAATACAACCACGTTAGGAATGACACACTATGGTTTCATCAATAAAATTAAACTGATCTGAAAAATTACAATCATGTTAGGAACTGCACCGTACGATCTCACAACAACATTAAGATCACAATTTTCCCACTCTTTTTTTCCACAATTCTCTGTCTAAGAAAAAAAAAATCATGTTACAATATAGCTTCATCAGAACAACCCTTTCTAACATGCTGGTCTTAAATTTACTATCATTCAGCCTAACAAAATATAGAATCTACAGAGTCAAGCTTAATTGTTCTTAATGGCAGTATTCTTCAAAAGTTTAATGGGAACAAAACCCGTATATGATTGTGGCTTCTACAATCAAAGCGTGTCTTCTAGAAGGTGTGCCATATCTTGCACACACACATACAAACAATTGTATATATATACATGTATAAGAAAAGGAGGTCTACAGAAATTGTTACTGGGAGGAATACTAGAGGGAAAGTGTGAAAAGGAATGTAGTGAATAACATGGTTTAATAACACCAACTGTGGATAGGCCTTTGCTATGCAATCATCAAAACAAGAAATGAAGATAGAAAAGGGTTGAGAGACATTGTCCATTTAATGTATTTTGGGGGTAGGAAATCAAGATTTCTGCTGAAAGAGTAGGTCATTAATGATGTCCAAGTACTTGGCAAGTGTTAATATAGAGTTTGGCTCATGGCCAATGTAGGGTTAGGCTATCTCAGACAGAGGAGATTTAATGGGAGTACTGTTGAGAGAATATTCAATATATAAGACTAATGCCTATATGAGCTAAGCAGTTCAGCTCCCCATGAACTGAGTTTGGATTTCCATTGCCATGAGTTTACCTTCCCATCTCCCTAGAGTTTGGATCTTGTTTGGATTACATTGTAATTATGCTAATGGTCTAGGCTAAGTTGAGGACATTGCCAGAACAGTGCAATTTTGCTCACAAACAATTTCTACCCTCAGAATTGTGTGAACGCCACACAAGGAACTGTAGAACAAGATAAGAACGAGTCAATATGAATGTTTTCATATTGGTCACTATTCGAAGCACAGGTCCATGGTTTCACATTGGTCACTATTATATACACTAGTCAATAGTTTCACATTGGTCACTATTATATGCACTAGTCAATGGTTTCACATTGGTCACTATTATATGCACTAGTCAATGGTTTCACATTGGTCACTATTATATGCACTAGTCAATGGTTTCACATTGGTCACTATTATATGCACCAACGAAAGCGTGCACTATTGATTGATGAAAATAGAGTAGAGTTCTGCTCTGGAGAAATCTTGCTGTGAGCTCAAAATATGTTAGATATGCATCATTATTTTATTCTGTATATAAAACAAATAGATACTCTTCTTATACTCGGGACATGATTAAACTATAGTCCTGCGTTGATCTCAAAACAATACTATAATCTTACTGTAATATTACTGTATTGAGATCAACTAGCGCCTATAGCTTTAGCCATGCCTTTAAGAGCAGTCTCTATTTGTATACTATTCTAACATCATGCAACATACATATGTAGACAAAACGAAAGACAGAATCTCTATAACATGTTAGTAACAGTAACACACCACTGAGAAAGTTTAAGAACAGCATTATCAAGCACTGTTAGCAGTTCTTGCTACAGCTATCTAAATTAGGACAGAATTTCTGTCTGTAACACTTCTAACCGAGGCTAAGAATGGTAAATCAAGCATGTCTGTTAATGCACCAATACATGAGAGTAATCAAGAAATAAATACTGCACAATATTAAACATAAACAAAAAGAAAAGAACAAATATTCATGCTTTCCCGGCATTAGTTTGAAATACAATTTGGTTAATTTAGTTTGAAATGGCACGTTGAAAATGCTTATTGCCAACACACAACAAATTCACACTCAATCATCATGGGAAACTATTATTTGAAAAATAAGCATGAAATAGATATTTAAATCTACTTCCACCACACAACACATTATTACATGTTGAACAATGCATACTTACCAAGACATTACGATATATCCTCGCCTGTCTCATTCAATTAATGAAAGAAGCATTTGAAAAGCAATGTGTGAGGGTGAAAGAAAGCTCAAAACATGAATATAAAGATAATATGGAAATGTAACAATTAGGGCAGCCATGCAGTTTAGAAGAATACCTATGGCCATTCTCTTCAAATGTACAAATAGGCTATGAGCATCAAATAAACATTTGGGTGTTGTTGTTTTTTAAAAAATAATTTTTCACCTCCACAGGAATTTTGTTGATTCTCATTCGCAACAAATTAACAAACATCTTCAAGGTAACTTGCATATTCAAAATGCAAATATTTTTTGAATTTGTTGTAATTGTCAGTAAATACAGACTTATTCATATCAGAACCTCACCTAAATCATGGAGCATATAGGGAAGTTGAAAAAATTGATTTTTTTTGTAGTATGTTCATGACAGATAATTAAGAAATGAAGTCTCATGTGTTTACTATGATAATGGAAATCAAACATCATGAAACAAAATAAAATGAGTAATTAATTGAAAAGTGGGAAATCAAAGACTTGTTCAGCACTTGTACACTCTCATTTCTATGAATATTAACAAAATGTAGTGACCAGTTGCTATGTAGATAAAAGTATGTCAAGTATACATCTATTAACATGAGTCACTCTTCAACATACTGTGTCAAGTAAATGTGTCCACGCAACATATATTTGATGAGCAGAACAAACATTGTTGATTTGAGGAGAAAAACTGGTAAAAGAAAATGGAATTTGATGTGAAATTCTGCCTGAAAGCTCCATAAATTCAATCAATGAAAGAAACATAGTTACATTCTATAATCATCAGAGATAATGAAATTGCATAAAGCAGACAAAATGAAAAATGGCCATGAAAGGAAGCAAACACAATTTTTGTTGCAAAACTTGAAATCAAGAGTAAATTAAATGGATTTGTCTATTTCTGCAGAGAGGTTGCATACAAAGAGTGAAACAAAATAAATTCAGCATTTCAAATGAACAGCAAGAACAGCGCAAAAATAATTATTTGCCGAGTGCTGCCAAATAATATAAAGCCAACAGCAACATTTTCTATTTCTGCAGAGGGTTACTAAGCATAGCAAGCTCTACCAATTTGAATTAACAGGAAGAACCACCTACAAAGAAATTTTAGGTACATTGCTCAAAAATGGATAGTTTTGTGAGTCAGTGTGTGTCTGCAGCTGTAGAGACTAACTCTAATGGCCACCTTATTTACAACAGTGATTTAACTGCATACTAAGCGTAGACTAACTTTTTGGACGCAAAATAATTAATCTGATGCTGTCACAAAATCATTGATTTTCAATCATAGAATTACAACTGTGGGTGATTTCACTTATTCGCTGTAATTATGTGGAAAAATTCAAAATACCATAGTGATTTTGAGGACAAAATCAATGATATTGACTCAATAACGATATTTTATTTGGCATCCAATGAAATTAGTCCAGGGCCATGTTGCAACAGGTGCAATAATGAGAGCCCATTCGCTGTTTCCATGGCAGTTGCCATTGATAGTAAGTTACAATGGCCCAGGCTTAGTACACGTTTGAAGCTAAGCCACCATTGTAAATACAGGCTTTATGTTTATAAAGGTTTCCCAACACGGCAACTGGCAGATCAGGCTTTATCCTGATCTGAAGACAATTGTGTCTGTGCCTGTGTAACGTCCATAGGTCATTAATCCCTTGGGGCTGGATGAGGTCAAAGGTCAAAGACAAAGTAGTGGTTACTCACGGCCTCCTCAATCTCCGAGTTGGAGACGATAATGACGTTGGGGGGATCGCCGATGGCCGTGGCCGTGCCTCCGATGTTGGAGAAGACAACCTCGGCGATGAGGACGTGTCTGGGATCAATGTCCAACACCTCACATAAGCTGGGAACACAAGACAGGCATTTCTTGGGTTAACCCTTTGTGAGTCAGATAAACTTAATCCTTAGGAAAATTGTGTGCATTACTGATGACAAACTGCAAACATGGCACATAAAATGGTTCAACTCTTTGACCCATGTTTGGCTTAACAAACCTAAATCTCTCCTTCAGGATACCGTCAATTTAAAGCAGATGTTAAGATTTGTTTTATTATCCAGTTGGGACTCAACTTTCATCATTGGTGGGATTCACCCCCAAGACCAGGAGATGAGGACACCAGGGCCCTGTTGCATAAAACTTACCATTAATGGTAACTCTGCCATCAATGGTAACTACCATGGCAACATCGCTCGACAGCCAATCAAATTCAAGGTTTCATTAGAAGTTGCCATTGGTAACAAAGTGACCATCAATGGTAAGTCTTATGCAACAGGCCCAGGACAGCTCACCTTGACTTTTGGTATTTGTAGCGCCTCTGATGGCAGCACGACCTTTTCGATCGCTCCAACAATTTTTGCCTAATTTCCCGATTTACTAATCATCGAGATCAAAACTTTGTTTTTTCATGAAATCGTTGATTTGTCCAATGTTTCCTGATAACTGTATGGTTCTACCGTTTACACCTGATGCCTAAACTCTGGAAATTTCTTGATCTTCAAGTAAGCAAGTTTTCAATCTTCAGACTTGTGATTTGAGAACGGGTCATTCGGAGAATCTTCCCCGTAACCAGAGGCATGGGTATCGTGGCGATACGGCAGACGTTCAGCTGGATTTTCTTCTTTACTTCGTGATCAACCGAACTCACTCATGCCTATCACGCTCATCGTTTTCTGGACGTTCATTGTCCAGACTCACTTTTGTGTATCCAACTTGGGTACGACACATGGAAACGTTATCAATAACAGTCGCACTGATCCGATCTATCATTGTGTGCGGTTTTACCTATGTGCATCGAACTTCGATACGATGAATGGATGCGATTTTGCTCGCAAGGACTGCACTGATCCGGTCAAATATACTGTACGCCAACTATTTGACATTAAAGAGCGGATTAGGGGCACACAATTAAATCGACTTGACGTCGACGTATGGATGCGGCTTTGTGACCTGAATATAGCTTAACGTCGCGGTTGCAGAGCAGGGCTGAAGTACAGATGGAACACATTGACAACAGTAACAAAACATATTCCACCTCACGTATCAACTAGAAGACCTGGAAAGAGGATTGGAAGGTCTGAAAAGGAGGGTGGAAAACATGTAACATGTCGGGCTTTGATTAATGTCCCGACAACAATTGACAAAACGAGGCCCCATCGGGTTCGATTTGGACTCTGGAATGCGAGATCCTTGAAAGCCCGAGGGAAATGTACGTCCGTCTGTGACTATATCTCACAAAACCACATCGATGTGTTAGCACTGACGGAGACATGGTTGACCAACACAGACAAAGACAATCATGTCCTTGCTACAATACGTAAAACCCTTTTGAACTACGACATTCATCATAAGCCGCGAACAGGATCCACAGGCGGTGGTGTCGGGGTGATCCTTCACAAGGGTTTCAACGTTGTCATTAACGCCACTCAACCCGTCTCTTCTTTTGAGTACACTGACTTGACCATTTCTTCGTTGTCTACTAGTAAGCATCTGCGCATGGTCATTTTGTATAGACCCCCAGTCAGTAGACGAAACAAGCATACCGCTGCAGCCTTTTGCAACGAAGTGTCATCTCTACTTGAGGTCTTGCTTGCGTCAAGTCAATGGCTCCTGCTTGTTGGAGATTTCAACTTTCACATTGATAACAGGGACAATGTGAATTCCAAAATGTTCCTCGAACTCCTTGACTCTTGTGATCTCAGAAACCACGTGTCAATTCCCACGCACAATAGTCAACATACACTGGATTTGATTATCACAAGAAAGGATGATGGACTTGTCCAAGGAGTTTCTACAAGCCAGTCTCTCAAATCAGACCACTTACTGGTGACTTGTGACCTTTGTTTGGAGCGTCCGAGTCCGGTGAAAAAACGTTTCAAGACTCGATCTCTGAAAGGAATAGATCTAAATTCCTTCACTGACAAACTAGCATCTTTGCCAGTCGTTAACCATCCTCCGGAAAACCTAGAAGAACTGGCACGAGCAATACACGATGAACTTCGCTCTTCTCTTGATCAGGAAGCTCCGGAAATTGAGAAGGAAATAGTTCTCCGGCCAAATACACCATGGTACAATGATAAGCTTCGTAAAGCTAAGCAGGATCGTCGACGCTATGAGCGGAAAGCAAACAAACCCAATTCTCTGCAGATAGATAAAGACATTTATACTAGACAATGTCACGTGTACGGTGATCTTCTGCAGGCCACTAGAAAGGACTATCTTCGCAATAAGATAGAGAATGCAGATCAGCACCAGTTATTCACTATCATAGACGACCTGACATCGCCAGATTCAAAAATTACTCTTCCGAAGTGTGGCAAACCCAATGAAATTGCTGAACAATTTGCCAATTTCTTCGCGTCAAAAATCCGTCGGATTCGTGAAGAACTCGATACTCAGTTGTATGACGACCTGTCTGTTAATATATCGGACTCATCGAAGTCCAGTTTTGAGACTTTTGACACTGTTTCGCACGATGATATCTTGTCCATTGTGAAGGCGGCGTCTTCCTCATCGTGTGACCTGGATGCAATTCCCACTAGACTGGTGAAGCAATGCATCGAGACCCTTGTCCGAATTGTAACAACGCTCGTCAACAAGAGTCTCCAGACGGGTGTGTTTCCCACATTGTTCAAACAGGCGGTCGTTGTTCCACGTCTCAAGAAATCAAACCTGTCTGTCGATGACCTTCAAAACTTCAGACCCATCTCGAACATTCCTTTTTTCTCGAAAGTGATGGAGAGAGCAGTGGCAGCACAACTTCAGCTCTACATTGACGAGAACAACCTACATGCGCCAACACAGTCAGCGTATCGCAAACATCATAGCGTGGAGGCCGCGCTTTTACGTGTCCAGAATGATTGTCTCCAGGCACTGGACAGCCATGAAGAAGTGATCCTCATAATGTTAGACTTTTCGGCTGCGTTCGATACGGTAGACCATGCCATCATGATTCAACGTCTGTCACATCGATTTGGACTCCGTGGAGCTGTTCTAAACTGGTTAATTTCCTACCTTACTGGAAGGAGCTATACTGTTAAAGTATTGGAAGCAACCTCATCCCAGTTCGCAAGCCCACATGGGGTACCACAAGGCTCGGTGTTAGGGCCATTACTGTTCACACTGTACACCGCGCCAATTTGTGACATCATTCAAGAACATCAACTTCAGAGTATGATATATGCTGATGACACGCAGGTTTACGTATCGTTTAAGTCTACGGAACGCGAAGTTGCGATCGAACGGATCAATGCGTGCATCAGTGATATCCGTTCATGGGCTGGCAGGAACAAGTTGAAGATAAATTATGCAAAGACTGAAGTCTTGCACTTCACATCAAAGTTCCTTCCTACAGCCCCAGAGCCTATAATGTTAACAGTTGGTGATTCCTCTATCACGCCGAAAGAGGAAGCTAGAAACTTGGGTGTTGTATTTGACAATCACATGACAATGAGAACACACGTCGCTAATGTTTGTCGGGCTGCAATGTGTGCTGTCAGGAAAATAGGCCATATCCGACCATTCCTCGACAGAAAATCGACACTCACCCTAGTGCATGCCTTTGTAACATCCAGGCTAGATTCATGTAATGCTCTTCTCGCCAACTTGCCCATGTCTGACATAAGGAAACTTCAACGCATACAAAATATTACCATCCGGATAATTGAAAGAGCCTCATCTTCAACTCCAATCACCCCATTACTTAAAAAATTGCACTGGTTACCGATTGACAAACGCATTCTGTTTAAGATCCTCTTCCTTACCTTCAAAGCTCAGAACACCTCTGCACCATCATACCTTTCATCACTTCTTCAACCGTACATACCAGCCCGCACATTACGTTCACAACAACAATATCTCTTGCACGTCCCAAAGTCCCGCACACAGTACTATGGGGAACGATCTTTCAGCAGCATTGCACCAACCCTTTTTAATCAGCTTCCCGTTTCTCTCTGAACTGCTGCCACAACTGACTTATTCAAGAACCGCCTTAAAACATATTTGTTTGTGAAATAACCATTTTGATTGTATTTAAGTTATATAGTTATGTTGTACTAGTACTTACTTGTATGATTTATTCGTAATATGTCCCTAGTAATATGTTCTATGTATACTATGCTTAATTATAATTCCCGTAGTACATAATTTTTCTTGAAGTAATTTATTAGATGATGTGTTCACATGTAAAGCGCATAGAGATGTAACTATACATATAATGCGCTATATAAGCACAATTTATTATTATTATTATTATTGACTTGGGATTGATATAAATTATTGATATCAATCATAACTCTGTACATTACATATAAGGGATCAACCTTGCCATAGATTCAGATCAATTGTAACTCTTTATAAGACAGGGTCCAGGAGAGCTCACCTTGACTTGCAATTGATATCAATCATAACTCTGTACTTTACAGGTAAGAGATTGGACCTGTGATTGATCCAGATCAATCGTAACTCTTTTAAAAGACAGGGTCCAGGAGAGCTCACCTGATGGTGACGGGGGTCAGAAGCAGGATGGTGGTGACATTGTCCAGGAAGGCCGACACGATCCCAGAGAAAAAGCAGAGGATAGTCACCAGCGTCCAGATCTTACCCCGAGCCAGCTTGTAGGACACCAGGGCACAGTAGTCAAAGAACCCCGTCTCAGAGAAGATCCCCACAATGGTCATCTGCAAGGAATGGGATGGGGTGGGATGGGATGGATAAGATTTCACCCATTTTGGACCAAGTACCATAAATATGTGGTTTGGGTCTGTAGCTATTGATGCCAACTGTTAAAAATAATGAAGATGCATCCAGTAAAAGAGCATAAATTTCTACTCAAGATTAATCCATTTGGGGCATTTAGAGGTATATATTACCTTTGAAGTGATTTTTATAAGCAAAATAAGGGGCAAATGGTCAATAAATTGGCAACTCGTTGAAAAGGTTGAAATCCCACTTTTGCTCTTCAAATTGGCATGAATTTTGCTGATACTTGAGTGATTTTAACGTTTTATTGATTTATAATAGAATATACATTACGTTTCTTCATAAAGATATGAAGTGTTGCCAATTTAAAAGCCAAATAGTGATCAATTTTGCTCTAAACAGGCCTTCGTCTTGACTGAGTCAATGGAGGGAGGAGTGATTAACTAAAAAATCCTCAAAATGTTCAGGCCGAACATTTTGAGTAATCACAATTACTCCAAATGTGGATCATTTGAGGGCAAATAACTTTCAGCAAGCTTCTAAAATGGAAAATACATAAATTTAAGACCATTGGCAAGAAGATTGCTCATGGTCACCCTTTTGAAGGCTTTTTCTCTTCCCAGTACAGTATATTCCCTTTAACTTTGTATATATCATGTGTGTTTTTTACATCGTCAATGCCACAAAGCAGGATCAAAGGCAGGATCAAAGGTTCAGAATCATTTTTCTGCAAACCACGGGACATGGAAAGCCAGCTGGTAGAATGACACACCAAAAGGAAGAACAGAATAAAATCTCAGAAAATGCAGGCAGTGTGGCAGAAGTTAAAAAAAGAGGATTTCACCATTTAAACCATTATATGTTTATAGGGCATATATTTTGAGCAAATTCTTCCCTCTTAGTGATTTTTGGCATTATGGTATTGTTTTTGTTTAAAAGTTGTTGCTGGCCTATGATGCACCACGCGCCCACATTTTGTTTGCAGTCATGTCCATCCCTGGGCCCTGTTGCATAAACTTACCATTGACGGTAACTTTGCTATCAATGGCAACTTCTATGAAAACCTTGAATTTGATTGGCTGTTGAGCCATGTTACCATGGCAGTTACCATTAATGGTAAGCTTTATGCAATGGGGCCCTGGTCTAGTCTATAGTATATGAGGCCAGAAATGGACATGACTGCAAAAAAATACCTGGATGTCCCTGCGTGGCACATTAAAGAACGACTCTCCCCAACTAAAAGTAGTATGGAGGATTGAAATGAGGTAAACTGACCATTCCCCAGAGCAGGGCCAAAGTATCAAAGTCCAGCCATTCCATGACCATCTCCAGGGTTGGCCGCTGGTTGAAGCTGGTCAAGACGGCCAGAGTGGCAAACGATCCCAGGAGAGCCGCCGTCGTCCTGTGAACAAGCTGCCAGAGGTACGGAATAGACAAGCAAAATATTTCACATTTGTGTTGATTTACATTGAAGGACATTATCACGTTTACAAGTTAAGTAAAGGCATATATAGAGGCATTCACACTTTAAAAATGTCGGATCTTGACCCCAGTCTCAATCTCATGAATTCTTGTGCACATTCACACACAAGTTCAATAAAATCATACTAGCCAGCAAGCACTGCATACTTTATGCAGGCAAATACTCAAATACAGCTATTCACCAAAACTTACACTTTTAGTGGGATTTCGGCCGTGGTTGACATATTCATCTGATAATCATTTTTTCGTTCACACAACAAATCAAAAGTGAGATTCTGACCAAGCAACATCAACATCACTCATTTTGTTGTGTGTGAGAATGCTTCTATTTCCAGTGTAAGTTTCCTTCTGTGACTGTGACCTTGAAATTTTGACATGTACCAGGAAACAACTTTGTAAGCTATATATCAGATTCCTTGTCTGTAGTCCATCATGTGATTAACTTATATTTCTTAATGGGATGGACTTTGAGCAAACACTTTTTTTTTTATAGGCCCTTGCCATTATTGTATGCAATATACTCTATATATCCTGACTGTTTATAGGTTGTGCTTTCATTCCTAGGTATGGTTCATGGATCCAAGATAGGTTGAAAACTGTTTTTTTATTAATGGGTTTACAAGGACATTGCAAGATGGCTGAACGGACAATCTACAAACAAACATACATGTAGGCAATGAAAGTAATAACTTACACAAAAACAGAATAAAAGACACAAACATATCATACAAGACAGAAGGATGAAAAAATGCTTAGATGATAAGAGATGAAATGTACCTCAAAGCCGATGAGAATATAGACTGCGACCAGTATGATGAAAGCTATTATTACATCCTGGTTGGCTGTAGAGGGCAGCAGAGTGGTTTCCATGGAGATGGGCAGCAGCTCCTCCAAGGTGCTCTCATACTCGAGCCTGATCACTGCATCAGCTGAACAGCTGGTCAACGAGAGAGGAACAGCACTGTTCACATACATGTCTTACTGAGGGAATTGCACAAAGATGAAACAGCGCCTTCCAGCTCTTTAGAAAGTGGGCTTATTAACTCAAGATTTCCAATACTCAGCATGGAGAGTAGGTTTGTTATGTCCCCTTGTGGATAAGTTTTCTTCTTAACTGAGGGGAATAGACAAATAACATTTTGATTTGCAAGTAATATCAATATCTCTCTTTCTTTCACTTTGCACCACATTTTCTCTCTTTGCAATTCCCTTTCCTTTCTCTCGCCCTCTTTCTATTTCTCTCTTATTTGTTTTCTGCCTATCTCCATCTCTTTCTGTGATAAATATTTCATCCACTTTTTCCTATCTCTTTCGCTCTCAAATCCTTCCAATCATCTCCCTTCCCCTTTCTCTGCTCCTGTTTTCTAGTGTTATCCTGTGGAAAAGGATAGGTCTAACTATCCTAGATGAAGGTCTGCTATTCATGTGTCAGAATAATGTCTCTGAAATATTTCATATTCAAATTTTCAGAATTGTCCACAGGTTGCAATACTATTATATTGTTTGTGGTAGGCATTTATTGATGCTGTTAATGCGATGAGCATTTTGCTACTCAAATTGGCAACTTTTATTTTTCTTCTTGTCACTGCTACAACTTCAACTCTGATTAGGGATGAGGATAATGTGACAAACACAATGCACACTTACTCCTTGACTTGAAAAGTATCCGGATACTCCACCCAGAATTCGCTTTGAGCAAAGGAGTACTCCATGCTGATGTTGAAATCTACTGACTCTTCCACACACACCTCACCCGACGGTTCTACCCCTCTCACGGTCAGTGTCACATTGGTCGTCGTGTTCGTGGTAACCTGGCTATAGAAGGGGCCTGACGTAGACACCTTCACGAGGGAGTTGCCCCCCAGACGGCTTGCATTGGTAGCTATGGTGATCACGCAAACCAACATTCAGGAAAAAAACTTTCGTGTTAAGTGGTGCAAAAATTCATAATAATCAGAGACTTCATAGAAAAAGGCAGCTGACTAGTGAAAACTGTGAGATTCTTTATGCATGATTTTTATCTTTGTTCATTTTTTATTGCATATATTAGTGAAATATATTGCAAGAAAGGTGGTCAGCCAAGCTTTGCAGTTGTGAAGAGCAACTTTTTTCTACAAGCTTCCAGTATGCATAAAATATGTAAAAATTAGAAATAAGTGAAACTGTCAGTACCACCGTTGGCTGTATTCTTTCAGGATATTTGACGCACTTTTGACGCAAATTTTATATGTATATATTTTTTTTAATGATTTTATTTTGTTTTAAATTCTTTCAATACAAAACACATTTGCATAATTGTATTGTGTGCTGTATATGGATAAGGTCGTGCTGTACTGTGACATCGCTAGTTTAAGGATACCATACGGAACTTGGCTGGTGATAGAGAAGATCTGTGGTGCATGTGGTACTTCATCTTTGTAGACAAAGAAGACCTGGATGGACAGACAAACGTACAAAGAAAGACAAACAGAATCGTCAAATAATTGTTTTACAATTAACAATAAATGTGCGAAATAAACCATCACACTACAGGCTATATATATATATATAGCATTTGTGTGGAAATGCCTCTATGGTGCATGCAGAGTTTAAAATGAATATTTTTAAAAGACAACTTCCAAGGGGAACTGGAAGATGTCAATATTCTGTCCTTCACTGGGTTAAAATATGACTTTTTATCAATAAATCCAGCAGGCCATGTGTTAGCCTACTATACATTTAGGTTTTATCCTTCATGTTTCCTTCTAAAAAACTATGATCTCTTTCAAAATTTGGGGTAAATTTCTTTCAAATTCATATGGCCTTTCAGATAAACTCATGATACATCTTGTTTATGACCATACTTGCTATTGTGACAGGGATATTAATAATGTTTATATCACAGCTTCCAAATCTGTGTCATGATTACAATACAACTACATTAAGAGGGCAGATTGACAATGAACAAGTCAAAAATCTGTTTTAATCTCAAAGAGAAAGTCCACCCTGAATTATTTGTTATCAATTGTAGCAGAAAATTGAAAGCAAACATATTAGTAAAGGTTGGATGAAAATTTGTCAAAGGATAAAAAAGTTACGACTATTTAAAGTTTGAATATTTTGACATCACTTGTGAGCTGAATAAATGTCTTTTCATATTGGTGTGTGTGTTTGTGTATGTGTGTGTGTGTGTGTGTGTGTGTGTGTGTGTGTGTGTGTGTGTGTGTGTGTGTGTGTGTGTGTGTGTGTGTGTGTGTGTGTGTGTGTGTGTGTTTGTGTGTGTGTGTGCGTGTCTGTGTGTATGTTTGTGTGTGTATAAAAACATTGGTTTAATGATATGTCAAATGGACAGGAAAAATTATGAAGAAATATCCTTGTGAGAAAATGGAAATAGAAGAGTAGCTCACAAGTGACGTCAAAAAAAATAATTTTAAAATTCATAACTCTGTTATCCTAAGACGGGTTTTTGTCAAACCTTCATGTATCTGTTCCTTTCATGTTTCTGCTTTTATTAAACAAACTTAGGTTCAGGGTGGACTATCCCTTTAAAAAGGCAGACCAACGACAGAGTTTTTTTTTTTAGATATGGCATTAAGTATGTTCATATTTGACATCCCATTTTTGTTCTTTGCTTGATGTTCCCTTTTAACTTGAGACACAAGAACCCCTCATGCAACTTTTTGTATATACATATATACACACAAACACACCTAGCCTAGTTACTAGGCTGAGGAGTGCATGGTCACAACCAAGTCTGTATTAACAACTATGTCTGGTAATACAGACTAGGCCCTTATCCCTCTGACTGCCCTGGACCCTCTTACTCATCCAAACATAGTATGCTAATCAACACACCCATTGAATTCACACCATACTTCAACTTGCACTGTATGATGAAGACACATGACATGATACCGACTACTTATGAGGGTGGACTGAGCGATCGAGGACACTTACCGTACACACAAACAGGGCAAGAAACAGGAAGGCGACCTTTGCTACATTGAGATAAACTCTGCAAGACAAATGAGAATCATGTTATCAAATACAAGAAGCATCTTGATAACAAATTCAAATGTAATGAGATAAACCCTGCAATATGAATGAAAATAATGTTATTAAAAACAAGGAGCATATTGATGACAAATTCAAATGTAATCACCTACAAACAAATGACCAATTACAGTGTGATTGTCACATTAAAAAAAAAAAACATTGCTTAACATGATAAATTGCTATGATTTTAATTTGACAGCTGAGTACATGATATACTGCATTCAAAACTGTTTGTATGGCAGTTGGGACATTTGTAAACATTTACCATAAAATTACCCCAAAAGTTATATGTGATAAATAGCAAAATAACTTGAACTACAATTGTTAAAAAATGGTGAGTCTGGGTATGAGAGAATGACTTAAAAAGTACAATAAATCCAACATAATTGACCAAGAACCATTTTTCTGGGCAGCCTTCACTTATGAGCATAAAGAGACTGATCGTTCCTCGCTATTTAACTTCTACCGGTATACATGCACTGACTGTAAATCACATGACCTGTTCTAGACATTTCTTTTCAAGAAAATTGACCACATTTGTTAACAGGAAGCAAGCGACCTCCTTTCTCTTTTTTTTTTCACACAAACAGTGATCATCACAGGCCACATCCGCACACAGATATAAGTCCATGTATCTGGTTTCAAGTTATTATCTCATTATACAAATAACAGATACTTTCTGTGATTTTCAGCAGACATCCCATTTCTCTATTATTTCCTTGTGTCAAGGGAGGGCAGGAAACGATTCCTGTGGGTCAAGAAGTTTTGTGTACTCAAATTTCAAATACAAAAAAAAATAATACATGTACAGTATATTTGTTTGTCCTTCACTGGTTCAAAGCTTCAAAGCATCACATTTCTTGTTCACTGCTCAATGCCGCATTTTAAGTATCATATGGTATAGCCATTAAGTACCTTATGGTATGGCATGTAGCACATTCCTGGGTTCCCAGCATTTCACGAAAACAAATTTCCATGATTTTTCCCTGATGAAGTCTCAAAATTCTATGATCATTATTCAAACTCATTCCAGTTTCGCATGTTTTCTATGTTGTTGCAGTGAACTATTTGCAGTATAAAACATTGTAATGTAAAACTACTCCCTTTTGACTTTTTAGTGTACACAATCACATTTAAAGTATGTGGACTTATTTAGATCATGCACTACAGCTACTTGTACTGCAGTCAAAGAGGCTACACTACAAAAAAGCACCATAGCCAATCATTGCATGGATGTTGTTTTGATATGCAACAAAATATAACAGAGTTTGACTGGCTACTTTTTGGGCCAATCAAAATTTCCTGACTTTTCCCTGATTTGAGGCATTTTTAGCAAAGTCCTAGACTTTTCCCCGACTGGAAAAAGTAAAATAATACCCCGCTGCATTCGAAACCAAGAATCATAACTATGTGGTTTGGGGCTATCACTTTTGATATCAAAATGTATCACATGAATGAGCATGAATTTCTGCACATGATGAATCCATTTTTGGCATTTATTGTTACGTATAATTCACCTTCCTAATGATTTTCCAAATCAAAATAAGGGTTATGTGATCACAAAATATTCAAATTGGCAATGTGCTGAAACATTGATAAAGCTGCTTAGAAGCAGCAAGGATGTTGAAAGAAATGGATATCCATCCCTTAAAACAAGGTATGAAGCCACCACTCGATATTCATGACTGGCAGCTGCTCGATTGTGTCATATCTACCTCGATTTTAAAATAGGTCATGCATATGCCTGAACATTCATACATTTCAGCTTTCACTGATGAACTCTAAACCTTGTCACTAAGTGCTTGTTATGAAAATTAATGAGGACAAACGAACACATAATTTGATACTTTTTGAGATGAAAATACTAGTTTTGGCGCAGCTTGGCACATTCGTCATGTTACTTTTCTGAAAGGAACATATCTCATAGTTACATTTCCAGCAATTTTTTTATGGAATATGATGTGGAACAGAGTGAAATTGAGACTTATGTACTGCAACTTGACATCACATTTAGAGACTTTTTACCATATTGAAACAATATTCCTCAATTGAATCTTTATAGATGCACTGTGGGTATTACATTTCACAACTGGGCAAGCATAAGGCTTGAGGATATTTCCCCCAAATTCTCCTGCGCATCTAATTTTGTTTAAACATCATATCCGGGCAAAAAATTATCCAGAGAATCAGTAGCTTCCAACATGGGTTCAAAGAGAAATTTTTTTCAAAGCATTCTTCTGTGACTAGAAGAAGAGTACAATGAATCTACATTAATTAAAGGCCTGATAGTATTCCCTGTAATTAAAGGGATAGTTCACCCTGAAAAAGTTGGTTTCAATATAAGCAGAAACATGAAAGAAACATATTAGTGAAGGTAAACAACATATGAGAGAGCACCCCGCACACAACGTCACAAAATCAGAACTTTAAAAGATCATAACTTTCTTATCCTTTGACAGATTTTCATCAAACTTTAACTAATATGTTTCTGTCTGCTTTTATTGAAATAAACATAATTTCAGGGTGAACTATCCCTTTAAAATGTCCTTGGAAGCAGTGGATGGCGTAATCCTGAATAGATCCCCCAATCTCCTGAACACAATGTATGGGAGAAACTCTGATACAAAGGAATGGGAGAGTAATGCACTCCTTTAAGAGAGCATAGTACATTACAATGAAGGAGGATTGAATAACAAATCCTGATCTGGTCTAGTAGACATAGCACAATGAGATTTTGGTAACCATCCTTTCTTAAATGCAGGAGTTAGGTAATACAGTTTCCCAAGCATTAACTCACACATGCACTGCAGGCCTTTCCATAGAAATGTTTTGTTTAAAATATCCACTTATTAGGGAAATCACAATTGTTTCCTTCTACAAAGAACCTCTACAAAGTTCCATCATGTGAACTGTCCTTTAGTAAACATTTAAGATCGAAATAAGGGGGGGGGGGGGGGGGAGCAGCACACACAAATCACTGACTAAATGTCCTACATGTATATAATGCTGGACAAATTCATTTAAAATAATTGTGTCTCTCCTGTTACAAGGGTAATTTATACAGGGTGGTTTTGAAAATACAAGTTAATGCTCTGTTTAGTGACAACTGTTGATTTGAGATATATCTCCTTTGAAGTTCCTGTTACAACATGAGCAGAAGCATGACAGGAAATCTTTATTGCAAGCATACTCTTTTAGTTTCACTTCCATGAAATAGACACCAAATCTGAAAATCGTTCAAATGACAAAATGATGCAGGATGTCAAAACAGAATAATACTCACGAATTTCCAATTACAAGCAATACTCTTTTGGCTTCATTCCTATGAAGCAGACATAAAATCTGGCAATTATTAAAATGACAGAGCGACGCATGATGTCATTCAGTTAAGAGAATAATAATCAATCTTCATTTTAACAGTTGAACAGCTCTTTCAAAACTTGAGAGTGGAAATGGACATTCATTTTTTTTAAAAACAGAGAGAAAGTGTTTTTATTTTTGCAGTCTGCACCCCATTCACAAAAAAAAACATCTCAAAAAGTAACTACAGTATGTATAAAATATCTGAAAACATTTTCCCTCATATTCTTCTTCTAATTCTTCCAACACAGCTTACCCCTGACACCAAGGTACACGTATACATGCATCAAAAAGGGGGTCAGTATACATGGTTCCCATAGCCATAAGGTTATACAGACGGACAACTCACTTTGTTTTCTTGGATGGTGCAAGTTGAGCAAACATGCTCTTGCGGTGCCGTTTGCCTCCTCCCTTGCTAGCTCTCTCTGGATATGTGACATCATCCAAGAGCATCTTGTCCCATGTGTAGGACCGGTTTAGAGGCGACTCGTACCTGGAAAGAAGCGCATTTGTAAACATACAACATTTAAGGTAAAAACATTTACTATAGTGCTTTGATCCTGACATTATTAAGCCTTGGAAAACCACATTGGCTTACTACACACCTTTATGACAATGGTAATGAGAGAGGTAACACTTACATCACCAGACCTTAAAAACCCCACTGGCTTACTATACACCTTCATGGTAACGGTAATGAGAGAGGTGACCCTTACATTACCAGGCCTAGAGCACCCCATTTGTTTACTACACACCTTCATGGCAATGGTAATGAGACAGTTAACACTTACATTACCAAGGAGACAAGTAATGTGGTCTTTATAAGTAGGTGGTCTTTCTGTGCAGGTCACTTTAATACAGGTTTCAGTGAGAAATATGATTCAAAGGAAACAAAAAATATGGCCTAAAAACACACACGTGATTCAGTTTCAATTGGTGGAATGCACTAGGAATATAAGTTGTTGCTACTTGGACAAACCTCGGACAAGCATTACGGTTACCATTAGAAACTTGAAACATGGGCATAAAATTTGCATACATAACAAAAATGGTCTGTTTCATAGAACATGATCGGTTTAACTGCAGAGCTACCAACACTGAAATTCAACAATCAGGAAGATTTGGGGAAATTTCATCAGAAATCAGGGAGGTGTCTATCACATACAGACAACCTAATGACAATAATCTATCGATAATCAGGGAGATTGGGTGATGTGATGGAATCCAAAGCAGTATTATTGGTCTACTTTCAGGGAGTCTCCTGTGAAATCAGGGAGACTTGGCAGCTTTGTACCTGTCATCATCGGGTGTGACTTCGGACTGGACACGGGGGAAGAACACTCTGGTATCCTCGTCGCAGTGTTTGTTTGCTTCCATGGGAGACTGATTGCCACCGTTGGGTACCAAAGTGCCATGGTTGGCTTTCTGGTCATCAGTACTCAGTAGCCTGCTACTCTCATCCTCACCCTCCATCTTAGCTCCTGCTCATTAATAGGGTGCTGAGGCATGTACACAAATCTGGTGAAAGGGAATGGTGCATGAGTCAATTATAAACACAACAATTTGCAACAATAATAAAAAATCACAGTTTTTATGTAGCACTTGATATGAAACAATAACATCTCTAAGTGCTGAACAAGATCATTACACCGGTCATCATATACTTATAGGTCTTTGTGACACCCGTTAAATCGCAAAGGATCTTTACAAGACCTTTACAAGCTCATTACACTGGTCATCATATACTTATAGGTCTTTGCGACACCTGACCAATCCCAAGGGATCTTATACAGTCATGGCAGCCACTAAGGTTCACTCATACAGTGTACCTTTCCTACCAGGTACTAAATCATACTCGTGAGTGGAGAGCAGCCACGTGGATTCATTTTGTTATAAAAGTGCCATGGATGGGCTTGAACCTAGGACCTCAAGATCTTCAGTCACAGTTCACAACCACTACTTGTAAGATGTTATATATCTCAAAGGAAGATTCTTGCTTCTACCATGGTCTCTACCTTGCTCACACTTGAAGATGATCTGTTAACCAGATTTGGAACGTTGAGCCAATAGCTCTTTTCAGAGCAAAGCTCTCTTAAACCAATTCATGTTTTGTATCCACAAAAGATTTCCAATTGAGTCTTATTATTTTTACTACAAACCTGTATAGTTACTACACAAGCATGCAATATCCAATGGATAATTGATATACTTATACTTATAAGTTGTATTCGATATACTCATATTGTACCTAGAGTTGCTGTACATAAGTATGATGTTGCAATCATATACCTGTATTGCGGCATGCGACTATAGCTCACATTATTTGCACAGTTTGCTTTGTGTGTTGCTGCGAAAGGAGACATTTACCTTCGTCATAAGAAGCTTGAGTGTGTATATAGACCTACTGTACAGTGTATAAAGGAATATACGCTAAGATGATCATCCTTGTGCTCAGTTCTTTATCGGAATTAAGATAATAACTCCCAGATCAAATATCCGTGATTATGGAGAATACATGGCTACCTGAACGACACACACTACGTGCTGCAGTCTGGGGAATTTGTACATTGACCTGATAAGGTTGAGGGGGGGGGGGGGGTGGTCACCAAAAAACAACATATTTACAATGATAATGAAGTCAGTACTGATTTGTTATATTGCTCAACAATTATGAGCCTATAGCACCCAGATGTAACTTTTGTCCATTCAAAATATTTTAAATAATGAACATATCATATTGAAGTATACACAGATAAGTAATGTTCAATCACATGAAAGATTTATATTAGATGCATTTTAGATTTGGACTTGCTCAGTTCACAAGAAATGTTGACTTTGATTTTGGAACAAGATATCACAATTTGTTTTATTTGCTCACACTTCTTTGAACGAACTCTGTACTCTGTAAAAACATAATCCATCAATTAAGATGCATACATTTACATCTGTTGTGTGTGTCGTCATGTATTATCTGAACATATCTTGTATGGTTTTAAAAAGAACCTTCTTTATACCAAATTACACGTATTAGTACTGATAAGAATAGGTGTGAACTAGTTAACTGTCAAGTAGTGTGCATGCTTCATCTACACATCACGTACTGTACACATTTTACTCAGGCAAATTGAAAATTGTTCAAAAGACAACACTTGATACAGACATTTATTAGTACTGATAAGAATAGGTGTGAATTAGTGAACTGTCAAGTACATGTGTATGTGCATACTTCATCCACACTACAGCTCAAAGGAGTTGGCATAGGGAAAGGGAAGGACCCGCAGTTTTAAACTGCAGTATATTTTGTCCAGTTCAGCATGAAACACGATGCTTTAGCCTAAAAAGCATCGTGATTCATGCTGAACTGGAAAAAATATACCGCGGATTAAAACTGCGACCCTTTCCCTTTCTTCCCTTTTCCTTTCCCTATGCCAATTCCTTTGAGCCGTAGTGTACACATGTATACGAACTATACACGTTTTACCAGGGAAATTGGAAATTGTTCAAAGGACAACACTTGACACTGTTACCAATATCTCAGACACCATTAAAAGGATATGGACCCCTGAATAAGTTGATTTCAAATCAGAGAAATGGGTTGAGAGAAGTTTGAGAAAAATAAGAAATATAATACATGCAATTCTTCTTGTTATTCATCAATATGGGTCTCTTTCACATCCATATAAACACTCAGTGATTGTATGGTGCCTTGGTAATTGGCTCAATGTATGAGTCTTTAATAGTGAAAAGCAATGTGGTACGGGCAGCAACTACAGCTCCACACTGGTGGAGCTGACAAAGACAGCAAAAGCTCTATCAATTATGCCCTTCAGGTCAGGTCACTGCTAAGGAGAAGTGCATGTAGTTATTTTTGTTTCTTTCAACATTTCAAGGTAGAGAAGAGATACTACATGTATGGACCCGGCTTATCTGAAGCATTACAATATTAAACATGTAGGTGCATTGTCTACACAGCTGGCCACTCAATATTTTATTATCATGATATCTCAGTTATTATCTGATTCTGATTATTTGTTGCAACACTAAAGCAATGAGAAAATTGGCAAAGCAACACACTAAACAAAGACGGAAAGATCTTAGCAAGCACTGTATAAATTTGTATATTTCTTGGGTTAGCATATTCAAACTTTTCAAGTGCAATAGATGATATGAGTTTCTCTTAAGTTTCTTGGATTTACATTTTAAAATTGTTCAACTGATTTCATGAGCTGAAATTAAAATACTTTGATGTTAATCACCATATTATGTAAATTTATTTTTCATTGGATCTACCTAAATATTCACTTTGAAATCATTACTTTATTATATCATCAGTGATGTACATAGACATACTGTACACATTTCAATCAAGAAAGATGAGGGAAAAATGAGAGGGAAAGCTTGAGTTTTGGTGCATCCATCCATGTATAAGAAACTAACATGATGATACAGGTCAAACATCAGAAAACAAACACGAGATATTTCACTATCAAAAGGAATAAATGCTACAACAATAGTAATACATTGCATCACCCAATAAGAATTTTAGATCTATTAACTATTCAGCATTGTAATGTTAACAACAAAATTATAACAAAAATATTTGATTAGATATCATCCATCATACACATAGATACACTACAGCTCAAAGGAATTGGCCAGTGTTGTAGTTCTCGAGACTGGTCTTGGTCTCGAGACCAGTCTCGAGATCAGGATTTTTTTTCTTGGTCTTGATCTTGGTCTCGAACCCTCTGGTCTTGGTCTTGTTCTTGGTCTTGAGCCTTTCTGGTCTCGGATTTTACGTCGAGACCAGCACGAGACCAGCTACTAAAATTACGATATTACACATAAATCATATTGATAATGCATGTCGGAGAAAGGAGATACGATACATCACTCTCCTTGGTCGGAGCGCATACAATTTCGAGTTACAATCAAGCCTGCCGCCGACCCGGCCCGGCCCCTGCCCGATCACTGCATAGCACGTGAAGCGTGAGATGCAGATTAGCGAGCATGCTATATATGTGCCAACATCACACATGCAAAGCGCATCACACTGGGTGATACATGCGTCTTTATTGCGAGTTGGATCGATGGTGTGTAGATGTAGTAAAACTCTCCAAGCCAGCTCTCAAGCTGTGCCATGCTGCACGCGTGATCGCATACAATACACGTGTGAGACTGAAAGAGTATGAGAGTCCCCCCTCCCGGCCGAGATAGAGTATTGTTTATGTTTTTGGCACGAAGCTCGCTAGTGCGAATAGCGTAAAGAAAAAATTACTAGAGGAGCCAACACTATGTCTTAATTACGCCAAATGAAAAGACGACATGGAGCTGCAAAAATTACTAAATTATGTTGAAATAATTCCAAAATGTGTGCCGCTGGGACGACTAAAAAGTTTTACAAGTTTTACCATACAAAAAACAAAACAATAGTCATGCTAAAATTTAATTGTATACTAAATCATGGCAGTGTCTTCACTTGTTTCTACCGGAAGAAGAAAAACTCAATTTGCCTGACCTATATAAGTAACGTGTATGTGTATGTAGAGAAAAACGAATGTTTTCCGAATCTGTTTCGGAAAACAATCATCATGCATTCTTGAAATGAAGTTGTGTTTATTTTGTATGCCTTGTGTCTTTGGCATTATTAAAAAAAACTTCACAGTATTTGATACGTTTTTCAGGAGCTCAGGCAAATATGTTCATGCAGAAATAAAGAAGTATATATAAGAAGAATATATAAGTATTAAGTAACTCAAGTCATGTGTATGTGTTTATAGAGAAAAACGAATGACGAATATATTTCGGAAAACAATCATCATTCTTGAAATGAAGTTGTGTTTATTTTGTATGCCTTGTGTCTTTGGCATTATTATAAAAAACTTCACAGTATTTGATGTTTTTCAGGAGCTCAGGCAAATATGTTCATGCAGAAATAAAGAAGTATATAAGAAGAATATATAAGTATTAAGTAACTCAAGTCATGTGTATGTGTTTATAGAGAAAAACGAATGACGAATATATTTCGGAAAACAATCATCATTCTTGAAAGAAGTTGTGTTCATTTTGTATGCCTTGTGCCTTTGTCATTATTAAAAAAAAATCACAGTATTTGATATGTTTTTCAGTAACTCAGGCAAATATGTTCATGCAGAAATAAAGAAGTATTTTTTACCATCATACATATTATCACGATCCTGGATCCTTTGTGCAGTTTGTTGCTAAACTACTAGCTACTGACTTGTATTGTGCATTTAACTTTGAGCATACCTGTGAAGTGATTGAAAAAGCACATTGAAAGTATAACTTTTTTAAAACAATTTTTTCATTTAATTCAGCCATATAGAAGAATATTACAGACTGCTCATGTTGTGCAAGTTGTGCAAGTATTAGACAGTTTATACTCATAACCATAGTCCACAAATAACGCGTGTTTCCTCAAAACTAGTAGAAATTTCAATACTGGTGAGTGGTCTTGGTCTTGGTCTTGATCTCGTAATTTGGTGTTCTTGGTCTCGGACCTCTGTTCTTGATCTTGAACCAATTTTTTGGTTCTTGATCTTGGTCTCGGGGTGTTTGGTCTTGGTCTTGATCTTGGTCTCGGATGGTCTGGTCTTGACTACAACACTGGAATTGGCATAGGGAAAGGGAAAGGGAAGACAGGAAAGGAGCCGCAGCTTTAAACCGCGTTATATTTTGTCCAGTTCAGCATGAAACACAATGCTTTAGCCTAAAAAGCATCATGTTTCATGCTGAACTGGACAAAATATACCACGGTTTAAAACTGCGGCTCCTTCCCTTTCCCTATGCCAATTCCTTTGAGCTGGAGTATATGTCACACTAGTTCAACAAAGAAACATAGAAATTATCACAACTTTAACATGACATTAACTTAACACGATAGATCAAACTTTTAATCATGTGATAGCTATTTTTAGTAATTATGTAACATATCAAGATCTAGGACTGTTTTTATTGAATTTTTTTTTTTGAATTACCCAAAATATGACATGATTGATACCATATGAAAATACATAATGTAAATCCTTTATCAAAAGAAGATCCTAACAAGAAATGCTTCTAAAGGATTTTGTTCTTCTTTATGTCCTAGCAAACTATAAGATATACGACTATCGTTACATATTCAGTGCCTATAGCAATACGCTTAGTCATGACACTTGTTAGTTTAGCCCCTCTCATCATAGTAGCGGAGTTTGCATAGCCGAGTCAGCCGTAACTCTGGCTACGGTCTCACCATTGCACCGGTAGACATGAACCAAAGTAAACAACACTTCCCCAGTACCAAACGGCAGGGACACTCTCACGTTCACGTCAAGTTTTGATACATTTTACATTCAGATTATAAAGATTACGGTTAGAATTCCTTTTATAACACTACATTTAATTCACTTTTATTGGTTTAATAGACTGTCAATCAACAGACATAACACTTTAGAATAAGTGCAGAATACTCACAAAGTTATGAGGACATGCTCTGCTTCCCGTCACGAGCATCAGTCGCATATCTTGTGATTTTGTCTGGGGATATGGATCGGGGCTAATCGATTTTCGTGTGCTGCGCGGTGGTGGGTTTGTTTTGGTGGCGCTATTCCATATTGCGGCAGATCTACAGGTTGCCGGTCTCGAAACCACAACAGCTGATTGCTGATGACTGTAAAATGTTCGGCCGTCAGATGGGCGTGGCCAAGGCGGATAGTGAAAAGATAATTCTCTTTGAACCAATCTTATGTTTACCATCGTAATGAAATCAAACAATGATTCAAGATGTTTGTAAATTATTTATGAATGTCCAAAGACAGTACTAGTAGAGTTAAACAAAAGTGGAAAACAACCGTGTAACACAAGATCATGTCTGTTTTTGGTTTAAAAGTGTATCTTAAATATAAACTTCTCAAGGGAGTTTAAACGTACACAGCTTCTCTGAGTATACAATCTCAAGACTCAGTTGTCATTACATACTAATGTATAATGCAATCAATCCACGGAACTAAAAATAACTTTTCAGTGAATCAATCGCAATGAATGAAGGATACTAAAAATGTAGGATCGTATTCGTCGGCCACTGTAGACTTAATTTGCTTTTGTGATGTACAGCTGTTCGACAGAATATTTAGACATTAATACAGAATGCCATTAGGCTTCTAATTGCTAGGTTGAATGTAGTCTTAGATGAATGCATTTTGTTATGTAACTTGTTGAAATCTACCGATATGTGTCTTGTTTTCTTGCTTTCTTTCTTTCTTTCTTTCTTTCTCTCTCTCTCTCTCTCTCTCTCTATCGATCGATTTTGTCATCCTTTCCAAAAATGTTGCCCCTTTTCTTCACTATCTGACTTTTTCTTTCTCTTGAGTTATATCTTAACTTCTCACCTTCCTCCCAATATTATTCTTTTTTTTTTCTTGGCCATCTTTTTTTTTCTTTCTCAGCTTGAAAGAAGTTTTTATCTCTCAGCTTGAAAGAAGTTTTTATCTTTCCTCAAAATTGCTCTCTCCCCTCTCGCTCAATTTTATTTATCTATTAAAATATTAACATTTTCTCTCACTATTGTTTTTGTGACCACCCCTTGCCCCTTTCCATCTCCTATTGTCTCTTTTCTCTCTATCTCTCTCTCACTCGCTCTCTCTCTCTCCCTCTCACTCTCTCTTTCACTCACTCGCTCTCTCTCTCTCTCCCCCCTCTCTCTCTCTCCCCACTCTCTCTCTCTCTCTCACACACACACACACCCCTCCCTATCTCTTTCCTCTCTATTCCCTTTTAAGCTTCCTCTTTATTGATTATTTATTAATATTCTCTCCCCAACCCATATCTTTCTTTTCTTCTTTGACACTCCCCTATTCTTCATTAAAGTGGAGTATAAAGTGGTGTATCTTTACTGTACATCCAGGTTTAAAGCTGATTCGTCATTCAAGCACTGGAGATTTACACAAGTAAAATTCTATTCAAACATTTAATGGAGTGAATATATATACTGACACCATGGTTTGCACATCATCTAATTAAAGCAAATCATATCATTGACAAAGCTGAAAGACTATGCATGTTCAATGTATAAGAATTTAAAGATAACATTATTGTACACCTGTATGCCTGCTTTTAATATTTTGCAATGCAAACATATGAATATACTCTATATAAAGCAAACTTTATATATTATTTTATTTAGTCATACTCAATCAAGATCCTTCTACCCACAGCTTCCTTATTCCAAAACTCAACATGTTACTCTCTCTCCCTCTCTCTCTCTCACACACACACACACACACATATATACTCAATATTTTCAAAAGTTTTCTTAATATTATTTTCTACCAATATACATAAAAACAAATTGGAAACTACATGAGTCAAAAATGAAAGTCCCAAGTTTCTTTGCATAAATTACACCTGAACCCAATCTTATAAAGAGCTGGGATTGCTCGCATTTTGACTTGCGATCAATATCAATTGTAACTGTATGCATTACCGGTAGTGACAGTGGATTGGACTTGCGATGAATTCAGATCAATCATAACTCTTCGTGAGACAAAGCCCTAATACATACAGCTTGCTTCAAATTGCCTGCAAATTTCTATCATGTACTGTCCTCTTTGTACTGACAATTTCTTTCCACTTTAGAACTTTGTATGATGCACCATATTAAAACCAGTAGGTTGCAGTTACAATATACATTATACATCTACCTTACAAAGGCCTTGAGGTTCACATCGATTGATACACAAAATAAGCCTATTGCACTGGCTCTACAATGGTCAAAATTGGTTACATTTGTTGTTAAACTTAACAATGATTTTCATTAAACTTACATTTTCTCCAGAAATAATGAATAACTAAACATAGAAAATACAATATTTTCAACCACTTATTTAAGAAAATAAATTAAATATTTTGATGATGATGATGATGATGATGATGAGGGCTTTTCCATATCATGATGTTGCTGTAGTTAAGGGCTGCTTATACAGATCTTATACAGAACATGCAATGTTTGCGTGAAATCCTGTTAATCCTCCGAACCAAGAGCAATAAATTCTTGAAGAGTAGAACAAATGTCTTCTTACTTTACTGGCGTAGAGATGTGTGCATTATATTTTGAATACGATAATACATCTATGTTTTAATATCATTCCCCCACCCCTCCTTTAAGTTAACCCCTTCCCAATCCATATTCACCCCTCACCCACCCACCTCATGTCCTTAACCATCAAAGAACGAAATTACAACATGTTCTTTTGGGGCCAAAATGTCAAGCCTCATGTTATGAAATGAAATCAACAACCTGAACTTTGCTTCACATTGTACTCAATGAGGAAATGAGTGAAAAAAAGGATCAATTTCCTTGAGGCTCTTTTTGGCATTGCGGGGGCCAAATTTGCCTGAGCACCCCCCCCCCCCCCACATATTTTTTTTACCACTGACCCCAAAGGTGTGTTTAAACTCATGGGATAAAAATACATGGCACAACACTTTGTGATATATTCAAGATACACATAAAGTATATTACAATTAAAAGAACAAAACACTTACTGGTAATGCTAAACATATATTTACTAGGCGAAACATTTACTTTCCAAAACACTGATGACCACTAGTCTATAACAACATTACCCTAGATGCTAATATAAAAAATAACATCTCAAAGTTTGTACTTGTATGAAAATGTTCCTAGACCAGTATGTCTTGACTCTAATCAATAGATATATCAGTTGACACATTTACTATAAAAATTATCAATATCTTGTCACTGTTGTTTACTGTCAAAACTACATACCATCACAAGTGTAATGATGGTATCACCTAATGATGGCATCACAATAATATTATCACAATATCCTACATTAACTAATCATTACCTGGCAGCCAGTTTATATTCATAAGTAGATCTTTATATTTATATGCAAACTTGCATAGCTTCTAAGAAAATACCATTAAGACGGGCTAATATGAGTACTCCATACATGAATTATGCTGTTTCCATACCCTTTGTTTACCATCTAACAAAAATATGACAAAAATGGACATCAACTTGTTTACCAGACTTCCTGCTTCTAAATTTCTTCTCATTAGGTAGTACTTTACAAAAAGGACATGCATATTTGCCGCAGAGCAATTTTGCATTACAAAAATAATGAATTTCAACATTTGGTATTGCAATCTCAGTGCTTTATAAGCATATATCGATAATGATCACAACAAGTCCATTTCAACATTCTACCATGGCAGGAAATAAGAACGTATATGAATATAGCAGATATATAATATGTTTCATACATCTATATCAGTACTGATAGGAAATGCTGCCACTAAATACTGGTAGCTAGTAGTGTGTGTCCACTTCTACTCCTTTGCCCTATGAAGGTGGAGTCCTGTCTGTCCTGTCTTTTTCATGAAGTCAATACAATCACAAATTATCAAATGATGCAGAAGAGGTGTAAAACCTTTTCAGCACATAAGAACAACTGGGGTTTTATCAATAGCAATATGTACCAGACAAAAATGAAAGATTCCCTTCATATGACACTGAATACTGCTTCAATCATGGCAATGGGTACAGAGGTCAGCAATGAGGAAACTGAGTGCACAAAGGGTATGTTATGAAATGAGAGTATTTACTTAATGATGAGGACAGGTAGCAGGAATATGAAGGGGTATAGAAGAGGGACAAGAAATGGTGTTGAGCTGAGTGCAAAAAGGTCCATGCTACGTAATGACATTATTTACTCAATGAATGGAATATGAACAGAGACAAGGAAGGGATAAAGGAGAAGGGAGCTGAAGAGGAGATAGAAAGGGGAAAAGGAAGGGGGGAGCGAGAGGGCTAAGTTCACAAAGGTCGCTGTTATGTAATATCAGCTCTTACTCAAAGAAGAGAGCAGAAAAGGAGAGGAAAAGGAAAGATGGAGGTGGGGTAGAAGAGGGAAGAGGAAAGGGGGAAGGGCTGAGTGTGCAAAGGCCCATTATGTAATGACAATATTTACTCAAAGAAGGAGACACAGAGAAGGGGGGGGGGGAGGAAAAAAGAGTGAGTTCAGGAAGGGGGGAGAAAAGAGGGGAGAGGTAAGAAGAAAGGAAAGACTGGGACAGGTTGAGATGGAAAGGTATGGAGGTTGAGAAGGAGGAGAATGGGACGTTGAGAGAGATTGGCTGAGGTAAAGAGAGAAAGGGACAAGGGCAAAGAAAGAAAGAGGGATAGAGAGAATAGAGGGTGAGGAAATGTGGTGGAGAAATACCAAGGAGTTCAAGAACAGATTTTTGAAGTTGGGCAGCTGCATAGGATGGACACGATTTAAAACATTGAAAATTGCACCATTTAAATTTAAAGGACATTAGCTCAAATAAGCAAAGATATTACAACTGATTCCATTTGAAAAAATCTTATTCTAGTATTCAAAGTTAAACAAATGAACGACTCTTTGAAACAGCAGTGATTGCCATCTGTCGATCAAAACATAATTACAAATAGGCAATATCAATAGACATCAACCTTTCCAAAGTCAACATTGCACAAGTCAAGAAAAATTTTGAGGATGCTCCATGATAAGTCTATACTTTTCTTACTTCATTTTTTAACAAAATTAAATCCTTCACTAATAAAGCCAAAATTGGTGAAAAAAACCCAAACAGAACTGCCAAAAATATCGGCAGGTACATATCCACCCTAATAATGGTCTACATACCAGAATAAGTGATAAATTTTTCCCTATCTAAATATGTATCAGTACAGTTAGTCATTCCTGATATAGAAGGCAGGTAACTGAAAGCAGTTTTATACAAAGCAGCTAAACACACATTACAGAGTACAATCAATCATTTATGACACAATAGGCAGGTCAAGGAGAGTAATTTTTGGACACACTTCCAATTGACAGGGCAGTTGGATGCAAGATTATAGAACAAAGGCAGAAGGCAGGGGACCGGAACAAATCTAATATCTTTTTACAATGAATGTATACCTGTAAATATAATTTTAAACAAAGTTATCACAATTAACATGTACTATGATCGCTTACCGCAAAAGGCAATGCATTTCATATGGAACTGACACCAAAGGAGCTTTACTTGAACTAGTTGCACTGAATGACTGGTGAATACGAGCCCAATGATCAATAGCAGTGCGAAGGTTTTGTGTAAAGCATTGCTGAGGTATGTCTGGTATATCACCAGGTATTGAGTTACATTCCCTCATGACTGAACAAGTGAAATGAACATGTGTTTCTTAGAAACAGAGTGCTTTGAGATAGAGTAACAAGCCTAATGCATAATAGTACTATCCTCATGGGAGTTTGTTTTCCTATCAACAGCAACAGAGAAACACAAAAAACATGCTCACACAAGAAACATAAACATACATTGCAACAAGTGCTGGAATAGCAAATGGTATATCAAACACAAAGTTGGACCCATCTAACATGGAATGCCTTTTTCTAATACAAAGTGGCCACACAGTCACGATAAATCTGTCTCCAATGCATATCCTATACGCAAGTACCATGAGAGTAAACATTTCTATGTGTTATTCTGTCTCATGGTACTGTGGAAAGATATTACGCACTCGCTTCTTATTGCACCAATCATAAAAACAAGGCCGCGATCCAGTCCACTACCATGGATGAAATATATGGCACAAAGGATTTATTCCACGTTGGGTGCAGTGCAGTGGCAGCTAAAATGCCATGTCATCATTCCAAATGAGCTTCGAGAACAGGATATCGGGAAAGGCTGATATGATTGAATCATTGAATATATCCTCTTGTACTGATGGGTATTTTTTTATTATCGTCATCGTCACCATCCTCATCATCATTTTTTCCCAATCCCACTAGAAGCTACCAAGAGCAGCAGAAGACCCAAGGTAGACCTAGGTAGACCTCTGAGACAATGTCAAAATGGCTTTTGGTGTAAAATCTCTCGGCAACTTATTGGCAGCTTTAAGTAGGACACCCTTTTCCTCCCACCACTGTGGGGTTGGTTGATTCATTTCCATTATGGCTCTTCTCCAAGACATGCAGTCTGTGGCATCCTCCTATTTGAGACCAATCAATCAATCCATCCATCCATACAATCAATTGGGGCCCTTTGTGATACAGACCCCTGATCTCCTTAGCGATTTTGACACTCTTTGTTTAACAGGGTGGCTACACACCACTCCAAGTGGCATAAATCCTTTGTATCAAAACTCTATCATATCTATCTATTCATATATTATGTATAAATACGCATAAATCTACATGTCATTATTTCTTGCGCTACAGCGTCCAATCTTCCTCGTCTCTCAACAGACTCGCTCCGTAATCCCCCTTGGGGCGACGGCCCCTTCCCACGCTCCTTTGCCAGCGGGAGCTGTTGGTGGAGGGGTTCCTGACCCCAACCTCGATGTCCTCGGTGGAGAGGGGTTTGTGTTTGTTTGGGGATAGCAACCACCGTGACAACCAGGCTTGGTGATGGGATACCTTCTCGATGTCTGGCTTCTTGTACCTGGTCACACAATAAATATGATTCATCATTCATAACATGATAAACATCATTGATGAACATGGTGAACATCATCCACATCGCAAACATCAGTGACCTTTGACCTTCCTGACCCCAAATCTAATAAAATAATTGTCCTGTCATATATCATCATTGTATCTAGTTTGGTGAAGTTTGGTCAAATAATTCTAAGTTATCAGGTTAACAGTAAAATTTTAGGATTTTACCGTGCCTTCGACCTGTAACCTATCCAATCCAAAAGTCTACTCAGTTAATTGTCTTGTCAAATATTATCATCATAGAGTTAGATGTATTTTGGTCATATACTTGTAGAGTTATGGTGTAAACGAGATCCTGGTGGATGACCCGATGGACGGACAACCTGGATACATAATGCTATCCAGCCCTATCCAGCCACTTTGTGGAGGGAGAATTATTAGAGCTCAAGTCTAGGTCAACTCACAGTTTGAGGAGCAGTGACGATGTGACGACAGACACACTAGACATGGCCATGGCTCCTGCAGCCATCCAGGGCTGTAAGGCGATACCCCACTGCATCAAGGCTCCTGCGCAACAATAGAGGGCGTAACATTTAAAAGCAGAATTAATATCATTCAATCTCTTTTTACTGCTCTTCTCTTTCTTTTCTTTTCCTTTCTCTCTCTCTCTCTCTCTCTCTCTCTCTCTCTCTCTGTCTCTCTCTCTCTTTCTTTAGCTTCCATCATATTCTCACTGCCTATCTTAAACTAAATTGTAATGCCTTATATTTTGTGTATTTTGTATGTGCGTAATCTTTATCTATGCCAAACAATGTATTTTTAATTCCAACTGTACTTCTACATGATGGTTGCCATAAACAAACAAAACATAAATAAATATGTCTCAGTGTCATACAGACAACAATTGTACCATGGTCCGGCTCTTATCGCTAGGGGGACACAATATATTTAAGGAACCTAATGCACGTTCTTCAGCATTCTTATCTGTTTTAATATAATACTTGTGCCTACCTGCTGCAATAGGGATGGCTACAACGTTGTAGACAAGGGCGAAGATGAAGTTGATGTGAATCCTCCTCACTGTCTTGTGAGACAAGTCAATGGCTCCTACCACGTCTTGGAGATCATCCTACAAAGAAAGATGTGAAACCAAGGTCACAACTTCGGTAATAGTGGTAGGAATTGAGGACAGTATCAGAAATAAGTGATCTTGTGGCTGGGGTAGAAGTAGACTGAGGAGTCTTATAGTTCTATGTGTAGAATATGTAATCCAGTGAAAACTACTCTAGTGACCACCTGCATTGAACTATTACCTCCCTGTAAAGGCCACATTTTGTGCTTCGCTTAAAAAATGTTTCTCATTGAAACCTGTATTCAAGTAACCTTCACATAAAGACCACCTGTTCATAAAGACCACATTTCTTGTCTTGATTTTCTTGTCTTGATTTGACTGTAAAAGTGATATATGAAGAAGAACAAACAGAACTAATATAAATAGAAGCAGTAGGAATGAAGAAAGAAGAATTAGACATCGGAGAAGAAGAGGAAGTAGAACAAAGGGGGGGGGGGGGGGTCACAGGTCACATGTGTAAGTGGAAAACCCTTATCCCATTCATCCTCCCAGCGACTCACCCTGATCAGGACCACATTGGCTGCTTCCACGGCTACGTCAGTGCCCGTTCCTATGGCGATGCCCACTTCAGCCTGAGCTAGCGCCGGCGAGTCATTGACCCCATCGCCTACCATGGCAACCAGGTGACCTTTCAACTGGAGCTCCTTGACCTTGTCCACCTTGTGCTGGGGAAGCACCTCGGCAAACACCTGGCCTATGCCCACCTGCCGCAACAAAACACAAGAGTTAAAATGCATGGACACTATCATCCTAGGTTAACACTGGCCTATGCCCGCCTGGGAGTACAAACCACAGAGTTCAAATGCTACACTACCATCCTAGGTAAAGCAAATACCGCTAAACAGGTACTAGGTTTTAAAGGGCAGCTCCTGTGGTGGGAGCAGAGGTGGTCTTGCTTTGAAAGTGGACTATTTATGGTTGAATATCTGATTTGATTGTAGTATCAACATGTAGAGTGTGAAATTCTGCGAAGTTCAATGAAGAATGCATGATTTTAAATGAAATAACTATATCGAACTAATTTCTTTGACATGGGTCATGATCGGGCAATAACAACGATTCAAACATTTCAAATTCGCCAGAGGTAGTTTTATCTAGCGCCACCTTTAGACGCGCCGTAGTGAAACAACATATTTAGAAGCCAATCTCTCCCGAAACCCGCCGCATCGTTTCGCCCTATACAGCAGACGACAAGAGAAAATACCACTCCATTGAAACGCTGTGGTTAGATTCCCGGTCTGATCGGTGGGTGCAATGGGTCGCCCCGCAAATGGCAGTCTGCTGATCGAATTTGTACAAAACAAATCATACAGTGATCCTCCAGTTTGAAGGCTTACCTTTTCACCAGTCATGCTAAATTTCCTTGTCTTTAGAAGTTTTAGATACCACCATGCAAGTATCATACGGCAGTACTTCTCATAATAGCTGTTCACCGTCTTCCAGCACTTCTCTACCCGTACCGAGGCTTTTATGTACATGTAGGTGTATACATTGCCTACATGTTATGAGGTGCGCTGCTCGTTATCTCGAACTCTGCGCGCGAAAGCAAAACTGCAAGCGAAGCGGTGAATTTTTTTCCCTGCTAAGACTCGATGTGCTCATGCGCGTGGACTTCCTCGCTGATCCGATCCTTTCCATGGGAAATGTATTACATGTACAGTATGTACACTATGAACGTAAATTATGTCTGAGTGGTCTTCAAACGCAGGCTCTGAAAGTAGCCCGTTTTGAGCATTGCCTCAGTAGTGGCTTGTATTCCATTCAATAAGTTGTCCCTGTGCCACCAATTCTTTTTCCACCGCAATTTCTCATTAACTTTGTATTTCTATCATGTGTTTTTATTTTTATTATTCGTATTATTATTATTATTATTATTATTATTATTATTATTATTATTATTATTATTATCATTATTATTGTTATTATTATTGTTATTGTTATTATTATCATGAGTATTGTTATTATTCATGTCATTGTAAAGACGTTGAACTCTCATAGCTTGAGAGGGGGTCGTTCGAGCTAATAAAATCTTATTTTATCGTATTATTGGTAATCATTGTTATAAAAGTTCTGCTGAAAACAATGTTATGTAAGGGAGGGGCAATGGGATCAATGTTGCTGCGTATTGTTTTGGCCTACTTGTATCGTTTATGTGAGAGCTATGGTAGGAGAGTCAAACGCTGAGAATTGAGACTGATAAATTAGAATATTTGCTTGAAGACTGCTAAACCATCGTGTATGATGTACGCTCACGGTTTTCTTATATAGGAAAAGACCACGGTCCACGAGCAGGCGCAAAAATGGAGTATTTGCTCTTATAAATACAGTACAGATTCGTGATAATGACTATAATTTATGTATTAAACTTGCTTACCCCTTCCGTCCCTCCCCGAATATTTGGGCTTTCAAAACTTATGCACACATAATTATGCAACGCACACTTCACAGACAGATTCTAGTAGTATAGGAGGAGCATGGGCGGAAATCCCGGGGGTGGGGGGACAGGGGGGGGGTCGTGTCCCCCCCCCCCCCCACCACCATTTCGGAAGGGGGGCATAATATCAAATCAAATGTCCCCCACTATTTTCGTTCGTGTATAATTTTTTTTTCGAAAAACGTCATAACCCCCCCCCCCCCCCCCCCACTGAGAGCATTTTCAGAGACTAGGCGGGAAAAAAGAAATGAAGGAAAAAAAAAACACCTTCCCAAAATCACACATCACTACCACCCCCACCCCCCCACCCCCCCCCCCCCCCCCCCCCCGCTCAGCTACTTCTTGAGGAAAAACATGTCCCCTCCACCTTCAGGGAGCGATTTCCGCCCATGAGGAGGAGGAGAAACAGCAGTAGACTTGATTGCGGAAAACTTGCCAAGCACAGGGCTATTCTGCCACAAGGTTCGTTGTAAAAGAGATAAACGACAGTAATTTTGCTCATAAAATAATGGAAATAAACAATAGCCTACCCTCACAACATACAATACTAAATAAAAGTCAATTTAGCTAAATTACGTTGATTACGAAATATTTGCATTTCAAAAATAGAAATACCCGTAACAAATATTTTTAACATAAATCTTGAACAATGATTGGTTTCTGCTTGAAACCAGGACTTCATACCGAATCATTCCCCCCACCCCTACCACCACCACCTCCCCTTCCCCGGCCTCCTTGGCATACGCATGTACACACATCCAGTGCACGTTCCGTACACGTCTTCTGTTTTAGTATCCACTTCTTTTTATTCACACGCGTTTCGTAATTATTGCTCAAAATCATGAACGTTGATAGTAACGGAACAGATGTGGACGTTCCATATTGTTCCTCATCAGACGGTACCGACTTAGATGAGGCATGGCTTCATTTCAGGAAGGAGGTAAGTTCATGAGATGGTTCTTGAAATATGTTGACCACCTGTAGTCCTAATTCTAGAAAAACGACACACATTGTTTACTTCCTTTTTATTGAGGGAGGGTGAATTACGATACTGATATTGTTTATCGAAATGGTTCGGGAAAAATGTATCTGCAAATATCTTACAACGATACAGATGGCGGGGTTGTGGTCATCATTTTCTGATCATCTTTGTTTTATAAAGGAAAAGACGCTGTATTGGCCTCTCGAATTCATGCATGATAACAGTGATGGGGGAACTGCATTGTGTAACGTCATTAGACGAGAGAGGTGGCAGAGATCACCTCTGTGGTTAGACCATACACCATACACGTGTTATAGGAGCTCCATCCACTGGGTTAGTTTGTGCCATCACATCATCGCGTGAAAATCTCTCCCCCCCCCCTCTCTCTCTCTCTCTCTCTCATTCTCTCACACTCTCTATCTCTCTCATCCCCTCTATTTTTCTCTCTCTGCTCTATCTCTCCCGACCCCTCTCCCCGTCTCTCTCTCTCTCTCTCTCTCTCTCTCTCTCTCTGTTTCTCATATACCCACCTCTCCCTCTCTCTCTCTCATTCTTTTGTATCTCCCCTCTCTCAATCTTTTTTGTCTCTTATCCCCTCTCTCTCTCCCTCATTTTATCCTTTTATCTCCCCCTCTCTTTCTTTCCCACTCCCCTCCCGCCCCACCCTCCTGTCACCCCCCCCTCCCACCCACCCACCCACTCCTCTTCCATCGTCCTGTTTATCAGCTATTAGCAGAAGACATATTCCCTGTGGCAGGAACCAATCATGGACCCTGATAATTATAAAAAGTAACATGGCCCGATATTCTAGCTTGTAGTAATTTATTAGCACCTAAACATGCCAAAGAAATCACTTTGTCCATGCATGGACCCTATGCAATCTGAACGAAGTTGCGCTGTCACCTGCGCAGTGCATCTAATGTTTACAGACGAGCGAGTCTTTTGCTTTCAGACTACAGTGTATGTTTACGCACAGTCCAGCGTATCTTCGAGGTTAGTTTGGTGAGAATCATGAAAAAGGATATACTTGCACATGAATATGACTTCACGTGCGATGCAAAACTCCTGTGACGGCATACCAATATTTATCATTGTTTTGCGGAGGAGATGAGTTGAGACTGTGCTGTAAGACTAATACATGTACTGTACTTCTTCATTCGATAATCAGTCTCCGAACTACGTTGTGCAGTGCATGCACTGTACACATGTACTAGTAAAAGGGTTCGCTATTGGATGTCCCGTTTTTCCCGATCGGGATTCCAGAGCAGATGGCAAAGGAAGGGGATGGGTGGGGTAGAGAAATCTGTGGACAGAAAGATAAGCAAGCAAGACCAGTTATTTGTGATTTCATTTCGAGGTGTCGATATCAGTTTTAGCTAGTGTAAATGCCCATTGTTTTGGGAACAAGAAAGGGTTTTGTCATTAGAATCCACCGGACGTAGATTCACGGCTATATGTTGTAATAATACTTCATGTAATTGCATCGTAGGCCTATTTCATGTTCTTACGATGTAATTTGCGTGTAACAATATCGCAATTATTGTTTTGCTGTAATATTTTGCCCCCTTTAAACAACTGCACATGTTTCCTCTTATTTCAGGTAAAGATACCCAAAAGGAAGAAGACAAAGGGTACGCGGCAAGACGCAAGGGATGACGCGGTGAGACGGTCTATCTACATGTATCATAATGCGTAACCTCCGCACCACAGAAAGAAACATATTTACTTTTTGATGGGAAATACCTGTGAGGGGAAATGAGGACCATAGTGGATGCTATGATGGAATTATTATTTTGAAATAGGAAAAGATAGTTCAGTGCAGTTGTTCCCTATGTATTGATTAGGTAACTGGATAAAAATGATATATTATTTAAGATACGATTAACCTTTCATTGTCATTATTACAATTGTTATCATGAGAATTATATATATTACTATTAAATTTCAATAATTGATATTGCTTTTAAATGATTATCAATGTTCCGTCATCATCATCTTAAGTAATTTTGCAGCTCATCATCAAGTATATCTTTGAAATCTTCGAGGAGTCTCGGATGCATGCACGACAAATCACCACATATTTGTCTCAAAATGAAAGTCTACGGTGATACGTCAAGAACTTAACAATTGCTAGTATAGGGTCTACATAATAATTGTGTTCTACAATGCGCGTTCAATAAGTCATGCAATTATTGATGATAATATTTTTTGCGCTACATGTAGGCCTATAACGTCATATAATGATGCAAATTTACCCAAAGCAGTGGTTATGACCTTAATTTTCACTTTTTTTATGGAAATGCTCAGCCTTCTGTGGACACCAGTGACGCGGGAGCTAAACCAAAGAAGAGGAGAAGAAAAAAGGCGAGCGTCCAGCCGAAGCCTCCCGCCAAAAAGGGAAAAGGAGCGACGAGGGGTGGTTCTCGCAAGCGTCCAGCTATGAAGTTAGACGTGGACGTTGAAAGAATAAGTGCATTGAGGGAGAGGAGAAAGGAAAAGTTGAAAGTAAGAGTTTTTTGTAATCAATAAAAAAAATGCTATTCCGATGGAATTTGTGTCAGAATTTAAGTTATTTTTTTCCCAGGCATGTTGTATAACGACAAATAAAAAAAAAATGAATCAACTTATTTCTAAAGATGATGTTTACACATAGAAGGAATGCAAGGAAACAATGAATCGTGCGGCAGAGCTTGGATAATCAAGACTAAGTTTGAAGCAATAGGGACAAAGTATCTGGAATGCTCCTAAATACCGGGTTCTGCGAAGCCCCCCCCCCCCCCCCCCCCAAAAAAAAAAAAAAAAAAAAAAAAAAAAAAAAAAAAAAAACATGAATTGACATACATGATAATAATAGATCATTGTTATAACCATGGTATCACTATTTCAGTAATACATGTTTATATACATACATATGTCTGTGTCGTCGTAAGCTATAAGACTAAAGTTTGATCAAGACGTCCACCACATGTATTGAGTAGTGATACTACAACGATGATTGAGGAGAAGGGAGAGTGATTTTTAAACCATGTCATTTTTTATTTTGTTAATTCGAATTTTAACACAATTAAACTGTGTCTCCACAGGAAGATATTTCAAACATGTCGAGGGAAGACATAGAAGGTCTCCTTTTTCGTGCATTGGAAAGGCGTCCAGGGATGATATTCGACGTTTTGGATCCCAGGCCTACGCCTCCGTTGGACCCTCCCCAGGAACAGCTTCACTGGTGCAGATGCGGGAACTGCCGACAAATGGCAACTGACGTAGAATGTCTGTGCTGTGGACACACCCCAGAGGAATGTACCTCTACATCACCTGTAAGTAGGCAAATCCAATGTTCACCTACTCGACAAAGGCACGTTTATCAACTTATTTTTACTTCAAATACCATTATTCTCATTTTCATCATTGTTTCTTTTTTTTCAATATTAGTACATCATTATTCTTTTCTTATATTGTCAGATTCATTAATATTATCATCATCATAACTCTAATCATAACAAGGTTGTAACTATCTGTTCTTGCCTAAAAGGTATTTGAGCTAATCACTGATGAGGCCAGTCTGATGCTGCAACGGGCTATGTGGGCAGATGCATACAATCTTGAAGGGGACCCTCAGGAGCCGGGGGAAGACAACAGGGCAATGAGGCATGCGGCTTACAGGTCGTTTGTTTTCTGGCAGCATGGCCGACTAGGGCAAGGAAACAGAAGGGTTGTACCTAGCTGCTGTGTCACTAGCATTCGGAGATTGTACCCCAGCCTGAATGGGCTGTACACTGGTTACATTGCCGGGCGATTTGTGTAAGGAACTCTACATCGCATTATTTTTTGTTGGTGTTTTTTTTTTTAGAACGCCCTATTGAGTAAAATGCTTTACTTTAAAAACTTTGCATGCACTAATTATTTAATTCATAATTGGGAAATAACCAGACAAGTTAACATTTTCTTCCTTTTGAGCTGCCATTCATAATTATTACATACACCCGTCATTTTATCATTTGGGATCAAGACTGAACTTTAGGGAGAGGAAATTATGGGGGGGGGGGGGGGTGGATGAAAGAAAATAGACCACTTGCTCTAGGAATTGATTAAATAGAGAGACGTTGAAAGTCGTAAAAAACATCCTCATCCGGTACGCAGCAAGTTGGTGTATATCTGTCTCGACATGGGAATTGAAAAACTACAAAATGTCTTCCCAGATGGCTTGGGGCAGATGGGGGTCTGGGACAAGCCTTTTGAGAAGGGAGATCTTCCTCTGTATGGCCTGGAACTCAATATCAGATAGCACGAGATTCATGTATTTTCTGTAGACACATGTACTTGAATCTCCTTTTTCCACTTTCCCCTCGTTCCCGTTCTCCTCGAGTTTTGTATTGCATGTACTAATATTTAGTTATTTAGGTACATGTACGTACGTATACACACACACACACAGACACACACACTCAGACACGTCAAACTCTTCACACATGCACGTGCACACTTTTGTTTTTCCAAACACACACACACACACACACACACACACACACACACACTACATGTACCATTAAAGATACGATTTACAGCTGTAATAATAATAATAAAAAAGAAACGACCGAATACGAAATATTAGTAACTTCAACAGATCAAGAAGATGTATTTTCATGGAATCTATTAAGAAAACAGATGAGTCGTGAGACTCATTTGATGATCAAATAGATATATAAATGATCTTCTCCAAAAGTTGCACAGAACACTGTTCTCTTTAGCTCGTGATATAGGTTATTGACATTTATAACACATATACATTTATAACACGTACAGTAATAGTCTCCGAATGCTAGTGACACATGTTACTTCATGTGCATTGAAAACTTAATATAGATAAATAGCAAGGTACATGTAATTGCACTTGCCCTAGGTGTCTTGTACAGATTTGTTTTTGACTTATTTGTTGTTCTCATTATTTTAAACATAAAAGACTCTTGATATTTGAAAAACAAATCATGATCAAAGGTATGTTATGAGATGTTGCCATTGGGATATTTTTCAATGGATACCAAGGCAAGTAAGCTTTCATATATGATTAACACACTGTGAATTAGGTGTTTGAAAAATGTACTTCCTTTATCAGGTGAGATTGAAATACACAATGAAGAACAATTTTCTACATAGACTCATGGCAACATGTGTTCCTCTATGGGAAAGGTACATTTCCTTGCTAAGGACAATTGAAACTTGTTCAGAAAAATAGGTCATTCTACATGCTCTCTTGCATCTTTGAAAAATTGTACTATTCATATAGAGATAATAGCATACGTCAAGGAATTAGCATACATCAATCAGTATGCAGCTGTAACAGAAGTGACGGTGTCACCTACCTTACCTAACATTAAATACGGCAATAATTATGTACAACAACCAAATCCAACAATATTCTTATTTGCCTTTTATTTGAAAGTAACAAGGTAAAGCAATTTAATGATTAATGTTTGTTCCGGAATGAAACTTAATGATGTAATATACTCTCTCTAAAAAAATTGATATTAAAAAGTTTTTGACAATGCTGATTATAACTGTTGCATGATGTAAGGTACATGTATAGAAATCACCAAACTGTTAATAAATTGCCTTGGTTCTGCCGAGACTCACATGCACGGCACATAGAAGGCAGTTGGCGAAAAACTTTCAGCTGTTTCTGTTTGATTTATTTTGTCATATCCTAAATGTGAGGGCATTTAGCAGTCATTCCTAGATAAATGAACAGGTTTTCCATTAATACATGTATCATGAGAGGGATTTGATAACTATTTACAGTCCATCCTACAAATATATTTACCCTTTACAATAAGCAGTAATACTTGAGGTGATTACTATCCACCTCCAGTATGAGCACCATTTCATGCGCAGTGCAAAAAAAAAGCAATGGTGCTTGATCTGCACAATTTTCTCAGTTTCTGCGAGTGCAGTATGTTCATATGTTATTACCATTACGACACAGTTTCTGAGGCATGCAGCAAGTGTGCCTTGCAAACATCTTATTCCAAATACCAAACTTTGACCCAAATTTCATGAACATTGCTTGTATAATGAGGAGCTTTGATGTGCAAAATTTTGCCCCAATTTATTGTGATATCACCATAACACACACATTTTTGTACACGTTAAAAAATGTCTATGGTCTTTACTCTTTCATTTCTTCAGCCACAGACTACCATTTCACCAAAATATCAGGAGTGTTACTGTAAAGAAAATAAGTGTTTCATTCCTTAAAATTTTCCTCATTCAATTTGATATGCCATTACCATGAAAAGGTGTCCAGCACATGAAAATACATTTTGTACATTTTCATCTGAAACACAATTTGTGTGCCTTATTCCATTATCATTTCCCACTGCTTTATTACATAAATATGCTGTTGCCATGGCAAAGCAGTATCTGACACATTCCCCATGTATCTTCCACAATCTTCTTTCAAAGGCCAGAGTGAGTCCTAAATTTCATTCACATTGCTTGAAAGTGAGAAAAAGTTTGATCCGGGAGACTTTCCCCAGACTCATTGCTGTTACCAAGAAGTCATTGACCAATGCATTTAAAAAGTATGTTCAGCACATCTTCAGGGCCCTTTGGAAGACCAAAAATGTTGGCGGAAGGTCAATATAAGAACTGTCTAAATCCTGGCAGTTACACCAGGATTCAATCTACCCTTTCTTCTCGCAAGAATCTCATTAAGCGGAGGTGCAGGGTATGGAGCAAGTCTTGGTCGGATGTGTCTTGGATCTGTTGGCAAGAGCTCTGCCTTGGAGTACAGAGGAACCTGATCCTTCTCCCTCATGGTGAGAACACTTCTCATGAGGTCCCTGATGTATGTGTAGTCCTTGGCGACCTTCACAGGTTTTGCAACATAGTTCGCCGCATGTTTCGACCACACTCTCACGTACCTGAGGAGAATGAAAGAAAAGAACGAATGGACATCATGAAAAAATATAAGTATTTCATCATTTTAATGCTACATGCGCATGTACTGAAGGGGTCAAAAGTATGCCATACTCTGTTCTTTTTTGTATCTACTGAGGAGATGGAAAATACTTGACTTGCAGGTTTGGAGTCTGGGTGGCAACTCCCTTTATTCTCATACTCAACACATAACATACTCTATACAATGGAAGGAGTGTAGCATTGGGGGTAGGACTGATAACGAGGGTGGTGTTGAATGGATGATATAAACAATTGGGAGGATGACGGCTTGGGTCTGAGGGGTCAAAACACACTACTGTCTGTCCATGCAAACAGCAGGGTAATTACTCGACGGATCTCCCACCCTATAAACAATAGCAACAAACACCTCTCCTGCCAGATAAGTGATATGTATTGCACATTCATATTCAGTCAGCTTAGTGACCACAAATTTATTGAGGCCATTGTTGCTCATACATGTATGGTTAAGTCAGATGTAAAGTTTGTTATTACAATGCTTCTATGGTTATATGTAGCACAAACCATTACATGTACCACTATACTATCACCTCTTTGTGACTTATAAATCTTATAAAACTGGCAGGCCATCAATACTGAAACAATATATGCAAATCAATGAATCATTCTACATATCGTATCCACAAGCTATCCAAATAAATTTATCAACCTGTAACCTTGAAGCTTTTACTTCAAGACTCATGAAATATTGGGCCTAGTTATGAACTTTCCATATCCACTCATCGGTTCTTAAGATGGCAGAGGCAGACAAATGAAGAGGTATGTATAGGATTGCATGACATAATTTTGCACTATAACACAACTTACTTGACGTTCCCTTCAGCATCCAACACATAAGCTCTATCTTTGTGCGACATGTAGTCAATCATTGCCAGCAGGTTCCTTGCTCTGTAAGCCTGGTAGCTGGAGGAGAAAAGAAATAAGTGGAGAATATTTCACCTTGTTCCACAGGACATCACTCTTTCCCATGGGAAACATCGTAACAATATGATGGTGCAATTATTGTTTTTATGTCCCTCCATTTTTCTGCTATGGTATCATTAATATAATTTTCAGAATTAAATTATCATGATTCATATCAGTATAATTACTTAGGGAATTCAAATTTCACTTCAAAGGGGCTTTCATAACACTTTATTCTTCATTAAAAAAAAAAACATCGTTCATGATAATTTAACTCACTTGAAGGAGAACCTCTTCGAAGAGTACATCAGAATGTGATTGTGGATGGACTCCAGCATGCTCGTATGCCTAGAAATAGCAGAAGTTGTGAAAGAACGATTGCAATGATAAGCAGGATGGACTATAAATGACATGCACTTGGAATCAATACCTCTTCATATGCAATGGCTCAAGTAAAAATTCATGTACATGTATTTCCTATACTCAGGAAATCTAATCATGCCATTGTCACTCCAATAGGCATGGATGAGCACAGTTTTAAGCTGATTCTTAATTGGTTGATTTCTTGCAAGAACGGGCCATTCCATTAGATAGTGGCATGTAAATACATGTATATCAATGAAACATACAATGAATACAACACTTAAAAAGTTTGTTGATCAAAAACACATTCACATAAACCAAAGTTCTTAGCCTTGAAACAATGAGTGCATAGTTTCATTCATTGGCATTAGAAACTAAGAACATTTAACAATGGACAGAGTGCAAGGAGCTGCATTTCATATTTTTGGTGACATGACATGATATGTAAGTCATTGCTGAAATGTGAGGAAAACAAGAAAAAACTTCCATTTGGCAAACCCAAATTTACATCTAGTATTTAGGGCTATAGTAATAGCTCACCCTATATTTAATGTTCTGTCATAAAGGACATCCCCTATGTTTGTGGAAATTTACAAAATGTCATGTGAGCATTATCTTCATGTAGTTCTTGACACTTTGAATTTAAAAAAAATGTGTATTTCTCCATTAAATTCTAATCCCATAGTATTCATGCCATATACACTGTAAACTGCACACTTTTCAATGAGCATAGCAAATTAATAAACTGAAATAATGATATATACAAGTGTACCATACACTTTTGGTTGAATTTTTATTTAGAATTTCATTCTAGATAGAGATATACATGTATTTTCCTTTCTAGATACCTGAAGTTGACATAGTAGTCGAGATTCCCGATGAATCTCCTGTCATACGCCACCTCCACCATGGCACGATGGGGACTTCCACCCGCAGAGAGCCACTCCTCTCTATCGTCGGTGATGGCCTCGTGTTCACAAGCAGCCTGGTCACCCATACCTGAAATCCAGGTGTGTCTGTTTGTGACATGGTGAGTGAGACCATGCCATTTAGCCTGCAAAGTGGAGAAAAATAAAATCTTTCAATCTAATGTGATATTTCTATCACACATGAAAATGAAAATAAACTCAAATAAAATTAGTTTTGCATGGATTTAAACATTTGACAGAATTGATTTGGAAGGACTACCCACCAAAAAACAACAACAACAGAATATGTATATTCCAGTTTGTTGCTTGGTTGAAAGGTTGTCATATGTCCACAAATAGATTAACTATTTGGAGGAAAAGAGCTCAGAGGGAAGAAAAGTACTATTTTGTGACATCAGAGGGAAAAAAGGAACTATTTCGTGACGTCATGTCAAAAATAGTCGCGCTTATTGATCTCTGTCTCGATATTGATTCATCCCGGGTAAATGCGAGACAAGCAAAATATACGCGAAACAGTTCTTTCCTGTTGCTTTTTGCCGTTTTAGCGGAAAATCGTTGGGCGCACTGGGGCAACTCCCGTTGTGTTGCGGCCAAGGCGCAACTTGACTTTTCGTTTGGTTTGCTCAAGCCGCAGGAAATAACAAAACATCTGAATCAGGCTCCTGCTTTCAGAGCTTAATAAGAGTAGGAACACTATCACATGGTTCATGGTAAGGATTAAATCAATGAACAAAGAATATATTAATGAAGGATATAAAACAAATATTGGGATCTTTGTGGAATCTATTGGTCCCCTCGGTGAAGTGGAGGGCATGTACCGCATGCCTGCCACTTAACCTCGGTGCAGATAGATTCCACAAGATCCCTCATGATCATGAAATATTTGTATAATAACTTATGAAGACTAACTACCTACCTTGAGGCGTTGAATGTTTCCATCACATGTTCTGGCGCAATACCAAAAGTGGTTCAGTATGTGGCTGATCCAGAACAGCAAGGGCCTATTGGCTGCTTTTCCACATACCTGCAAATAAATAAGTGAATATATGAGATTGAAGCTAATTTCATTATGTGAGTCCAGAATTTAATATCACTTTACCAAAATGAAGATACATGTACAAGTTACGTAATTCTTCTCATCTGCAAAATGATCACAAAAGTCTGCTGTTTATATTGTGCCAAAAAAAAAAAAACACCGTAATTATAAATCATACCTTGGAGAATCGCTTGCCCAGGTTTTTGGCTCCATGCCATATGTCCCATGAATGTTTCACATCTGGCCGTTCTTCTCCTATGGAGGAAAACGGGAGTTATTTTACACCATCGCAATGACAATTGTACTTAGGTAAAATGAAATATAAATTTTTCTGTGAACACATGACATATGTCAGTAACACAAAGTATAACTAGATTAATTCTTGACTGAGGGCAGTCAGAATTCATGCCTCCACTATGGCCAGATCTGAAATATATTACAAATTTAGATTCTAAAATTTCAGTTATATACCGAATATGATCGTCACACAAAAATACATATGTGAATCAAGTTTAAAATAGATCTCTCCAATTGTTCTTTACTTGTTGCGAGAACAAGCCATTAATTAACTTAATTATCTCTCTAAATTATTGTGAGAACAAGCCATTTTGACATATGTAAAGACCTCTATTACCTTTGACCTTGAAACTCAAAAATACCAGTTAGTTCATCATTACTCCTATGTGCATAAATCAGCTTGTTTGAAGTTGATCTGTCAAACCGAATGGACAGCCGCACAAATGTCCCTGAAATATAATGCATGAACCCCCCTTACAAGAAAAAAATCATTATAAAATTTTTAAAATATTTATAATACAGGTAAATATCAATGTAAGTTTAAGTGTACATACGAGATTCTTACTAAATCATGGTGACCTAAAAATACATAGAAACAACAGTTATTGCTTTTCTTGAACATGGAAAATGGGCTGTACTGTTAAGTGACAGTGAGATCCATATTTTGTTGGGGTGTTTCTAACTGTAAAGTGGTCATTTTTTTTTTGGGGGGGGGGGGGGAGAAGAAAAAGAACATACTCATGAATTTTGCGATGGAAGAGTGGGCATCAGTCACCACCTCCTTCACACTGACTCCCTTCCCCTCGACCTCTGCCAGTCCCTCCTTGAACGCCACCGGCTCCATACTTCCACTCTTCATGGCTGTCTCTCTCTTGTCTTTGAAGCCAACATGTATGACATCTTTGCTGTCATGTTCAATGAACGTGTACGTGAGATACTGAGCACAGTGTCCTGGACTGTCATTGCGACCATCTCCTGCAACGAGAATAAAAGAAAACCAAAATATAAGAATAATACTCCTACTACTGGAATTTTCAATGTGTAAGTATGCTATCATGGTATATCAATTTTAAGACCAAATTTGCAATGCCCAGGCCCACTATTTTGAAGTTGCGCATAAGTTAATGCATGCACATCAGATGAAAAGTGGCTGAAAAAAGTGGTTTTATGTAGAATTTCAATGCAAATTGTTTTCACCAAAAACTGATGTGGACATTATTGCTTTTACCAAATAAAATTAATTGATAGTCTGTTGTTTATGATTGCAAAAGGGTAAAAGACAAATTTCATTAAAAACAAGAAAAACAAAAGGTCAAATTACATGGAAAGACATAAATAAAAACATTAAAATACTTTTTAAAAAAATAATAATTATTTTGATATCGTTAATTTTTTGAGGCAGATTTGCTGAGAGTGCTGCAGAGAGTGTCTGGACCAAAAATAAGCTTAATACATGTATGACATTCATTTATTGATTTGGAGCAATACATCTCATTTAATGCAGATATGTATTTATCAGCATAATTAGTTATGCGTTAGACGACATGTGTGCTGATTGTCGGTGTGATCGCGCTGTTGACAGCCGAGCTCTAAAGGGAAGGACCCCGGAGGCAAGCCCCTTCCCACCCCCCCCCCCCCCCCCCCCATATCAACTAACGAAATAGCCCGCCCTACTTGGGGTTTAGCAGTTCAAGTAGACTGCCTGTGTTCATGTGATAAACAATATTTAAGTGGCTAGAATAAGAAAAAGGTCAAGTATTGTAATTACCACACAGCACAACTGGATGCTGCGAATGTTTTGCAACTGTGGCCTCCTGGACATCCTTCCAGTGCTCCTCCACTGCTGGGCAGAGGTATCTCCGTTGGAGGGCATAATATGTATTCTCCCCCATTACACTAAGCTTCATAAATTTCCACATTAACTCTATCTTTCTGAAATTGTTCCCAGAAAATAAAGTGGCACTGGCCATCTTCACATCTCCAACATGTGAATTATGGAGCAGCTCCTGTGAGCACCATGATGCTGTGTGACCTTCCGGACAAGACTGTGATTGAAAGAGGGAAAAAAAGCACAAGAGATTGCTATTAGTAGTAGATATAGCATATTGTTTTCATGCATGGAGTCACTTACATGCCAATAACAATATAAGATTTATATTAATCATGAATAAATGACTAACTACTTGTTGCCTAGTTCATCACTTCGACAAATTATTTTTATCACCTTGGTAATATGCCTTTGCTTGTGGCGATGCCCCCGGATATCCACCTACCGGTATATCAAATAATAGTCATCATTCACTGTTTGATTTATGTCATGTACTGTCACTCAGCCAATGTTTCAGAGATATGTTTGTGTGACAAGCTTCTATCAGGTTTATTTTCTACAATGTAGAAAGGGCCTCAAGCCAAGTCAATCGTATATCCAACAATCTACAGAGTTGTGCATTATTTAGAAATAAGATATGTAATTTACTACATTGTAATTTTTAAGAACTTAAATGGTTAAGCTATCCTCATGTGAGCCTTCAACGAGTCGAATCATAATGAAACTTATGGCAAGCAATCATTATACATGATGATATTTAAAGAATGTTGAATTGAATGATCATTTCATACAACCTTTAGCTTATGTTCTAAAAATAAAGAAGACAAAAATATCTTACCCAGGTAACTTTGGCAGCAGAACCCCTACACTGCTTCACCAAGGGCTCCACCTCTTTTCTGCATCGCCTGCAGGTTCCACCTGCCCTCCTGGCCAAGTTCAGCAGTCTTGATTTCGATATTACGAAAAATGCAGATTCTTCAGCATCAGACACGCTGATCTTTTGGTGAAGACCCGATTTTGTAGTTCCCCAGTCTTTCTGAGCTCCCTCCTCCTCCCCCTCCTCCTCCCCAGTTTCTTCTTCTTCCTCATCATGCTCCTCTTCCGGTTCTACCCCCATCACCTCTTCTAAAGCCCCAATCCTTGGAAGCTCATCACATGATGGTCTGGAAATAAAAGGAATCAATACAACAACAACATTTCACACACTTGTACAAATGTTGCATCTTAAGAGCAGCAAAATAACAATTCAAATTCCAGAGACTTCATGAACAAGTCATGAAATTGAAATCATGAAAACCATGTGAATCATGTTTGAAAATTCATTGTTTTTTATATTTCATTTGAGTTTATTCAGTCTACTGAATCTTCATTTTTGCTGCATAAATTCATTAGGAATCATAAGCAAGTCATATTGCAAAACATCCCAAACAACTTAGTTGCTCTACAACATACCACACTTCAAATTTCTGGGAGGAAAAGAAGCACTTACCTCTATAATACAAACACTTGGATAGTTTCATCCCATATTCAATGAATAAGAGAATGAGTAATCAAGTAAGTTGTATTAAACAAAACCTATTCCATTTAAATAAATTTTATATCATAAGTGACAAGAAAAAATACTTAATACACGCTACATGGTACATCTTATTGTCATTTGGGGCCATCTTGCTTCCTCACCCGATTTGAAAGTTGGGTTCTGCTTCAGAATACTCGCTCTCATCCACCTCTGACATGGTCTCGCAGGGATAAACGAAGTCTCCCTTCACAGTGTAGTTGACGCTAATGCTGTGAAGAGCAAAGAGGCCAGTGTTGATATGACAATTAAATCTAACAGGAAAGAAAGGGTTTTGACCCTTACCGGCCGGATCAGATTTCATTACAATCCGTCAAACATTTATAACAAATTATACCAGAAAAAAAGAGATTAAAGGTCCCCTGTCATCAAAATGTATGTTGATTTTTGTTGATGCAACATTATATGTATATGACAAAATCACTAACTGTTCAATGGAAATATGTGTCCTATATTTTAAAATATTTTTTCTATATTTTTTCTCAGCACTGATAAGCCCCACCTCCAAAATATCCTCCAACTCAAGATCCCCCCTGTGACATCATCAAAGGTAGAAATTAGCAGGATAATAAGCAGAGTTAATGCACAAACTAAACATTGCAATGACTACCTCCACCTGCCCACAAGATCATCACATGTCTTCACACAATACCATCTAACAACCTTTCATGGGGGAATAATCGTTTCCTTATGTCAGAAATGTGCTAGCTATGTGATGCTATTACTGTATAAGCACTTGCAGGTAGTCATTGCAATGTTTAGTTTCTGCATAAATTATGTATATTATCCTGCTAATTTCTGCCTTTGATGAATCTTGAGTTGGAGGATGTTTTGGAGGGGGGGGGGGGGGCTATCAGCGCTGAGAAAAAATATAGAAAAATTATTGTAAAATATAGGACACATATTTCCACTGAACAGTTCACGGTTTTGTTACATACATATTATGTTGCATCAACAGAAATCAACAAACATTTTGATGACAGGGGCCCTTTAATATGTTACAATAATGTGACAAACAACATTACTACTGGAGGACAGATGGAAAGCAGCATGACAGACACAAATTTCATCTAGCCATTTTCCAGCAATGGGATGATAAATGGGCACATCAATTTGAAACAGCCATATGATTCATACTACTACTAAAACAAAATATCTTACTCAAGATTTTGACAGGAGTCATCCAACTGTTCTTCATACGTTGGCCTTTCCACACTGGCTGCCAATCTATTAAAAAAAAGATGAAGAAAAAAAAAAGAATTAGGCAAGTATGTGTGCTACTTCTTAAAACATTTTGGTAAGTATTGATTTTCTGTTTCAATTGTTCAGAAAAATTTTAATCGATTTACCAAATATAACCAACTAGAAATTATTCAAGGACATGAAAGACAATAACGCCAGACCCGAAGCCACACAGATACCATACTAGTACTCCCTGGGTGATCCAGATGGGAGGGACGAGTGTCATGACTATTGTGTGTGTACAGTGTCTCTTATTTGATGGAAATGAACTTGACATAAGTACTTACTGAAGTTGGGTACTTTATTGGGCAAAAATAGGAATCGATTTGTAAGAAGCACAATTATATTAGTTTCTCAAACAGACCTATTCAACTCAGTTACTCAGTACACAAAAGGGAGCCACCAACCAAGCCCAGCTAAGCTCACAAGCTCACTTTTTTTTTAATGAATTACTTGTACCATATACTTTTTTTTTTTTACATCATTAGCGTTGCTTTCATTCTCGTAAGGCTCTTTCCTTTTCCCATTTCTTCATTTTATTTACCGTTACCAAATTATCTTGTACATAATATGGAATTACATGTATTGTTATTCATCGATACTTCATTTACTCTCCAATGCCCATTCATTTGAAGTTGCTTTGAGCAACAAATAGCTTTTTCTTTCCTTATATTACTGTAACAAAGTGAATAAAAACAATACATAGACAAATCACATTTGTGAACTAATGCCGAACCATAATTGTTTTCTTCATTTGCATTTCAGTGGTTCGCATTTTGTACCCTATGGAAAATCACTCAAGCACTTCTGAATCTGTACTGTAGAAATACATTTTACAAAATTTACAAACACTGCCTCTGCGGCCAGGGAACTAGGCGGAAACATGAGCTTGATCAGGCATGCAGAAGTGTGTAGTGTGTACACACACAGCATATTGTACAAGTATGTACCACGGCGTACAACGCAAGCTCCACGCAATGCACTCACGGTATGTGACCGACAGAGAGCTCGAGACCTGTACTGTACCATGGTGCTGTCTGCATGCTACCCTCTCTTTCGCTCTCTTTCTCGAGCTAGACGAGCGTACGTGAGCGTATCATGGGATAGTCTACATAACTGGACTTGTGGTGGGATACTGAGCCAGAATGGCTTGAATCAACCGAAGAATACATTACTTTATAATTTGATCCAACAATCATGTTCACAATAGTGTTGAAAAACGGGATGCACTAAGATTTAGTGTGAAAATTGTCGTAAAAGTCTGCAGAAAAAAGCGTGATTGTAAACCGTTTCAAAATACGGGACTGCAAGACAAGACTAGCGCCCAACTTCGGGTTTGCGCTTGCAAATAAACAATTGCGAGAGCACATGTCCCTTCCCGAAATTTACTTGCATGCGCTTCATGGGGTAGCACAAGTGAACTCGGGGAATGGAATGCAGAGACAGAATAGCTTGAATCAACCGAAGAATGCATTATTTTATAGTTTGATCCATTAATCATAACCACAATTGTGTTAAGATACGGGATGCATTATGATGTTTTGTGAAAATTGCTGTAAAAAGTCTGCAGACATTCTGCGCCATTGTCAATTGTTTCAAATTACGGGCCTGCTTGACAAGACTAGCACTCAACTTGCCTAAATCTTGCGAGGGAGGTTGCGCATGCAAAGTAAACAAGTTCTGTGTTGAGCACATGGCCCATGGCCAATACGGAGAGTGAGAGCGATAACTGTAGTCTCTTTCGCTCGCTCGCTCTCTCCGCATTTACGTGCATGAGCTTGGAGGTGGAATACTGAGCTAGTAGCTTGAATCAACCGAAGAATACATTATTTCATAATTTGATCTTGTAATCATATTCACAATAGCTTTAAAATACGGGATGCATTAGGATTTAGAGTGAAAATTGTAGTAAAAGTCTGCAGAAAAAAGCGTGATTGTTGACCGTTTCAAAATATGGGCCTGCAAGACAAGACTAGCGCCCAAGTCGGGTTTACGCATGCAAATAAACACGTGTTGTGCAAAAGCACATCTCTTTCCCTCTCTTGCTCGCTCTCCGAAATGTACGTGCATGCGCCTCACACGGGGTAATGTACATGAATTCGGTGAATGGAATACTGAGACAGAATAGCTTGAATCATGCTTGAATCTCAATCGAATGATATATTTTTTTTATCATTTATCATATCCACAATATGACCCCTGGGAGTGGTATAGCGCATGCAAATAAACAAGTTATGTGTTAGAGCACTTGACCAATGACTACGGAGAGACTTTCCCCCTTCCCTGTCTTTCTCCCCCCCCCCCCCCCCCCCCCGATCTTTACAAGTTGCATGAGCGTATCATGGGGTATTTATGAACTCGGAGGATAGAATACTGAGCTCGGATCATTAGGATTTGTGTGAAAATTTCAGTAATATTTAGTCTGCAGACAAAAGCATAATATTGTTTCAAAATACTGACCAACAAGACAAGACTAGGCACCCAACTCGCCCCAAAATTTCTGGCGAATAGACAAGTTTTGTGTGTAGCTGGAGTTGTTAGTTTACAGTAGTTTCGGATTATCCTCTTTGTACTCTTCCGTTTCCCACCCTCTCCACTCCCCCACTCCCCCACCCCCCTCTATTCCCTCTACTTCTCCACCAATGATTAGTATTTATCCCTTTGCTATATGATTGTAAAATATTTCAGGTAAAGTTTTGAAGATCCCTGTGTAAGACCTTCTTTTATCTAGTGAGGAAGTGAAGGAAGAATATGAAATGGACAGAAGAAAGGATGAAACACCTGACAAACAGGCTCCCTTTATTATCAATGCCAACACATATACTATGCTTTGAACAAGGTTGAGCAACTTTAATCCCAACCTGAAGAATGATGAAGTTAAGTACCTGAAAAGGAAGACATATAATAATGAATGAATTTGAAATAAAGTATCTGCAAAGGAATAGGCCTACATAATGTTGATAAATTTGAAATGAAGTAACTGTAAAGGAATACATGTTGAATGTATTGCATGAAAAAAATCATTGTAATTTAAGTTTGCCAATTTAAAGTAAATATTGCAAATAAATTTCAATTTTATATTGGAAATTGATTTGAAGTATATATTGCAAATAATAAACTGGTATGTACTGCAAATGAAAAGCACAATAATGATATGTAAATATTGCAAATTATTCTCAAACATGGTGGACAACAAAAATCCAATATCTAATTGCACATCTAATGGCACATCAATTAGAGAAAAACATAAGTGGAAAACTAAAACTAACACGACCATGGTCATTCACGCTATCCATTCACTCACTCATCTACTATGTGAAAGTATGCTAACGATTCTACGCAGACACCAATATTACACGCAAAACAGGTCTTCGTCTCGCAACTCTTGCTGATCTTCTTAGAGCCAGACGCATTGTCAATGCAAGTTCTTCTTGTCGATGATGTGCTGGGTGTGACGACGAACTACCCGACTGCACCTGCTACACGAGTTGCATGCAATCTCAAGATGGGAGGGTGACTTCTCCTCTGGTCCAGATGACTCTGTCCGCAGGATGAGGGCGTTGGAGATGGCGATGTCGAACAGAAGACGTACACCTACCAGCGATGACACTTCCTCAATGTTATGTACTTGGTACTAATCTGGTCTGCCCAGTCAACACTGTTCATGTTCGCATTGTAATCCTTCAATGCTAGTGGGCAGGTTACCTTCTTACTGCCGTCTCTCTGCCTCCTCTCCACACTCACTTCTTGTGTCGCAATATCTGCTGTTGAGAGGAGACTGACGATCTTCTTGTTGCTTTGGATGTACACTGTTAGTCTCCCTCTCTTTGCAATAGTAGACTTGCCCGGTTCCTTCAGTGAATGTGGATGCAGGAGAAGACGAGGCAAGTCCTTCCTGTTGACTCAGATGGTATCGCGTGCGAGTGTGTTCTTCTCCAGGAGCTCCTCAAACTACTCCACAGATGATAAGAAGTTGTCCATATTGATGATGTGATGTCTCCCCTGCAGATCCTGTGCACCCTGTACATGTCCAGTGTATACTTGGAACTCGTTGGTGTAACCGTTCTCTGCATTTGCTCTCATCCACACCTTGAGTGCATTGGTTTTGCAGGCGAGTACTGTTGAAATCCAAGGCGGCTGCGAAATCCAATCATCACTTTGTCGACAGAGCTGTTCTTGTGGGGGGGGGGGGGGGATACTGGATCTTGCATGCCTTGAGTGCACAGGTAGAGCTTGTCCTTCGCTGGTTGTAACGAGATGCACCCAGTCTTGAAGTTGAAATTTTGCTGACACCTCTTCACAATGCAGATGTAAACAAACAATACTAAATATAGCAATAGGCTACAGCCCCTACATGCAGATAGCACTTGGTAGCAGGCACACAAAACAGCAAAACATTGGCAATTAAGGCCTCTGAAAAGTTTGTGCAGATTATGCATGGACAGAAGTGAAATGAATAGTGAGCCGACATTGAAAAATACATGTGCATGCAATTGATCTCACTGATGTGCTCATGAATATTCAATACTTAACAGTGTGCGCGCTTATTATTCTGTTATGATGTTGTCCTGTAATTGCTGCGTGATATCGTAGCCTGCATGCCAAATCGGCAGATATCGTGGCTAGTCTGAAACTCATTCTGAAAGTACTAGGAAATGAAACACGTTAGATATCTTGGACAAATGATTTTTCCAGAAAGATCTAAGGAGCTCTATGATTGCCTGAAATATTCCTCTAGCTCTGAGGGAAGTCCCAGAACATGAGTCTGTGTAGTTCGCTCTCGAATAGTGCAAACCATGTTTTTGTGGTGGCTGGGAGTTAAACTGGAATCTTGAAACACAAAATATGTGGTGGCTCATCACACAACAAAACAAAAATAAGAAAGAAAAACAAGAAAAACAAGAAAAACAAGAAAAACTAAAACTTACTCCATGGAGGCAATTCCCATAATTGGAGAAGGTGGTTCTAGGAGGCTGTAAAATCAATAAAGTAAATTGAAGAAACAGTGAGCACAAACTAAAATCAAACTGAAAGAAATCATTGAAATCATAACAATGAAAAGTTTATAATATACATCAATATGAATGGCTATAAAACATAATAAATCTGGTTACGCCAAACTAAAACGAGGTGGAAATAAAACAACTGGTAACGTATTGCTAACTAGATGGGGTCTCACCTGCACGCAATTGAAATGTCCCCATCATTGCCCGCTCCAAAATATATCACACATTTGTTTTTAAATATTTCAGAATGATTCCCATAGGCATTTTTTGTGATTCAAAATTAAATTTGACTGTTGTTTATTGGATCTATCAAGTTTCTGCAAAAAAGAGGAATTTGCATAAGTTATCATAGATCCTCTAAAAACAAGAAATGATTTGAACATTAATACACCTTTACTTACTCATCTTGCTCAAGAGGTAGAGGTTCTGTACAACCAAATGAAGATGGAATGATGGGACCTTCTTCTCTCCTAAATAGCAAAAAGAAAATTAATAAATAATTGGGATTAATCTGCTTTCTTTCTGTGATGACATGTATTTTCAAACACACACAGCATTTATATAGTGCCAGCTATCTAGTTGCCTATTCTGAGGCACATGATTATTACCCCTGCGTTAGCCCCAGCTGCTGTTTCCAGCGCTTAGTGCATTGAAGGAATTACTGCCAGGCACCCATTTAGCTCGACTCAAGATAGACACCATGAGAACATCATGCTCGTGACCTCCTTTGAGGTGGAAGTATAGGTCATAATATAAAATAATTCACATTGCTGTGAAAACTAGAATGTCACTGAATACCCTTGCACATCTTCAAACATTACTACAGAGTGAGCTCAATTTAATTTTCCTTCCTTAAAAAAAGAGGATATTTCCATTTGTAACAGTAATATCTGACTGAACAACATATTGATGTAAGGTAAATTCATGTCAAACTCCATTTGGAATGAAATACTAAGTGTAGAAATGGTATTATAGAGATTGAAATATCCTTCCGTCGACAGATATACCAAAGAAATCAATTGCATAAACTAGACACACTAAGACAATTACAAATACGTCAAATTCAGATTACCATCAGACTAACGGTACATGTAATTTTAGACATGAGCAATTGAGAATTACAACTCTTGCACTAATACATTATACTTACTTGTCATGTTCACTTGTTGAAGGATCTTTACGTGGGGTAGACGTAATCATCGGAATGCGAGTTCTGCGAGAAATGTGGAAAAGGAAGGAATAACATACCAATGATTGACCTCAATAAAAAACAAGTGATCTAGAATAGCTGCCTAATGGTTGGTTCAATGATACAATCATTGTTTCGACTTAGTATATGGGATATTTTATGGAATGTCAATTAATCTTTTTAGACTTTATCTGTAAATGTATAACATTCTAAGTGTCTACATAATAATGTAAGTTTAAAATAGTGTATAAAGATTTGAATGTCCATTTATTTAAAATGGCCATTACATCTAATCTTATGAGCCTCATGAATAGCTCATACTATATTGGTCTGAGAATAAAATTTCAATTGGAGTTATCTGGTAACCTGGCCACACCTCCTCCCGACCACCCCTGCCACCACCCCCCCCCCCCCCCCCTCCTCCATATCTTAATTGCCCAAGAGGTTTATATGAGTTAGGAATGAAATACAAAGTGTAAAAATAGTATTATAGAGCTTGAAATATTCTTTTAACGACAGATATATAAAAAAAATCAATTGTATAAACTAGACACACCAAGACAATTACAAATACGTCAAATTTAGATTACCATCACTAATGTACCGATACATGTAGTTTTAGACATGAGCAATTGAGAATTACAACTCTTGCACTCAAATATTATACTTACTTGTCATGTTCACTTGTTGAAGGATCTTTAGGCCTACGTGGGGTAGACGTAAGCATCGGAATGCGAGTACTGCGAGACATATGGAAAAGGAAGGAATAACATACCAATGATTGACCTCAATAAAAAACAAGTGATCTAGAATAGCTGCCTAATGGTTGGTTGAATGATACAATCATTGTTTCGACTTATAACATAGGATATTTTATGGAATTTCAATTAATACTTTTAGACTTTCTCTGTCGATGTATAATATCCTATGTGTCTACATAATAATTAATGTTTAAAATAGCCTATAAAGATTTGAATGTCTACTAATTTCAAATGGACAATAAATTCAATCATAAGCCTCATGAATACCTCAAAGTCGAACTATATTGGTCTGAGAATAAAAAAAAAAAATCAGTAGGAGTTATCTGGTAACCTGGGCACACCCCCTCCCCACCACCCTCCTTCCCCATATCGATTGCCCAAAAGGTTTATGAATGTTATTTGTTTATACGCTATAAAATGATATACAAATGATCGATAGCTTCCATACTGCAAATATACCAATAGTGGGCATTTCAAATAGGAAAATTGGTATAACTTGATTATTATACTCACAAGTCATCATGGACCCCTTCTCTAAACTTCAGAAAGAGCACACGCCCCCCGCCAGTTATAACAATGTTCCTTCACTTAGTTGGCAGATTAACAGTCTACAAAACAAAGATCAAAATCATTATCTCACCCCATCTCCGTTCCATCTAAGTTCATCTGTCCTGTGGTGGAGCATCCCTTGTGATCTTCATACCTGAATTTTAAAAGAAATGTCAGTAGACTTTGTCAATGTCATTAAATGTAATACTCAAAACCTGACTTCATTTGTCAAAATAACAAGGACGCCCCTGGGTGTCTCACCTGCATTACGCAAATTCAATAATTATGAAAAAGAAAACATTTGCCCAGATCCATATGAACCACAAACATCCTTTGTGCTTTTAGGCTGTTGCATGGCTGGACAGTGGACACTTTGGTTACCTAACAATATCATCTGCTTGACCTAACAAGGCAGTAATTTACACCAAATTAACTTACCTCTATTTTCAGTGTTTTCACAAAATTGTTCGGTATCGACTATAGAAATAAAATTCAATTTAGATCTACACCATATGCTTGCAGTAGCACTATCAGAAAACCCATACTTCATGCCATGTCACTAAAGTAGCAACTCAAATCAAGTGAGTGTGGAGTTGTAGGACGCCACTTGAATTTCCTCAAAATGTACTATACATGTATGTAGCTTGTAACATCACAACATGTTGTAAAACACAAGAATTTCACTCATCAAAAATGGTAATGAAAAGGAGAAAAAAGGGCAAAATACGCCAGACGAGCACAGGCATTGTCATTATGATTGCATCGTACGTTGTGTGATAACAAAGTTACTAACTTTATAGTCTGTATGGGTCACTCATGGCACATGCATCTCACGGTCAGGATAAATCTACCCCAACTCAATTCGTTTTATGTCTGGCAAGGAGCTAGTGCTCCGCAGACAAGTTAGACATAATGCCTAGGTTGAATAATAAATCTAAACTCATTCTCTCTCAAGCCAAGAGAAAGGGAGTACTGGCAACGGCGGACTCGCACTACAAGTACAAACTAGGTCGGGAGAGTCCCGGCACAGGCCTCCCCGGCACCGTCGGAGTTGGCTGCTAAAGCGCCCATCGTGTTTGAACCTAGCGGTGTGTGCATGAAGAGCACCGAGCCCGGCTGCTGCAGACGCAGTGATCGAACTCGCAATAAGTAGAAATAGGTCGGGAGGAGTCGCGGCGCGGAGTAACCAGAAAACCTGGCCTAGGCCTCCCGTCAGAGTATGTCGCTATATAGACAGGAGTAACCATCTCATTCGGGACATTCTTCAAATCTAAATTACATTTTAGGACATATCCCCGGCCCCGTAGGACTAGGAGCTTTCAGAGGAGCCAGATGCAATATCATCGGAGACTGACTTGTCGGTCTAGCTAGTCGCTCGCTATTATTACTAGAATAGCGCTCATCGTGTTTACACCTAGCGGTGGGTGCATGAAACCGCACGGGAAAGCACACCGCAGTGATCCACGAAATTTTCCCACAAGCAGACAAGCTAGCTAGCTAGGTAATGCTACGAGGATTCAGAATTCAGCAAGGGGCCGAGGGAGATTTTCACGTTACATGTAACGAACACAGAATAATCACCGAACTTACTTTGACAGCTAGTTTCTACAAATCAGACAAGCGACGTTACAATAACAAAAACGGTACAAGCATTGAAAAAAAAAGTTTTGGCAAATTTCCGAAGTGGTAAAAAAAGTAAGCGAGATGAAGCTACGTTACTTACGTCTTCAGCAGCATACTTGCGAAGTCGTCGTTGCTGCGCATCCCCAACACTGTCCTTTTTTCATTCCACAATTCATGCGTGGATCTTCTCACTTCAATTCTCCGTCTCTCCTTCTCTTTATCGATGTTTTCTAATCTATATTTTCTCATGTACTCCTGTCGTGGTGGTGGTGGGGGTGGGTTCTCCATCGCCGCAGCGCAGGTTAGACGAATGCAGACTTGAATCGACGTACATGCATGTACATACACGCAACGAGCTAGGCAAGCTGGCCTGTGCGCGGTCGCGTTGCTGCTAGCTAGCAGCAGTCGGCGATTTTTCGCCCAACAAATTCATACGTACTGAACCTATACGCTCTCTACGTCAAGAGGGAGCTAGACAGCTTTCTCAGCCTGTTACGGCTATTTGAAAAAAAAAACCGTTAGAGATTGTTCGGCCCGAACAGTCAGAGGAGAGGTGATTAAATCACTAATTACTCCAAATGTGGATCATTTGAGGGCAAATAACTTTCAGCAAGTTTCTAAAATGGACAATACATGAGTTTTAGACCACTGACAGGAAGATTGCTCACGACCACCCTTTTGAAGGCTTTTTTGTCTTCCCAGTACAGGAGTCGCCCTTTAAACTGGACCACACAGTCGATAAATATGCCTCTGCCTTTTCCATCTGGTTTGAATTGGTAATTTGCAATGCTCAGAAAACATTTGGTTGAGAATTGACCGTTGAATTCCTTATCGTTGCCAAAGTGGATTCATCTGAGGCCTCGGAGGAATTTGAACTCTTATCTCATTAATCTATCTCCATGTAGTCATCCATCTCGGTATCACATTTGGTTGAAATTGGATCATTATGTTTTAAGGAATTGGGAAAAAAAAATAAAGCATTTTGGACACTGTGATATCTATGTCTAGCAGAGGTGGCAACCCACTTCTGTGAAGGGTACCGTAAGCCTGACCAAGGACTGACCTGTCCAGCGATGGTCTGGGCAGTCTTCTGGTTATCACCGGTCAGCAGCATGACATTCAGGTCCATCTTCTTCAGAGCACAGATAGCTGCCGCAGCCTCAGGCTTGATGGCATCGGCAACGCTGATCATTCCAGACAGCTTACCTAGGATGAAGGGGAAGAAAAACAAATGTTGTTTTTACATTATATATGACTCCCAACTGTTGACAAACCTTACCACCTGCCAATATGTATTGCTTTAGTTGACAAACAAGATAACAATAATCATATTATATCTCTAATATGGCTTTATGGCTATATATATCTTTCCAATATCATTTTAAAGAGATAGGAAGAAATCAGATATCAAATTTTATTTCTGATCACAATATTCCCCAATACAGTGTCTCCTATCATAGCAGTATCGATGTATTTCATTCTTTATATACTATTGCTCAATAGTTTGTTGTTTAATCCATTCCCCACCGAGCCCCTGTATTTGTGGGTTAACTATGCTCCACTCAGATACTGAGCAGCACAACTCCCGCGTAAATTACACTACAACGCCTGATACATACTGTTAACAGCGACAAGCACCGCAGTTTGACCTAGATCCTCCCTGGCACCTAGCGCAGCCTCAATGCCATCAGTCAGGGTCACAAAGTTACGGTGCATCCACTCGCGGTTCCCGATCGCCACCTCACATCTGTTCCCATTGGGATCTAATGTGACATTGGATTAAAGATAACCATCAGGATACATAGACTCAACTTTACCTTTAATTCAGATTCAGTCCTAAACCTTCTGGTTGTATATCTATAAGATGTACTCCCATACAAAATATTTCTTTCAAAGACAGACACCATTCAGTAAAGTACTCCTAGATTATAATTCCATTATATAACCTTAAAGTTAGATTATAATTCATTATATAACCTTCAAGTTAGATAAGATATGTAACTACTGATTGCACATATGAATGCTAGTCAGTCATGATGAGAAATGCTTTAAAACAAATAAAGAAAATTTTCAATTGATAATGACTTGACTTGCTATTAATATCAATCATAACTCTGTACAGTACAGTACTGTACAGTAAGGACTGGACTTGAAATCGATTCAGATCAATCGCAACTCTTTCTAAGATGGGGCCCTGGACATCCCATTTCCAGTAGTAAAACGGTTAATTCAAACAGTGGAGGATCCAACCAGAGGCACATGAGGAATGCGCCCCCCTCCTATTTTCCAGGCAACACACAATGTTCCAATTGATTTTTGTGCTTGTTATTGTCCTGTACTCTTGTGGTTTTTTTATGACAGGTGTGTGCCCCCTATCTCCAAATCCTGGATTCACCACTGTATAACGCCCAGGGCCCGGCTGCATAAAACTTACTATTAGTAGTAACTCTGTCATCAATGGTAACTACCGTGGTAACACCACTCGACAGCCAATCAAATTCAAGATTTCCATAGAAGTTGCCATTGATAGCAAAGTTACCATTGGTGGTAAGTTTTATGCATAAGGGCCAAGATCATGCTGGCCTACCTGCATCCTGCGGTATGCCTGACGTGGCATTGGCCCTGGTCGGTACCACCACGTCAACCGTTGTGTGGTCGATCTCTACACGCACAGCAGCATCGCAGGCTGGGTTGTCCAGGAGACGCTGGAGGGAGGCAGAGTCAACAAAGCACTTGATCCCGCAGCCAGGCACTACCTGGTAGTCGCTACATCGGGCAAGGCTTTCTGACCCAAACACCTGGGGAGACACAGTGGGAAGGACTTGTTTAGTCTACTACAGAAAGTTTATTTCTCTTCTTTGGCAATTTTTTTTACTGACTGTATATTTAACATACTACTGAACAAAGTAATAAGAGAAGGAAAAAAGGGAGGATGAGAAGGGGAGTAAGAGAACAAGAAATAGAAGAAAGGGAAAAGAAGATATGGAAGGGAAGAGGATAGAAAAGAAAGAGATGGAGGGGAACAAGAACATAAAAAAAGAGGAGTGGGATAAGGAGGAGAAGGTCCAACTGAAACATCTGGTTGGTTTATAGCCCAATCGATTCTACTATTGTTCACAAAAATGATTACTTCTTTGACTATGACTACTTATACAGTCCCTCCTAATAATATCTTAATATTGATGATAATAGCAATGATTATTAAATTCATAATAATGACAATATTGAGCATTTCATTCATGAAAACAACAATAATGGCAACATTCATATATAGGAGCTCGAATGATAAAACAGACAAATACAGTGAAACCTGCTTTAGCAACCACCTGTATAGTAACATTTTATTTGGTTCTCTTGTGCTTCTCAGTGGTTTTCAGTGAGGCCTGTATTAAAGGAACCTGTACATAAAGACGGCATTTCTCATCTCCAGTGAGCAGTCTTTATATAGAGGTTTCACTGTACCAGTAGTATTCCAAACTAGAAAACAGCAAGCTGAGAATGAAAGTGCAGCAGGCCCTACCTCCTTGGCTCTGTCGACTATGGCCAGTCCAATGGGGTGTTCACTGCCAGTCTCGGCCGACCCGGCCAGAGCAAGCAGCCTGTCGCTGGTCATGGTCCCAGATCCTGGCCCCCCGGGGAACACCGTCACATCAGTCACTGATGGGCTGCCCTGTGTGATGGTGCCTGTCTTGTCAAAGATGATCGTCTTCACCTGGGAGAGTGAGGGTTAAGGAAGTAACAGAGAAAGCAATGAAAAATGCTGATGTGTTTTTTTGATATTTCATCACCTAGTACAATTGAGGAGAGTGACCAAGGATCAAATAGGGAACCCTTGATTTGTTTGATTTTCTTGTGCCTCGCATTGTGGTCCCCAATTTGGATCCTTGTGGATCCCAGCCTTTTTCTTCAGTTAAATCTATATCAAAATTCATCCAAGACAATTTTCATCATTCTCCTGTTTCAACCCACACCCCCCCCCCCACCCTCATTTCGTCTGCTCTTTCCCTCCCACTCACACCCTCTCCCTCCCTCTCTCCAGAGATTCTCCTTTCTTGATCAGGATGATGCTGGTAGCCCCCACCCCACCCCACCACTTCTTCCCCTCACATTCCCGACTCCCCCGCTACCACCCCCCCCCCCCCCCTCTCTTTCTTCCTTACCTTATGGGCCTGCTCTAGGGGTTCTCCTCCCTTGATGAGGATGTCATTGGTAGCCCCCACCACCCCACCTTCTTCCCCTCACATTCCCTACTCCCCCGCTACCCCCCCCCCCCCTCTCTCTTTCTTCCTTACCTTATGAGCCAGCTCTAGGGGTTCTCCTCCCTTGATGAGGGTGCCATTGGTGGCCCCTACCACCCCACCACTTCTTCCCCTCACATTCCCTACTCCCCTGCTACCCCTCCCTCTCTTTCTTTCTTACCTTATGAGCCAGCTCTAGGGGTTCTCCTCCCTTGATGAGGATGCCATTGGTGGCCCCTACCCCAGTGCCCACCATGACAGCTGTGGGCGTGGCCAGCCCCAGGGCGCAGGGGCAGGCGATGCAGAGCACGGCAATGGCACACTGGAAGGAATACTGCCACATCATCATAGTGGTATCACTCCCCTGTATGACAAACATCAGAGAGTCTCAATGTTATCATTGTCTCTTATGCACCATTGATACACTTTTGCACTGGTAATAAACATCATTCCATACGGCAGTATGGAGTCTGGCAGAGAAGGAGTTAACTCATTATGCACCATTGAGGCATTTTTCCATTGGTTATACACATCATTCCCATAGGGCAGTATGGAGTCTGACAGAGAAGGAGTTAACTCTTTATGCACCATTGAGGCATTTTTCCATTGGTTATACACATCATTCCCAAAGGGCAGCACGGAGTCTGACAGAGAAGGAGTTAACTCTTCATGCCCCATTGACACATTTTTCCACTAGTAAGACACTCCATTTCAATGGGGCAGTATGGAATCTGGCAGAGAATGAGTTAAGGCATGGCATAGTTCCAACAGGGACTGACACAGACTCGTATCATGCTCTGCTGTGATCACTTCTTACTGAATAGAAAGTAACATGAATTAGCACCATTATTTCAGCATGGCAGGGATACCAAATAACTTAGCACGAACCAGTACAGACTCTCCCTTACTCCTTCCTTCCTATCTATCTCTCACATCTATCCATGTATCTATCCATCCTTCTACATACCTCTCCATTTATCTATCTTTCTAACTTTCTATCTACCTTTCTTGCTATATTTCTTTCTAATTCATTCAACTAGATCTTTCCATCTATCTAGCTCTATCCATGCATGCATCCATCTATCCATCTATCCATCCATCCATCCATCCATCCATCCATCCATGCATCCATCCATCCATACATGCATCCATCTATCTATCTATCTATCTATCCATCCATCCATCCATCCATCCATCCATCCATCCATCCATGCATCTATCCATCCATCCATCCACCCATCCAACCTTCCATCCACCCATCCATCCATCCATCCATCCATCCATCCATCCATTCATCCATCCATCTATCCATCCATCCATCCATCCATCCATCCATCCATCCATGCATCTATCCATCCATCCATCCATCCATCCATCCATCCATCCATCCATCCATACCTCAGCTCCTGATGATGGATGCACCATCCCAGCTCCTGACATCCCCATGGCAATATGGCAGAAGAGCGTCACCAGAGATATGATCACAATCCCTGGCACAAAGTAGGCTGCAATGCGGTCTGCAAACTTCTGGATTGGTGCCTGGAGTCAAGATGGAAAAATACATATAATTGATGAAAATCTGATATCAAAATTTCCAATTCTTTTGACATTCAATAAAATATGTTCATGAAAATCAAGTCATAATTGTCAAGATTCAAAAGTTGTTAAAAAAAAAAATCAAATAAATTGTATATTCAATTGTTGTGGAATGTATATCTTCTCCTTTTTGAATAGTCATCAAAAAATATTTCCAATATCATTTTGACAGTAAGTGAATTGAACTGGCATTACTATAATATATATCCATTGATTATTCATCCTTTTCTTAAACAATTATAGAAGCTCTCGGAATCTAGCTTAAAATATCTATTTGATTTTCACTTTCCCTAAACAGTGCTGCAGTTGCAGGTGCATGTGTGTGTAAATTTAAGATTTTGCAATCGTATATCAATCAGATATGATTAATTATGTCAGGGACAAACCCTTTGCATCACAATCCCAAAGACACAGATTGGGCTCGAACATCAAACATTGGATGATTACTGACTTCCACAGTCGTTTCTGGATTACTGGTGCATGCCTAGCACTATACGTTTGTTTATCTCATTTCAATTGAGGAAAAAAATCATTAAATAAACCCTGGTCCCCCCTTCCCCCCCCCCCCCCCACACACACACACTTATCCCTCTTATACCATATTTACCTTAGATGTTTGTGCCTCCTCCACCAGCTTCACAATGTTAGACAGGGTCGTTTCTGCACCTACTCGGGTAGCCTTGACGAACAGAAGCCCATTCAGGTTAATGGTACCTCCTATCACGGTATTCCCTAGAATAGTGAAAATAGAGTCATAACAAGTTAGTTTCCCCTTTCTTTCAGGGATATTGTGTGCCATGTGACTACAGTAAGATTATTGCAGGCAATACAAAGTATGTTTTAACGCCTAAACAAATCTGCATCTTATGAGTTCTGTTTTTCAACTTTTAGGGGCATCCAGTTTCTGTGGAACACAAGATTATGAGTCCTTTCATTTTAGTGTATGGGTCATTACAAATCCAAAACACTGCTCTTTTTAAGGAATTTCATGTTCAGTCTTATTATGTATCTTATTGAGAGAACCAGCATATACACTGTAGATATAAGAGAGTTTAGGACACAGAAAACCTGAGAGAATCAGAGAGAATCAGTGAACAAGACAGAGTTATCACTGAGTTGTTAGATCTGAGTAACAAAGCTATTACAATCTGACTCCTTCTTCAACTTAGAAATCAGCAACATTTACGTTGATCCCAAAGCCGACTACACAACACAACATTATCTTGACCAACCTGCTTTCTTGGTGACCGGCATGGACTCTCCAGTGATGAGAGCCTCGTCCACCATGGTCAGTCCTTCCTCCACGAGGCCGTCCACAGAGATCTTCTCTCCCGGCCGCACCTTGACCAGGTCACCCCTCTGCAGCAGCTCCGTGCTGACCGCCTTCTCGGATCGCTGACCGTTTGCGTCGGTCACTACCAGGGTGGCGTCTGTAGCCTGGAGAGAGATCAGCTTGGCCAGCGCAGTTGATGTCTTCCCCTGGGATAGATGAGCCAGACAGCTAACGTTGGAAGCTTAGGTAGGGACTACAATTGTTGAGGACTAGGGGTACACTTATGGCTAACTGGGGGGCATAGTTCAGGAGCTCTAGGGAGTAGATTCATAGCAAATCCAAATTCAAAGCATCAACACATCTTGTCCAGAAAGGAGTGATTCTGTTATAATCTCATTTTGAAAGAAGCAGATGAATCACAGGGTCTGATTGGCAAAAGAAACTCTGAGAAATAATACAAAATGTTTAGAAGAACCCCTCCAGTTCAGCTTCATAACCTTGATATCGGGAGTGAAAGATTATAACAAAATATACTCCTTTCTATCTTTCCTTAAAAGATCTGATTTATTTTCTATACAGAAGGAACTGTAAAAATGGGATAGAATGTATGCATCTGTAAATTAAGAAATAGAGAGGAATATCGTAATGTTCCAATCTTTAACAAACTCTGAGTGGAAATAACCGTAATAGAAACATTAAAACAAAAATGGCCTACCTTTGTGTAGTGTTCCAGCCATCTCCCAAGTGTGACAAAGATATAGAGCATGGGGGGCTCATCAAAGAACGTCTTGGGGCTAGTCTGGGCTCGGCTGCAGATGGCGATGATGAGCACGATGAGCGAGTAGAAGTACGAGATGGTGGTCGCCAGGACGATCAGTACATCCATGTTGGCTGCTCCGTGCTTCAGCGATTTGTATGCTTGGATGTAGAAGTACCGCCCAGCAATGAACTAAAAAACGCAAGAAGAAGGTGATTTTGATCAGATTGTCCACAAATTTCACTATAACTTTCCAAATTATGAAATTTTGCCTCTAAATACTGAGGAACATTGAAGTAGTAAATATCTGGTGTTGAGCTGTAGCATAATAAGGGAGGGGGGGAATGACTGAAAATCTTTTATAAAGTTCATACAAGTTTCATTTTATATCAACCTCAAAGCTTGTCCAAGGTTTGTCGAAGTAAGGTAACTAATGGATTCAGGGTGCGTTCTACCAATTCAAACTGAATTAAGAAGTACAAATGAATGTAAAAACGTGTTAGTTCACAGTTAGTGGAGTACTTGTAAATACATTACAGAAATGGTATATTGGATCAATTCAAATTTAGTCTCACATCTCATTTAGCTTGAGAACTGAGCGGACAAGAAAGAGAAATAGGTGCTTTAACTTCTCTCACAAAGTCAATGTTCTACTCACCTGGACCGGGGTGCAGAGAAGGAAGAGGAGGAGGTTGATGACAGAGACTCCAGGGAAGATACAGGTCGGAGCAGGGTGGGCAATGATCTCATACAGAAGGATGGCAATCACAGGCAGTCCAAACCCCATCGAGATGAAGAAAGAACGCCGCCATCTATGGACAAAACAAAATTACTCTAGGTTAACCCCTTTGATACCAAACGTTCAAAAACCATTTGATTTTCTACACACAAAAACACCATGGTACTCGGAGATATGACTGAACTGTTTACTCTCACATGGTATGTATAAAGATTAAAGCTTCCAGTAACAAGTTTCATTTTATTCTTTGTGGTCCTTAATTGGTTCATCTTATATCCTGGATGTGACTGATGAGACTACTCACTGGTTGATGGTCTGGGAATGGTCAACGCTGGAATGCATACTCCTGTCCGATGAAACCATGGAGGCCTCAAAACCCGCATCCTACAATAAGAAAAGTCAATTAAACATGGAATGTTATGAGCAAGAACCATCACTACAATACCACAATAAAATTCGAGTGATCTGGAATCTAAATACAATGCAATATCTCACTCTCAACATTCTAATTGTTTAAGTGATGTCTAAATGAAGCTCTATATTGATCATTCAAGCAAAGCAATTTGTTCCCTTTGCCACCCCCCTTCCTTCCACCACCTCATCCCCTCCTCTCCTCTCCCTCTCTCTGTAACTCTCTCTTTCTCATCCTATTTTTCTGCTTTCTTCTCTCTTTCTTTCTTGTTCCCTCCTCATTCTTACCTTTATCGCTTCTATGATGTCTCTTGGTCCTGTCACATTGGAATCATATTCAAAATGGCCTCTACTCGTTGCCAAGGCAACAGCAGCAGACTTGATTCCTTTCCTCCTAGAGACCGTTGACTCAATGAGATGTACACAGGATGAGCATGTCATCCCAGATATCTAAAGTAAAAGAAAACAATAATAGTAAAAACTAACAACAATATGACATTTTCTTCTTGTCTACTGATTTACACTTGTTAGCCCCTATCAATCAACACTTTCCAATTTTCATGCAAAATATATACACAACAGCTCAAAGGAATTGGCATAGGGAAAGGGAAAGGGAAAAAAGGGAAGTAGCCACAGTTTTAAACCGCGGTATATTTTGTGCAGTTCAGCATGAAACACGATGCTTTTTAGGCTAAAGCATTGTGTTTCATGCTGAACTAGAAACGCTATACCGCAGTTTAAAACTGCGGCTCCATCCGTTTCTTCCCTTTCCCTTTCCCTATGCCAATTCCTTTGAGCTGGAGTGAACACCATCTCTACTAAGCATTCTTGCTCAAAATAAAAGCCACACAGAATGACAATGTTTTGTCCAAATGAAATATTAATCATCACATCTTGAAACTCAAAGAATCAACCCCTCCCCCCATCACCACCATCCCCTCCCTAGAAAATTCTTTCTAAGCAATTGCCAATGTTAAAGTGTGAAACTCGTGACAAAATTACACTGGCATATATTAAATTACTGGGGCCATATGCATGAAATGTTGATAGTTTAGCTGGTTGCTATAAGTGCATGTAGCCACATGCCCTTACGTAATTTGCTAGGCTTAGCGAGGTTTCATGAATATGGCACATGCTATAGATACATTTTGGGATACACGACATATTGTAATTAGTATGCAACATCTGCACTGCATCAAACAATCATATTCTCTGGATTTGGCATAAAATCAGGAACCCTGATTTCTGCTGGTACATTTTCATGGTTACGAACAAAAAGTCGAGAAAAGAAATAAAAATGGTATGTAATACCCCCAACTGTGTAAACAGAGACAGTTTTACAGGATGAGCGTGGTTTTTTTCACGATGAGCATAAAAAGAAGAAAACTGATCCCTTTTGATTTGTATTGCTCCAAGCAATTTGAAACTGCCGAGCCACACAACGGAATACTCATCCTGGTATCTTATTGCAATTTGCAATGCATTTTGGGAAGATGGCTATATTAAAAAAAGAATCTAGAATATATTCTGCAACTTTATGTACCTATGTTTCAAAACATGGCCCCTAATAATTGGTCCATTATCAACTTCTTAAGCCTTTTTTTTTACCATGTTTAAAGATAACGGGAAGAAATGGCAAAATCTACAGAAGCTGTAATTCTCGCTACCCCAAATAGCGATTCTGCCGAGATCCAGGGAAATCCCAAGAACGTACAATGCATTATGGGATAGCTTTTTCGGCATTACAGCTTCCTGTGCGAGCCCACGCGATATCACAAACGCAAAACGCTGCCGCCACACAACGTGTATGCACTGAATATGTCACCTGCTTGATCTTGTTTTATTTTCGCAAATATTTAAACGTTAATTTTAACATTTCATTCGTTTCATGACATCAGTGAAGATGGTTTTCTTTTGTAAGGCTGCACAGTGCTGGGCTCATGATTCCAAGCATAAGAACCCTGAAAATGGGGGTGGATAAAGCATGACTCTATACCCGAAGTGGTAGTGACGCCCCATAGCATAGGAAGGGTTAAGAAAATGATTGAATGCATTCATGGGTTACTCACATTGAGTTCCACGACCCCTTCCTTGGGCTTGGTCTTCTCTGTCTCCATGACCTCGGCGTTGAACCCTAGATCCTCGATCAGTCCAGAGACCTGGTCCGGGGATAGCTGGTTGGAACGATAGACCACCTCTGCCTTCTGAGCCATCAGGGACACATGGATACTTGCTATGCCTGGTTGGATAGAACAACAGTTCAGCAGTACTTTATGAGACAATTCACAATAGATATTCAGTCACATATCACAAGACTATGAATGATCATTAACTCTTCATCCACCAATGCTGCATGTTTGCATAAATAATACACACAAAGTCCAGCAGTTTCTCTGGTGGGCGAAGGGTTAAAGGGAGCATATGGGCAATTCCATGAATTAGTGGACATGACCCTAAATTTTAAAATTCTGATTTACTAGGTGAAATTTGTTTTTTGAGGTAGAAGATATGTTGGAGAACAATGGCAAAATGTCTAAGATGCCGTCACTTCCAAGAAAATATTAAAAAATATATTTTTGCATGGTTGATATTTCAGATTGAATTTATGAACAAAACTTTACAAAATTTTCAATTCATCACTGAATATTCAAAGAAGGGTCTTTCAAGTCAATTCAGGCACATTCAATCATTGAATGTAGTTATCTGTCAGCATTCTGAATCAAAACTTTGTATTGGGATTGCTAATGACCCAAAATTTTGGAAATCTCAGCCCCTTCGAATCAATGTAACGTAACTAACCAAAATATCAACTTTGTTTTTCCTGGAAAGAAAACAACTGCCCAGAATGTTCATCTTTTAAAAATTCCTCCTATGCATAGGCCCCAAATCATAACAGTCCAATCAATTCAATAACATTGTGCTATAGTGAATTGAGAGGCACTCAAAATGTGTAACGTAACTAACCATGTAACGTAACTAACCGACCATGTAACGTAACTAACCGCTTTGCAGCTGATTTAACACTATGCAGTGGCAATTGGGCAGCATATTAGGATATATTTAGACAAAAGAAGGCAGCAGAAGGCAATTGGCTACCCATAATGCCATTGAAAGCATGCTCTTCATGTGCTGCATCTCTGCAACATCCAAAGACAGTGCTGAGTGTCAGAAACATCTCAAGACACGCAACATGACAAGAGTGCATTGATCCAGATTGACTTCTCTGAGAATTATATGTGCGTATCTCAAGACGAAGTGCAGAGCGCGCACTGGAATCAGCTCCAATCCAGTCTCTTCAGAGCAGTAGTGTGGCATTCTGGTTCCCTACACTCGCGTGTAATTGCATCAGATGATCTAACCCACTCTAAGGACACAGTCCTCGCGTGCTTGGATTTGCTTCTGGAAGACCTGCCAGAAAAAGTGACATATGTATCTGTTTGGTCTGATGGACCAGCTTAACAGTTTAAGAATCGATATGTGGCAGCTGGTATGGTATAGGAGCACTGCAAAAGAAGCACAAAGTTCAAATCCGCTGGAATTTCTTCTGTACTTCCCATGGTAAGGGTCCAGTGGACGGCATCGGGGGCTCCGTGAAATGCCATGTGTGGAGTAAAGTTCTGTCAAGGCAATGTCTTGTGCAGGATGCAGAGAGCTTCATTGCTGCTGCTCAGGGGATGAAGAATGTAGTTGTCACAGAAATCAAGTCAGCTCAGATTGTTGAGAGGAATGAAGCTCTCAATTTAGGTGATGTGTTTGCACAGAAACAGGCAATTCCAGGCATTGCGAAGATGCACTCTCTGATGGAAGTTGATGGCAAAATCTAAACACACATATCTTGTCAAAGGATAGCTGCCACTCAGTCATAGGAATTAATGATGATGTCCCATCTACAAGCTGCCCCAATAACATCAGAAAAGGCAAGTCAATCAGCATTGGAGATAGGTATATCGTGGAGTATGATGAACAGAGATTTCCAGGTGAAGTAGTTGTGGTGGAAGAGGAGGAATCCCTGGTTTCTGTCACGCAGCGGTCAGGAAAATACTGGAAATGGCCCACTCAGAAAGATGTTATCTACTACATGCAGGACAAAATGATTTCCAAACTGGATGTTCCAGAGGTTGCAAACAATAGGGGACACTTCAAATTATCTGTTTGGATATAAGCAGCTCTAACAAATGACAAATAGCTTGAACAATGAACCAGACCAGACTGACCAGACAGAACCCATTGTACAAGTTTTATCAACATAATTGGTATTCTACATCAAAATATATCTAATTAAAATATCATGGCAATTGAATTGTTTTTGTTCCTTTGAAATTATTAAATGTCCTAAACATGCATATATTGCATGAATGTGATGCACCACATGGTATAATTGCACACAACACAGGACTATATGCATGTTTTCAGATCTTGCTATCCTACAACATATATTTCCCTGCAAACCAAAGGCTGAATTAGTCCTTTAGAGGCATGAAATGTTATTTAGGAGAGAAAAGAGTTAGAGTCAGTGCTAAATTGAACAGTATTTCTATCCTGCACTTCTGTTTCAAGTAAATGAAGCCCCATATGCACCCTAGGTGTGAGAAAAATTAGACCAAATGTAATTTTTTAATGCATGGACAAAGTGTAACGTAACTAACCGTAACGTAACTAACCATGTTTTTGTTGTTGCTGTACAAAACTTGAAAGCTATTACTAAAATGTTTCATGTCAAATAACTTGCCAAGACACCAGCAATAACATGAATGTGACAATTTGTTTCAGTCAAACCTAGTTTGAGGAAACTTTAGGGACAAAATCTTGTCATTTTTTTCCATGTCCTCTTAGTGTAACGTAACTAACTGAAATTAAAGTTCTTGTTATTCCTTACTGAAATGTGTCTCATGATTCTGTTTGATGGTGTGAAGTAGGTTTTGTCTAGAGGTATTCACACTACAAAAATAGAAAAATAATATCAAAGCATCTTCTTGTAGAAGCCAACCTTAGATTGAAAATGACCATAAAGTGTAACGTAACAAATCGTGGAATTGCCCATATGGTCAGCATTCATCCATTTTACTACACCCATACCTGATCACCCTAAAAAAATACCTTTTTCCTTGGTGTATTATACTTGTTATGAGATATCACACATATCTTGATTGTTAATAAGTTTAGTCTGAAAGTAAGACTACATGTAAAAAAGTTCCGGTTAGAGATGCGCCAATATTTTGCAAAGATGCTCACACAATTTGTTACAGCCGTTTGCTTAAAACTTGACTACTATCATGCTACAATCAAGGCATGTTTAAGAATTGATATACTTAATGTGTAATTTAAAGGTAAAGTGAGGTTTAGAGGGTAAAAGGAATAGAAATACAGACGAGAGATACAGCCGTAAGATTTCGTCGCATTTTATTTGTATCGTACACAGTGAATAGGGTCGCCTACTCATAGTGTATTACCTTGACATTTGTGAAATGAAAGTTGCAGAGGAAGTTCAAATGGTCTCTTTAAACCTCACTCTCTTGAGAATTCTGTCCAATGTTGCTGCTTTGGATGCAGATTCATTATAAGTTACTGATAAAAGTCTATATACATGCATAATGAAGGATTAAGTGAGAGTGAATTTGAACTATTTGGGTTGCGTATGGATATCATGAAGGTCCCTTATTGTAAAGATTCCACACACAAAGTTGCATGCGCGGAGAGATATTGTTTCGCGGATTTACTGATTGTCAATTTCTTTGTCTTGTTTAAGGAAAGTTTAGTAGTTTGTGTTTGAAGATGGAATGAGAGATCATTAAAGTAAGATTATTGTAATAGTGTTTTTCACTACATGACAAAATGCATTAAAGTTTGTGACACATGTACTCAAGAGGAACACTCACATGAAGATACATGTATTCTGAAATTATTTGGATAATAATAACAACTCAGTAAAACATTTACTGCAGGGATAATGATTACATAAGTATTAATGATTTATTTGAGTAGGGACGTGAAATTGTTTGCCATAGAACAAGAAGAAAACATACTTGTATCTCACATTTATATAAAGTTTAATCTAAAGAGTTGAAGGTTGTTATATTATGACATTTCTACTTATTGCATTTTTCTGTTTGTTGGTATATTTCATGATATAATTACCACACAGTTGTTGATTTATAATTCTTGGTCAATGGAATAAAGAAGGGTACATCCAGGAAACACAGGCCTTCCTTTCCTTCCTACATTGCAACAACATGTTTTTGAACATAACATTTACAAGAGTCCACAACAATACTGTACAGATAAACACAAGTAAGTGGTGTTAATATTAGACCATGACCCTATGGTTACAGGGCTATCAAATCATTTGATTACTGACTTTTCTTCCCCCTCTCTCTCTCTCTCTCTCTCTCTCTCTCTCTCTCTCTCTCTCTCTCTCTCCCTCTCTCAGTATTGCATAGCTCTCCCCTTAATTTCCCTTTCCTTATTACTATACCTGAACCCCCCTTATTCTCCTTCTCTCTCTCTCTCTCTCTCTCTCTCTCTCTCTCTCTCTCTCTCTCTCTCTTTCTCATGTCTGTTCCCACACATTCTCATATTCTCGACAGAGTTTGAGAGCACACAGTAAAATACATATGGCACAAACGGATCTAAACACAGTATCCTTCGCACTACTGCTTTACCTTGGTGTTTGGCCATCTTCCCCTCAATAAGCGCCACACAGGAGCTACATGTCATCCCAGTCACCCTCAGGAAACATTTCTTGGTGCCATCCTCCTCCTCCGGGCCCAGGGCATTCCCTAAGGGGCACAGGTCTATCCTCTCCCTCTCCTCCTCTTCCTTCTCCTCGTGCCTTCTCCTTGTCAGATCATTTAGCTGGCCCTGACTTGGACTCTGATTCTCTGAGGAAGGGGTTTGCCCAATGTGGCAGCCTGACCCTGATGAGAGGCTCAGTGATGGGGACATTGGTGTTGTGGTAGCTACAGTGGTAGTTAGTTGATAAGATACAGAGGGGAAATGAAGTCAGTCAGTCGGTATAAAGAAGAGAAACAAAGCAGTAGTTTGTTGAGAAGATAAAGCTAGAATATAACATCTAAGACAGTCATTCTGTATGAAGGATACAAACAAAGTGAAATAATATACTAACAAATGTAAGAGGACGTTATTAGTCTAATTATGGAACTAATGTCTGGAGATAAGTAAAATGTCTTTGTTATTTTTCAATTAAAGAAAAATACATATATATGGTGAAAATGTCATGTCCCTTCCCTCAAATTAGTTTAAAGCATAACAAATTATACCTGCTAGCTACACAAAATGTATGTGCGGCAACACAACTTACCGGTAACAGCACAGAGAACTTTATAAAAATTTAACTACTGGTACATAACGCTCGAGTCATTGTACAAATGATAATAAAACATGAATACACTGATGCAGTTTCTAGCACAAAATATATGAAATTGTCTCCTATATTGAGAGAGAAAGAAATTTTGCCACACAATCAAATTAAAATATGGCATCCCCAAAATCAATCATATTTTTAGCACTTGAGCTGTATTGTTAAAGCAACATTATTTGAGTCATGACATCATTGTATAAACCAGAATTAACTGTCAAGTTTTTAACAATGCATCAAACAATGAAGAAATCATCTTTTATATCATAGCCCACCATAGAGATGATGTCTCAGTAACTTGTGAAAAAATGTAATTGTTACTGTACAGTAGCAAAGCAAGACCAGAATTACAAAGTTTTAAACAAGAATAAATCTAGATGCAATATTTCTAGGGTCTATAAGTTGATATTTGTTTTCCTACCTTTGACTGCCACATCAAATCCCATGTCATAAATAGTACTGACAAGTTGCTCAGGTGTGACGCCACTCGGATCAAAGGTCACCACAGCCATTTCCTCTGCCAAGCTGACCCTGGCTGACTGAACGGCAGAGAGCTCAGCCAGTTTGCCTTCAATGCTCTTCACACACGAGTTACAAGTCATTCCCTGGACGGTCAAAATCACCGTTTCGCTTCCACGGCCCTCATCTGGCTCCGGCATGAAACAGTCAAACCCCATGTCGTAGATTGCATCCCTGATTGCGAGCAATGTTGTCCGTAGAGGGTCAAAGACCACTGTCGCTGACTTCCCTTCTAATGATACCTTGATGGAGTCAAGGCCGGCATGGTCCGCCATGTGGCTCTCAATGTTTTTCACGCATGAGTTGCACGTCATCCCTTCTACTCGTAGTACTGCTGTTTGACTCCCCCCCTCCCCAGCCTCCTCATCTCTCTCTGGTAACGTCGCATCGAACCCCATGTCGTATATCGCGGTCCTAATCTCCTCCGCACGGATCCTCTCTGAGTCGTACTTCACATCCGCGATCTTATCCTGGAGTGAGACCTTAATGCTGATGACTCCACCCAAGTCTCCAATCGTGCCTTCTATCGACTTCACGCAAGAATTGCACGTCATGCCCTCCACCCCTATGATCACCATGGCTGGAGGCTTATTGTCACCGTTCGCTAGAGCACAACGAGGAAATGAAGCCTCAAAGCCCATGTCATATATGGCCTGGCGAAGCCTCTCTGGGTTTGTTTTGGTCGGGTCTAATGAGATCACGGCTTCTTTGTTGACTAAGGACACACTGATTGTCCCCACACCAGGAAGTGACCCGATGTTCCCCTCAATGGACTTCACACACGACCCACATGTCATCCCCTCCACCCCAATCACAACAGTCCTTTCCTGCCCGGCCATTCGGTCCAGAATGACCACTTCAAATCCTGATTTCTCCGCTTCCCGTTTCACATCCTGGACGGTAATCATACTGGTATTCAGGAGGAAGAATCCACGGCTTTGCTCCAGAGACACGCTCCCCTTCACGACCCCGCTCAGAGCCGTGAGCTTCCCCCGAAGCTCTGCCGCGCATGACCCCGAGGTCATTCCCTTGATTGAGAGCACAGCCAGCTCCACATCCGAGCCATTCATGTCACTCGCACACGCCTCAAAGCCCATGTCAACGATGGCCTGAGTTAGAGTTGATTGGCCGCAGCTATCAGCGTCGTGGGCAATGAACGCCTTCTTATCAGCCAGAGATACCTGGGATAAAACATCGACAGATCGGGGCATTCTTTAATTACCAGTGATATCGGTACCATCCTTCTCAGCAAATACTTTGATTCATTTTATGATGCCAAGGTACATTAACATGCAGATGTACATGCTACATGTATAGATCAAAGAACAGGTCTGCAAATATTTGTGAAAATAATGCATTAATTTGATAATTGTGAAGTACAGTCAACTTGTATGAAATGGAAATATCCATCATGACTCTAACAATTACATCATTATAAACATTGTACAGAAGAGTATCCATGAACTTATAACACAAACACATATTTTAACAATTTATTTTCTAACAAGTGAAGGATGTCCAAATGACAGTACAGTGCAGATGTGTTTGGCAGAGTCATATAAATCACTAGTTTTTTAATCATCACAACCACCACAACATTATACCATAAATGGAATTGTACACTACACACACAACATATACAGTATTAATAAAACAAAAGAAATTGCCAACCTTAGAAGCCATAGTAAAGCACCGAATGCAGAGCTACATTTACAAGTATGCTACGATGATCAAACTTGGTATCCTGTAACCATAAGGAATGGACTTTTATACCCTTGATCTTTGCTCAAAGAATGTGCTGGACTAAGCTCAGAATCAGCAATGTAATCATACTTAAACAATAAACTGGATATACCATGTGCAACATACACCCATATCATGTGACTTCGTGAACTCAAACAACCCATGGATAAACAGCTTGATGGCAATAATTGTGCTGATGTGATAAAAAAAAAAAGCCCTAAAGAGAAAGAAAATACAAAGTCACTCCTCTTCTTTCGAGGTGGGGGGGGGGGGGGGGGGAGTTATCTCCAAACATCAATTTTCTCTTCCACACAAAAAAGACACCTAATGCTAACCAGATTAAAGAGGATAGTCCTGATCCCTCATTTAATCCCTTACATTGACTAGTAATTATGTACTGTAAGACATTGTGCCCACTGCAGGCCATCCTAAAGTCTATATATTATGTACACAAATATTATCTCACACATGTAAGAGCACAGAGACATGAAATGAATGTTCATTCTTATAACATGTAGAACGATACCATTGACATAATGCATACATCATGTACATATTCCTGGTTAGTCCTCAAGTGAAAACTAGTTTACAAATACAATGATTACACAATCATATGTGTCGGGTGTATAATGTTGAGACTGACGTCACAAGCGGTGATTTAGAAGCAAAATGTTAGTGTGACCAGTTGAGGGCGCTGTAACAATATGATGCTAATTTTCCGGTGTTGGGAAGATTTCGTTGCCCGATGATGCCATTGATTTTCGTCTAATTTTCGTATACAAGCCCAATGATGTGAGTAAATGATCATTTAACCTTGAAGCTAAATAGTTTATCTGTCATTATAACCAATTTGCTTGGAATATCATGAGATATAAGAATGATAATTTGTGATGCCAAATTGTAGTATCATGTTGGTGAAAATGAATGTGAATGCCGCACGCTATGTACAATGTGTATCACATGTGTTATCAATTGGGTATACGTGGGCGTGTTTATTTAGGCGTCGCCGTAGAGTGCGCTATTGCACATTAAGAAACGGTGCCGTATGGCGCTGCTATGAAAATGGGAAATTTATCCTTCAAGATTCCATTATTGTCAGTTTATAACTATGAAGGCTATATTACCTGTAGAGATTTAGAATACAGTTTATTCAGTTCATATGAGATTAAAGAACAATGAAAGAGAAGGTTTATTTAGGTATTTCAGGGCTTAAAATAACTCCTGAAAATGTTGTAGAACAAAACCTTGACAATTTATACTGGCTTAAACAATTGCTGTATTGAAAGGAAATACATGCAGATTCATGCAACTGTATATGGTATCTTTACCAACGTAATATTCACTTCTATTTTGGAACGAAACAATTATTATTTCTATGATACATGTGAACAGTTATAAGATTCAGACATGTGTGACTAAATAAGTCTTTATTGTTTACATTAAATTGCAGACTGAACCTGTTGCACTGATGCAAGGTATCTCTCATGGTTTGGCTAGTTTTGTCGTCAATGGTGTCGGGGAGTTGTACGCCACATCAAGTTCAGTATCAGCTTTTAAAGTTGAGAAGGTCAAGCAGTCACCATGAGCTTGAGTGATATCCACCCAGAAGACTCGGTGAGCCAAAGTGGGAGGACAGCTGTGAGTTCCAGCCATTCGGTTAAAGCTCTGGCAAGGAAGGCAGTCTTGGCAGTTGAGATGGAGGCTCTTAAACTTCAGCAGCAGTTGGAACTTGAGGAGCTTAAGCTTAAGCAGAGGAAAATGGAATTAGAAATGCAGGCTAAACTCAAGGCCATAGAAGCTGAAGAACGTGTGTATAGGCATCTCGCAGAAGGCTCCAAGGTTAGTCACCATACAAGTCATGTGACATCCTTCAAGGTCAAGTCTCATGAGGAGGATAAAGGTGATGTCACCCAAGCTGAAGGTGATGTCTCTAAAGCTGATGGAGGAGAAGAAAGCACCCTACCATATCCTAAAGAAGGAGCAGTATCTACACCGAAGGAGTCGCACTCATCGGAAAGTCGGCTAGACTTGGAGATATTGAGACATTTGCAGCTCGGTCAGGCGAACCAAGCGCAACTTTTGGAATCTATCAACTTACCAAATGCAGAGTTGATGAAGTTTGACGGCAGCCCGCTTCGGTATTATGAATTTGTACAGTCTTTTGACTGTATGGTAGGTGATACACTGTTGTCCAGCAGTGGCAAGCTGATGAGGCTCTACCATAGTTGTGAAGGTGCAGCTAGGAAAGTAATTCAAAGCTGCATGATGATGATGCCGGACCAAGGGTACCTGCGAGCCAGAGAATTGTTGGAGGAGCGATTTGGGAACAGTTACAAAATTGGTGAAGCCTGGTTAAGGCAAGTGACAGAAGGCCCAGTTATTCAAGGTAACAGTAAGCAGCTGAGAGAGTATGCCGATAATTTGCGTTCTTGTACGGAGACACTGAGGGCCTTGGGGATTGTACAAGAGCTGAGCACCCAAAGAGAAATGATCAAGCTGATCGAGAGGCTTCCATATCACCTGAGAAGCAGATGGCTGAGGGAAGTGAAGCACATTCGTGATTCTGGCATGCCACCCAACATCGATGATGTCGTCAGGTTTGTGAACAGTGTTGCAGAGGAGATGAGCGACCCTGTTTACGGAGCCTTGATACAAGGCAGATCGAAGGATGATCGCCCAAAGACCAGGGAGAAGACTTCAAACTTCCATCGACAACAGTCACACAGGAGCAACTTCGCAGCTTCTCTCGACCCACAGAAGTGCGTCATCTGTGGTAATGATCATAGCTTGTTTGGCTGCCCCAACTTCAAGAGCATGAGCCCTGATCAGCGATTCCAATTTGCTCGTGAACACAGGCTCTGTTTTAATTGCCTTAAAACAGGGCATATGTCATCCAGGTGCTCCTTGAACAGGACATGTTCAGTAAAAGGCTGTAAAATGAAGCATACTAAGTTTCTTCATACCGGGAAGGAGATGATCACTAGTGGAGACAAGAAGGATGAGAGAGTTGGCAATCAGTCGCAATCGGCAACTCGAGCAGATGAATCTGCACCCAGTGAAGACGTGTCGTCGCATTCCAGCAGTGAAGTCATGGGGGCCGGAAGGTTTCGAGTAGTTCTCCCCATAGTGCCTGTCAAGGTACGAGCAGCTGAAGGAGGCACAGTTGTAGAGACATTTGCGCTTTTGGACTCTGGATCAACTAATTCCTTTTGCTCAAAGGAATTGCAAGATGTGCTGCAAGCTAAAGGCAGAAGTAAGATGTTGTCCGTCTCTACTCTAGATAAGAGAAACAGCCAGATGAGATGTGATGCAGTAAAGCTGAAAGTAATGGGACTTACTTCAGACACAGAGTTAGATGTGAAGGCTTTCACTCGACCGGACTTGAACATAGGCATCTCCAATATGGCGACAGAAGCTGATATATCCAGCAATCCGCATCTAAAGGATCTTGCCTTTCCAGAGATAAGTAGAAGTCAGGTCACGTTACTAATTGGACAGGATGTTCCCAACGCCTTGATGCCCCTTGAAGTGAGAGCGGGTAAGCCTGGTGAGATATACGCAGTGAGAACAGTTCTTGGTTGGACATTAAATGGACCCCGAGAAGTCAAGGAAGCTCAAGATAACCCAAGTATCCTCACTGTCTCTTCAAGCTTTATCTCGGATGACACAAGCCTTGAAGAGCAGGTGAAGAACTTTTGGAAGCTTGAAGGGGAGGAATATCTTCATGATGACGATCGCGGGATGTCGGTCAATGACAAGGAGGTACTTGAGCTATGGGAGAAGGAGATTGGAATGGAGGGGGGCCATTATCAGCTGCCTATACCATTTAGAGAAAAAACATTGCACCTGCCTGGGAGCCTCTCCATGGCGGAGAGACGGCTAGATTCGCTGAAGAGGAGACTTACTAGGGATGACTATCTTTTGGGCAAGTACAAGGAAGGAATGTCCAGTCTTCTAGAGAAAGGTTATGCTGAGGAGGTAGATGTCACGACAAAGCCCCAGAATGAGGAAAGAGATGACATTTGGTATCTTCCTAACCATCCAGTGACTAATCCTAAGAAGCCAGGGAAGGTACGCATTGTGTATGACTGTGCAGCCAAGTGTCACGGAATGTCACTGAATGATGTCGTGCATCAAGGGCCGGACCTTACCAATAAACTGACAGGGGTACTGCTAAGATTCAGGAAGGATCCTGTTGCCTTGACCGCAGATATAGAGGCGATGTTCCATCAGGTTCGAGTTCCCCCATCAGAGAGAGACGTTCTGCGGTTTATGTGGTGGCCGGAAGGAGATTTGTCGATACAGCCGCATGTATATCGCATGTGTGTACATCTCTTCGGAGGGACGTGGAGTCCTAGTGCTTGCAGTTTCGCCCTTCGTCAGACAGCAGATGACCATCAGCAGGATTATGGGCCCGACACAATAGAGACTGTTCGTCAACATTTCTATGTTGATGATTGCCTGGTATCTACACAGAGTGAGGAAAAGGCTATCAAGTTGGCAGTGGAACTTGGAGAACTACTACGTAGAGGAGGATTCAAGCTAACTAAATGGATGAGTAACAGCCCTGCTGTTGTGCAGTCGATACCTGTTGAGGAGAGAGCCAAGGAGTTGACTGGAGTCGACTTGAATCACGATGCACTCCCAGTTGATCGTGCTCTAGGAATCAGCTGGAATGTTGAGGCTGATTGTTTCGGTTACAGGATCTCGCCGAAGGACAAGCCACTCACGAGACGAGGATTGTTGAGCGTTGTCTCATCGATGTATGACCCATTAGGATTGGCAAGCCCGTTCGTAGTAAGAGGGAAACTGATAGTGCAGGAGCTTTGTCGGAAGGGGCTAGCATGGGATGATCCTATTCCTGAAGTTGACAAGCAAAAGTGGCTGGCCTGGCTTCGTGAACTACCTGACATAGAACAGTTTGCAGTTAACAGGTGCCTTAGACCCCATGAATTTCCAGAACCCCAAAGGTATGAGTTACATCATTTCGCCGATGCCTCTGAGGAAGCCTATGGAGTGGCATCTTATCTGGTATCCAAGACTGGAGAGGGTCAGATGCACAGTGAGCTCTTGATGTCGAAATCTCATCTTGCACCAATCAAGAAGACGACAATTCCACGCCTAGAGTTGTCAGCAGCAGCAATGAGTGTAAAACTGGATGTCTTTCTGAGGCGTGAGCTTAATGTTCCAGTGACTACTTCTCACTTCTGGACAGACAGTACCATTGTCCTAAGATACATCGCAAATGAGGAAAGACGGTTCCGGACCTTTGTGGCTAATAGAGTAGCAGCAATTAGGAGCTACTCCACTCCAGAACAGTGGCATTTTGTGGACTCCAAATCCAATCCAGCCGATGATGTGTCAAGAGGGCTATCTGTAGAGGATCTGAAATCTAAGCAGAGATGGGTGCATGGTCCTGAATTCTTGCTACTGGGGAAAGAAAGCTGGCCCGCTAATCCAATTGAAGCAGGAAGTTTGTCAGATAGTGATCCAGAAGTCAAGATTTCCAAGGATGCAAGTACATTCAGCACAACAACCGATGATGAGAGACCCTTGGACAAGATGATTGCCCACTATTCATCATGGTACAGACTAAAGAAGGCGTTCTGTTGGATGCTGAAGTTCTTGAAGTGGTTGAAAGCCAAGAGAGAGCCACCTAGTCTTGACATGGAAGGTGACTCGAAGAGGATCACGTTTGATGAGATGAAGAACGCAGAGCAAAAGATCCTTCAGTATGAACAATCTCGTTTCTTCAAAGAGGAAATTGAGCTGCTGACCGCTCAAGTTGGTGTGAAGAAATCTAGCAGTATCTACAAACTAGATCCAAAGAAGGAAGGATGTCTGATCAGAGTGGGAGGAAGACTAAGCAGATCTGCATTGCCAGTAGAGGCGAAACATCCTATCGTGCTCCCGAAGGAAAGCCATGTGTCTAAACTGATATTGCGAGAAATACACGAGAAAAGTGGACACAGTGGCAGAAACTACATTCTATCAACACTTCGTGAGAAGTATTGGTTACCAGGAGCAGGAGCTGAAATTAGGAGGATGATGGGGAAATGTGTATCTTGGAGACGGCAAAGGGCAAAGGTTATGCAGCAGAAAATGGCCGATTTGGCCAAGGACAGAGTGACGCCTGGTGAAAAGCCCTTTTCCAGAGTAGGCATGGACTTCTTTGGGCCTATTGAAGTGAAAAGAGGCCGAAGTATGGTGAAGCGTTATGGAGTTATTTTCACTTGCCTAGCTGTTCGTGCTGTCCATATTGAAATGGCTTCATCATTGGACACTGACTCCTGTATAGATGCAATACGACGCTTCATAGCTCGAAGAGGCAGCGTGAAGGAGATAAGATCAGACAATGGGACCAATCTCGTTGGTGCAGAGAAGGAACTAAGACGAGAGATAGAAGGGTGGAATCGAGCGAGGATAGAGGATGAACTACTTCAGAGAAGCATCAAGTGGTCATTCAATCCACCTGCAGCATCCCATTTTGGTGGAGTCTGGGAAAGGCAAATCGGAACTATAAGGAAGTTAATCCTTGCCTTGATGAAGCAGCAAATATTCTCAGATGAAAGTTTGAGTACGCTACTGTGTGAAGTGGAAAGTATCATCAACAACAGGCCGATCACCAGACTTTCAGATGACCCTAACGATTTGGAAGCCTTGACGCCAAACCACCTACTCCTTCTTGATAGACAACCTCAACTTCCTCCAGCAGTGACGAACAAGTCGGATATCTACGTGAAAAGGAGGTGGCGTCATGTACAGTACATGGCAGATCTCTTTTGGCGACGCTGGATTAAGGAGTATCTGCCACAATTACAGGAGAGGGAGAAATGGGTGCCATCGCGACGCAATGTGAAAGTTGGTGATCTCGTGCTGGTAGTCAACGAGAACCTACCGCGGAACTCGTGGCTGCTGGGAAGAGTGCTCAAGACTATGGCTGACAAAGGAGGTTGTGTCCGTAGCGTGGAGATTAAGACCAGAAATAGCGTTTTGGTTAGGCCAATCGCGAAATTATGTTTGATTTTGGAAGCAGATGTTTGAATTTCTTTGAAGAAATTGACGAAGAGAAAGTCAGCTTATTGTTTGAGTGCGAGGAAATATCAAATAGATATTAGGATACCGATGTTAATCGCTTGTTTGCCTTTATCGCGTCTTTCCAAGTTAAATGATTAATTGCGTCGATGATGAACACAGAACTTCGCATATCAAGACAACAAGATATTAATCGTTCATCTGCCTTTTATCGCGTCTTACAAGTGACATGATTATTCGCGTTGATGAATACAGGACTTCGTGTACGAAGACGACAATATGGACATATTTGCAGACAGGCTCATTGAAGATACTTTTTCGTGACATTTCTTAAATTACCTATAATTAGACGCCTTCCAGCCAAAGGACGCACTAATTTGAAGAAGGAATCAAGGAACTTAAGAACTTTATTATAAGGACTCGAAGAATCCAGGAAATGAAGAACTTTATTTGAAGGACTCAAAGGCTGAAAGAAAGTTTGATCATGTTGAGGGTTGACATTTTGTGCCTTAAATATCACAAGGTAATTAATTGGATATTTGATGCCTGAAATGTCACCTTCTGTGATCAAGTTTAAATTTTCTTGTGAAATTTTTACATTTTGTTGTTGTTGCTTTATTCTGAATACATGTATTTCATGTGGAACCTCCTATAACGAGGTCCTTGGGTCCAAGGAATGTTAGTGCTCAGTGCTCTTTATATCGAGGTTCGACAGTACAACATTGAATATGTAATTTGATTCTCAGAATTGAATTGAAAACTTGGTTAATTATCTAATGTTTACCTACATGAAATGTGACTCTGTCATGTTAGAAGGGAATGTAGTATAGCAGAGTGCTAAAAAAACACAGAGGATGTATTTATTGGTACATGTATCAGTTTTGAGAACTAAAGACATAGAAGTATTGATTAATTTACCATTCTCAATGTTAAAGATATGAGAGCTTAATATGTAGTAAGAGAAGCATTCGAAAAGATGTTAAGGTGAAACAAACAGAAATTGAAACAAGACAAGAAGACCATTGAAGATTATTGGATATGAAACATGAATACCATAGAATTACGTTGTGTTTATGAAGTACATACGGTAATTCCTTTTATGCTACACTGTCTTTTGGGCAATGATTTTATTCATGAATATGAACATTACTTGTTTTTCATGGTTACAGTATTTCAAGTGTTAACTCAGCTAAATATTGGAAGAGGTTATTTGTGGAAAAGCCAACTTACTAAGTAGTAAGAAGTAATGATTCACTTTTGTAACCTTGGTAACTAAGGTGTAAACTTGCAGTTATATTTCTCTTCCATTGCACATTGTTACCCAGTTGAAGTGAAGGCTATTGAATATTTCTTTACGATGAAAATGTTTGGAATTTTCATTCTGTGTTTGATTAGAAAATCATTGATTTTCTGTATGAAACACGTTGTACATGTAGAAATACTCAAATGATTTATGTAAATTAGTTAGCAGCTTTATTATGCTTAAAGGAACTTCCTAGAAGTAAGATGCTATTTGTAAAATTGTGTTAGTTTGTTTTGGTTAAATGCTCAGTATAGCTTCTCATTTAAGGGGACCGGGATGTCGGGTGTATAATGTTGAGACTGACGTCACAAGCGGTGATTTAGAAGCAAAATGTTAGTGTGACCAGTTGAGGGCGCTGTAACAATATGATGCTAATTTTCCGGTGTTGGGAAGATTTCGTTGCCCGATGATGCCATTGATTTTCGTCTAATTTTCGTATACAAGCCCAATGATGTGAGTAAATGATCATTTAACCTTGAAGCTAAATAGTTTATCTGTCATTATAACCAATTTGCTTGGAATATCATGAGATATAAGAATGATAATTTGTGATGCCAAATTGTAGTATCATGTTGGTGAAAATGAATGTGAATGCCGCACGCTATGTACAATGTGTATCACATGTGTTATCAATTGGGTATACGTGGGCGTGTTTATTTAGGCGTCGCCGTAGAGTGCGCTATTGCACATTAAGAAACGGTGCCGTATGGCGCTGCTATGAAAATGGGAAATTTATCCTTCAAGATTCCATTATTGTCAGTTTATAACTATGAAGGCTATATTACCTGTAGAGATTTAGAATACAGTTTATTCAGTTCATATGAGATTAAAGAACAATGAAAGAGAAGGTTTATTTAGGTATTTCAGGGCTTAAAATAACTCCTGAAAATGTTGTAGAACAAAACCTTGACAATTTATACTGGCTTAAACAATTGCTGTATTGAAAGGAAATACATGCAGATTCATGCAACTGTATATGGTATCTTTACCAACGTAATATTCACTTCTATTTTGGAACGAAACAATTATTATTTCTATGATACATGTGAACAGTTATAAGATTCAGACATGTGTGACTAAATAAGTCTTTATTGTTTACATTAAATTGCAGACTGAACCTGTTGCACTGATGCAAGGTATCTCTCATGGTTTGGCTAGTTTTGTCGTCAATGGTGTCGGGGAGTTGTACGCCACAATATGTTTTATGAATGCAGATTTTATGCCAACTCTGAGACTAGAATTGCCCATTTAAAGATTGTCCGTCGCATTTGCAAGCTTAAAATTTGAAATCGTCTATCACGATCGTAAATTGAAGAAAGTGTGATTCAAGACCATTTCTAAGAATATAGCATGTTGAAGCTTTCTCTATATGTAAAAATTTCAGCCGTTAAATTTCAAACCGACATTTTTCGTACTACGAAAAAAGTATTAGTCTTTGTTACAGTATCTATGTGGTTATTATGCATGTGTGAAATCCTAATTTTATGAGTAATTCCCAAACTTTGGAGATGATTCCTTCTATAGAACACATATTTTCATAATGCGTTTTATAATTTAATAGACAGATGAATCAATAAAGCAGATATTTTAACACAAACTGCTAAGAGCCTGAGGTAAAGACTATTAATCAGACATTGTTTACGGGTGTTATTTGAATTTTACACGACGTATCAGTTTCAAATTATGAATATACAGCTTGCTAGCACTTCTCTATGTGTTTTACCAATGTTTTGATGGTTTTGTGGTGATCTGAAAAAGGGACGGGCTGTCTTTAACAACTGAAAAACATGCAGGTCTAACAGATAATCTGATCTAGCAGAAATACATTGAATTCTACTTCAGTCTCCAATAGCATTTCATTAACTCAGATTGATTTGGACACTTTGCAAGCCAATATAAGACAAAAGACAAGTCATACGAACTTACAGAGCAGACGAAACATACCTTCTTGTCTTAACGCCCAAATAGAAAAGATTGTAAGTTTTGTAAGATACAATTCAATGGAACATGAATCAAGCATGAAAAATATACCAGCACAAAAAGGGAAAGTTCATTTGAATTGTATTGTAGGAGTTGTCTTTTAGACAGTCATAAGTATTAAATTCTACCAGCAACAAAAATTTGATGTATGTTGCACAACTTTAGCTCTCAAACTTTGTACAACCTAATATCTGAAAGCTCAATTTCTATTTCATTTTAAAGGGATAGTTCACCCTGAAATTAAGTTTGTTTTAATAAAAGCAGACACATGAAGGAAACATATCAGTGTAGGTTTGATCTAAATCCATCAAAGGATAAGAAAGTTTTGATTTTGTGAGGTGCGAGGTTCTTTCCCATACATGTATAGGTATACATATGTTGTGTATAATTCTTTTTCCAAAAATAAGAATTTTCTCAAAAACATCTCCTTTTTACCTACAGTGCATTTGATAAATCACTAGAAATACATTTTTACACACATAACTGTATGAAAAAACAGAAAAAGAGCACTTTATGGAATTATACTGTACAAAACATATGGGAGAGCACCTTGCACATGATGTCACAAGATTGAAAGTTCAATAGATCATAGGCAACATCCCATAGAGGGGAAGTTCACCCTGAAATTATTTTGGTTTCAATAAAAATAGACAAATGGAATAAACATATGAGTGAAGGTTTGACGAAAATCGGTCCAAGGAAAAGAAAGTTATTTGATTTTAAAGTTTTGATTTTGTGACGTCACATGCTTTCTTGTTTCTTTCATTTGTCTATTTTTATTGATACCAAAATAATTTCAGGGTGAACTTCCCCTTTAAAACAACTAAATTTCTCTAATACACATGCAAAACGGAGGTAATTTTCATGGCCAGTAACCCTATATTGATATAAGTTGAAGTTCATAACAGCAGAAAAATCAAAGGGACATACTGGAATGTTCTGGAAAAGTCAAATATATTATTTTGAAGTGGTGAATTTTTAAAAAAGATCATCTGATAACTGAGGCAAGGAATATGAATATGACAATTGGACCCATCATTAATGGAGTGTCCTTCCCAATCTGCCATGACTAGAGGGTTCCATTCAGGTTTGATTTCAGGATGTTGGGTTTTATACTGCTCTTATTTACTAAAAATAGCATTCTAATGTCTTGTCATAAAAACTGTATAAATTATCCTTGACTGATATCAAGCGTACAATTGATCATAAAAACACTTTGCCTGGTTGTGTCTTGCAGCAAGCATGGCAGTCCAGCAACAAAATTTGATGTCCACAGAAAATTATAAAAACTAGTAGATATATCTGTTACGTACTGTATACATACAACTTAATTCCAGCAAGTACATATCCACCCGATTTAGCCTTACGATCAGTAAATCAGCAATTTCTCTTTATGCAATATTTTAATTAGTATTGGCCATCTACATGTAGCTTCATCCTAGGCCCAAGGTGGATCAATGAAGGTATACTACGTGATGCTGTGCAGGTAAGATCGGCCGTACATGTAAATACAGAGGTTAGGAATTACAGATCGATCAAAACAGTTTCAATAATGCAACAATAAATGCCAAAACAAAACCCCCTTTGAACAATCTGGGAGCAATTCGACCATGGTTGGATAGAATTACGTCTCCATTGAGTAGAAAATCACGGAGAAACATGGTTTCAAATAAACAGAGGAAACACATAACTTTAGCCAAAATTATAGTGAGGATAATTGTAAGAAGATCCTAGTGGGTTGCAATTCTCCCTATCGCATATAGCCGATATCAAGCGATATCACCTCACGATACCGATATGTGAACGATTGCTCTTGGGACGTATACTTCCGGTAAGAGCTGGTTGTCGGCAGAAAGTGACCAAGAAATCACTTTTTTTTTTATGAATTAAGCAGTGAAAATTTTGTGTAGGGTTGTGGTTAGGGTCAGGGTTAGGTTTAGAATAAGGTTTAGGGTTAGTGTTAAGGTCAGGGTTAGGTTTAGGGTTAATATTCATAAAATTAGTTGGATATACCCTGGTCCCTTATTGTACGGGATTGCCGAATGTTCGTGGACCGGAAGTTCATATCCCAAGAATTAAAGGTAAAAAAATTAGAGCGCCACACACGTTCAGATTCGGAGAGCTATATGCGATAGGGAGAATTAGGACACATGAGTGACATTCATGTGCTCCACTACCATCAGTAGTGCCCCTTCCTCCCTTCACCCAATTATGGCTACATGCGTTGTTGAATGAAGTTCAAACCCAGTCTTACCATGATGAGAGAGACACCTTGGATGGCTCCTATCTTGTCTTTGATGCTCCTCACACAAGACTGACATGTCATCCCCTCCACCACAAGGCAAGCTCAACCCTTCCTCTTCATCCCTTCCTCCATTCACCCCATCATTGCTACTGTACATGCCTCCTTGTATTAAGATTAAACAAAGTCTTACCATGGCGAGAGAGACAACTTGCATGGCTCCTATCTTGTCTTTGATGCTCCTCACACAAGACTGACATGTCATCCCCTCCACCACCACCACAGCAAGCTCAACCCCTCTTCCTCCCTGCCCCTTCCTCCCTTTCTTCCATCACCCTATCATTGCTACTGTACATGCCACGTAGTATTAAATAAAACCAAATCTTACCATGATGAGAGAGACACCTTGGATGGCTCCTATCTTGTCTTCGCTGCTCCTCACACAAGACTGACATGTCATCCCCTCCACCACTACCACAGCAAGCTCAACCCCTCTTCCTCTCTGTCCTTTCTCCCTGCCCCTTCCTCCCTTCACCCCATCATTGCTACTGTACATGCCACGTCGTATTAAATAAAACCCAGTCTTACCATGATGAGAGAGACACCTTGGATGGCTCCTATCTTGTCTTCGATGCTCCTCACACAAGACTGACAAGTCATCCCCTCCACCGCCACCACAGCGAGTTCAACCCTTCCGCCCTCCAAGCCCATCATTGCTACATTCCGTGCTGTAATGAGGGAAATGGAATACATTGACATTCAATTAGAAATAGGATATAAAGTAGCAGGCATCTGCTGCCTAACAGAATCTAAATTAGTGATAGAGGCTACCATTTGGTCTGAAAATCTTAAGCCATAAGGTCCAGATTGATAAATGAGAAGTCCTTCATATTGATAACAATGAGCATATGAGTCCTGCATCGCTTTAGACTGCACATGCACAAAATTGACTGACTGCACTATCAGCCACTGACACCACCATCCCAGTCTAGCTTTCCAAGACAGACTGCTAGCTGCTGATAATGAGGACAAGGACAAAGTACAAAGAGCACGCTCAAATAAATCAGATGATCTTGTATTCTTCAAAATTCAACTTCACACGTCTGGTCTTTGACTTTGTGTAACCTCACAATTACATATATTTCATTACTGAGTATTAAAAGACTAACAAGTTACTGAATGAGTATAGTCTAGACAGGAATAATCATCTCATTGGGGGCATTCTTAATCAAAATTCCATTTTTTGACATACACTACAGCTCAAAGGAACTGGCGTAGGGATAGGGAAAGGGAAGAAAGGGAAGGAGCCGCTGTAAATGTGGCTCCTTCCGTTTTCCTTTGCCCGTGCCAATACCTTTGATTTGAGCTGTACTGTAGTGTACCCCCTGACCCAAGTGTTCTGGGAAGCCAGATGCAATCTCAGTGGATCCAACGACCTACTGTACAGTCAGACTAAATTTTCAGTCTAGTATCTATGATCTAGACTAAAATCTATAAAAAAAAAATGGTCAAAGATATAGTGAGTGGTCCACAAACCGGCTCCTAACCCTTGAAACCGGCCCCCACGTATTTCTACTCAGTGCACGTTATCGAAGGTTGGATGCACGATTTATTGTGTATTTACGCATTTTCAACAAAATGCAGGATTTTCGGAAGCAAAATTAGACAAAATGTGCACATATTTGACAATTGCACATTTTCGTTTGAAACATCTCTGTTTTTCAACTTGCATTTGTACTTCCGGGATTTTCTTGTCGATCGCCGAAACGTTCCCATCAATTTTTCACCGCACTGGAACGAGCATGATCAAGATGCAATACTGGTGAAATGTCAACAATGTACTCATTGGATTGACGGAGATATCGCACATTATCAGTAGGGGCCGGTTTCAAGGTTCAGTGTTGTGAATGTGCGACGATTTATCGAGCAATATTGAATCAAAGCGCAATTTCACCGAGTCTGAAATTTTGTCGTTAATCTTCAATCCTAAAATAATTTTTTAAAGAACATTAGTTTGCTAATTTGTGTGTGAAATTTTAGAATTTTATTTGGTTATCTTGGAATGAAAATATTCAAAAGAAAACAAGGGGGCCGGTTTGAGGCACCCGCATCATTAGACCAAAAAATCAGTCTCTGTAGGACGTTGAATCCGCTGAGATTGCATCTGGCTCCTCTGAACGCCCTATATCTAGAGACTGAACATTACACCTGTACACTGTATGGCGATTGATGCGGGTCGCCATTTTCAATATGAAAACGCTAATGCTAATGCATATATGAATAAGTAATTTAACGCATGCGCACATTTTTTCCCCGCTCGTTTGCCATGTGCTATTTTTTTTTTCGCCGAACCGATTGACAATTTAAATATTCATAGCCAACAACCCGTCGAACAATCTGATTGGTCACATTTATGTCACACTCGAGCAGATTAAAAATGTCTGCGATAAACTGTGTTGGGCGGAAAGTAAGTCTTTAATTTTCCTTCTTTTAGTTTTTGATACTACATTTTGTTTACACAATGAAACATGTACAGTCTAGTGATCATTTTGAAATAAGTAAACTTGTTGCATCATAGCTTGAAAGATTGTTAGATTTCTAAACGAAGTAGCTCCCAAGACTTTCTACTTGTAACTTTCTACTCAACGCGCATTGAACTGTACGTTGTACTAAATCGCCACTGCGCGTGGAGTGTGGATATACCGTCTCTTTTCTGGAGGTATGTCCAAAAATGTAATTTCGATTAAAGAATGCCCCGAATGAGACAGTTATTCCTGTCTAATGTAGACCTATAGCCGACTACATTCGAGGAACCCCACGGCCTTTGGCGTGGGGCCATGGCGAGGGATTCGGAGTCGACGTAGGGATAGCGTATCATGTTTGATTCAATCAATAAAAATATCAACTTCATGAACTTTCATATCACACATGCACACATGAAATGAAAACATACCGATTGAGGAATCGAAGACAGATGTAACGTCCGTTTTAAAGTAAAAACAGATGCCTGAGGCTGAGTACTACCGGCGTACGTCGGAAATGAAATTGATCAGTTCGCGTTCGTCGTATCAACAGCACTGCTGGTATTGTGTTGATCAACGTATAACGTTAATTAATTGTGCAGTGAAAACAAATCTAGCCATCAAGCTGATATAAACAGTCATATAAAATTATCAAGTAGCCCAATCGAAATATTCGGAAACGTGGGCGTGGTCGGTGCACTGCCCAGAGACGTGTCTGAAATATATATCTCGATGAGTAATTTATCATGATAGCCTCATTATTAGAGATCAGTGGGTCAGCTCAGTAAGTTGGATGTTGTTATTTGTCTTTACTTGCATAACATCTGTGTGTGCATAGTGACCAGGAAACATTCAACCCGAACGGCAACGCTCACCTAGCTAAACTTGGTTGTACTTTGGACGCATACAACACAGCTACAAGGACACTCCAAGATTGTGATGGACAAGATGCATATGCCCTTTAGTCAATGACAGAGACTTGTAGATATTGGATATATCACCACAACTGTAAATATTATGAAAGAGCACAAAGCACAAGTTGCGTCCACACACCACATACCGGTAACCTTTGTCTAGATGCTAAAAAGACTTTGATGGAGAAATGGCATAGAAGGCCAGAAGTTTGTGTGAATATGTGTTGTCAGTGTGTGTGTGTGTGTATGTGTGTGTGTGTGTTTGAGTGTGTGTTTATTTGAATCTATGAATCACATTTTGAATATTATATTGCTGCAAATATAAAAGGCATTAAAACTTTTTAAAAAAGTTATAATATTTTCAGATCTGCTCAGTGCTACTTAATTGAATTGATAAATAATATCTAACTGTTCAGGTGATGACTATGATGACACTCATGGGGACTATTTTTTAGCAAAATGCTGTGAAAAAAACCTGCTGTATCATGTCATTGTTGAGTCACGCAACCAGTTTTTAAGAGACCCAACGGTGGAAAGGTGGGGGGGGGGGGGGGTTACACTTAATTCCAGCTCTTCTACAGGCGCTCTGTTTCATCCCGGGGACTCTCAACACCAATCACACACCCCCCCCCCCCCCCACCCTTCCACCTACGCGCGCACACACACACACACACACACACACACGTCATATTTTCACATTAAATCGCCACCCATATCTTTACCAGAGCTATTTTGTGAGGAATTGCGCATGTGCAAAGCTATATGCCCCTTCTTCGGGCTTCTGAGCTGCTCTGAAAGAGAAAATACTTAACTGCATTGGTCGGTTGTTAAAACATTTAAAACACACATACACACATATAGCTTTACATGACACGTACTCTGAATATCTTATAAGGCCCCATTAAGGATTATTTTTTATACTTTCCCCTATAGCTTTCATGAAATAACTTGTGAAACAATGAAACCATATTGTGCTATTGTAGTTCACATATAGGCCTAGTATATTACTTGTATTAATGATAATTTGCAAATATTGACATTAATCGCTGGTGATATTAACATTAATATTGAAAATTGTATGAATTTAATGAAATAAAATTGATTTTAGTCACACACACAAACACACACACACACACAAACACACCCACACACACACACACACACACACACACACACACACACACACACACACACACACACACACATTCATCACATTGCGAAGAAGAGGGTAAAACCATCCCTATCGGAAATTGTCTAGGCAAGATGAAAACTGAAAATAGCCACATCAAGTGGGTAAACCGCACATTTGACTTGATGAGTTTGATTGATTGTGTACGTACGTGAAAAGCTGAAGGTAAGGTAGGCACTTATGAGGGTTATGTTACGGGCGGAAAAGAGCCATACGAAAGGTCATCAATCATGAATATTTATTAGCATGCTCAAATCCCGACGATGCTAATATGCAGTAAGAGCTAATGAATATTCATACCTTGTGACCTCTCGTTTTCGTTCAAGCGAGCGTCCATAGTATACCGAACAAACACGACTCGACTCAACATGGCACTGACGCCGGCGGCAACAGCAGTAAGAAACAGCTAATATTATAACATTTCCATAAGTTAACCTTGTTACAATCACATTCTTCTTATATTGAAACAAGTTTGCATGTATTGCCAAGAATAAATGATGACTTAATGTCATGTTTTCTTCGACCCTATCCCACGCATTGCTTTTTCTGTATTGTAATTCTTTTATTTTTTAATATTTTATGGTAATGACAATGTATTGACTATTGTGGCAATACCAGCACTAAGCTGCAATGACAAGAAGAACACATGACATTGAGGCTGTCAAAACTACAGCTTGTACAAGGACCTAATTACCGACCAGGACACGTGACTGCTAGTACTAGCAGTCGGTCAATATTTCCGCTCCGCAAAGAAAATTGGTGTACACTTCAGAGCTGCACTCTTGCTGCCTTGCAGATCCTGATTTTTTTGTTGGCGGAAAGTGAGCTAGATTAGAATTGACTTTTTAGCATGAATTAACTGTGCAAATATAAATTTGCCTAAGTTTAGGACCAGGGATAGGAATAAAATTGTTTTTAGGGTCAGGAATATATTTCAAAAAAATTGTGGGAAATGAAAGTACAATAGCGTAGAGAATGCTAAGTCAGATGTTGGTGACATCTAGACCAAAAAATCAGTCTCTGTAGGACGTTCAATCCGCTAAGATTGCATCTGACTCCTCTGAATACTCTATTTGGGGATATGTCCAAATATGTAATTTTATGTAATGATATGTAAAAATGCCCCGAATGAGACAGTTGGTCATGTCTAGATGAGGGGTGTGCAGTGGAGCCAGATGCAATTTTGGATCCAACGTCCAGAGCTACCAAGTCTCACGCATTCAGGGTGCCTCACACGATCTCACGCATGACACCCATTTTTCTCACGCATCGGGATCCGACAGCAAAACCAAGAAAAAAGTAGCATTATTTGCTATCGGCCCCACACGCATGCAAGACGAATCGAGAGTGCAGTCAGCGCGTGAACAGTGCAGCATGTACGTACATGATATACAATGGATAGCGTGCGCATCTCATGGTTTTGTACGTGTGGCCATAGATTGTATACCGGTACGTCAATATCATGATGAAGCCCATCGCGTCTAGGCGCGCGCTCATGTGGGCGCACCAAGACGCCAAGTCACGAAAATCTCACACATAAAATTTTGTTGAACTTGGCATCTCTGAACGTCCGTCCTACAGAGACTAATTTTTGCCATCTATTGATACGGGATCAGACTTTTCAGATCGATAAATAATCTTAAATTTTCACAAAACTCTGCAATACTAGATACATTATCAGGTTGCAATTTCTTAAAATCTGGGGTGAAATATATTCTATGACTGGCTTGACGAATAACAAATCATTTTGAAGAAAAAATAGAGCTTGTTCGGATAATCAATCTTCCAAATTTTGCCATTAATTCAGTGTAATATAGAGATAACCGCCAACCAAGTGATGCCAACTATAAGTTCAAGTAAATTCAACACTTGAATTGTTGATTATGTTGTTGCATTGGTGCTTCATAGTTCATGTAATATGCCATTATTATTGTTTTAAATTTTTATCATTTACAGGTTTCTCCCACAGACCAAGCGTGTGAGGCAGGGGAGCAGTTTCACAAGGTCTTCTATGAAAACTTTGACAGAAGGCGAAATGTAAGCTCTCCTTTGATTTCTCAACTCATCGCATGTGGATAAGGCTATACAGATAAGACACATTTTTGTAGCTTTAACTAAAACTTCACACTTGTTCCTCCAGACATCTCTCCATTAGATAGCATTCATATTTTTCATGAAACAATATCACCTAGGATCTGCTGAATTTTTTGTAATATCTATGCTATGTATATCAATAGAAGTATAATACAAATACATGTATCGGTAATGTGATTTGATGTTACATACTACTACTAAGCGGACGCATCCGAGATTGAGTTCACAATGCAACGCCATGAGTTTTTATCATTCATCAATGTCTGCAAGTCCCCAGTTTCACACTGGATGTCCCTTGCAATACAATCCATGTAGTTCAGAGGTCTCCTTCCTCTGTTAGGAAGTCTCATGCAAATAACATCTGATATTACTTGATCTTTAGCCCTAAAGTAGTTACATAGCTGAATAAGATTAAATCAAAGTCAATACACTACACACGTATTTGACAATGTAATCTTGATATTTGTTTCAGCTGGTGAGTAAGCTGTACCTGGACAGTGCCACCATGGTGTGGAATGGCAACCCTTTCTCTGGCCTGTCCAGCATCACAGAGTTCTTTGACAAGCTGCCCAACACAGAACACACAGTGGACACACTGGATTGCCAACCCATACCAGGTAATGGACAGGGACAGTGTGGCCTCAATTAACTCTTTATCTGTGTGCCAGTATTACACACAGACCCTTAAGTGCACCATAGTATCTGGCATGCATACAATTAAGTATTTTTGGAGTACAGCTATACACTTCAAAGTCAAAGACTTTAAGCACATTATTTTTTCTGCATTTTGGGCATCAACTCAATACTTTTGTTAAGCTGTGGTGACTGCAAGTCATTAATTGCCCAATCATGTTTCTAACTTCTCAAAGGCAATATCCACAGATAGCTCAGTTCAATTCAAATTTGATTGAAAGAAGATGATTTGTTTTGAATCAATACAAATAAGAAGATGTGATATTTGCTACTGTTCCTGCAAAATTAAAAGGACTTTATACTTCCTTTCTTCCTTTTGCACCTCCCAACTTTTCCTCCCTCATTTCCTTCATTGTTTTCCCTTCCTCATTCCATTCTCTTTTCCATCCATTCCTCTCCCCCTTCCCTTTGTTTCTCTTTTATTCAATCCGAACCATAACTTCCCTTCCTCCTTCTTTTCCTCTCTCATTTTGTCCTTATTTCCCTTTCTTTTCTTGCTTCTCTCCCCTTCCTTCCTTCCATTCTCCCACTCATACCCTCCTTCCTTCTCTCCACACCTGCAGCTGAGGTGACCGACAACCAGACGTCCGTCCTGGTGGTGACCGGTGGCAAGGTCAAATTTGAGGGCAACCGGGTCTTCCCCTTCAGCCAAAACTTCATCCTCACTAGAACTCAGGCCGGAGCCTGGAAGGTGGCCAGCAACTCATTCCGTTATGTGGAGTGATGTTGGTGAGAAGAAATGGACTTGATATGTGATATTTTGATGGAAAGAGCAATACATTCAGTACAGCAGTGGATTTTACCAGCTATTCACATACAGAGAGTGCAGATAAAGAGCTGCACTCTTGTTTGTTACTGAAATGGACTTGATCTGTGATATATGGATGGAGAGAACGATACATCGAGAAGAGAAGTGTATTTTACCACCTCTTCAAGTACAGAGAGAGCAGATGAAGAACGACATAGTGAAATGTTGCTGATACAGACGATGAGCAACTTTCTGTATGAGAATTGAAATGGACTTGGTCTTCAATGTCATAATGGAGAGCGGGAATTCATCAAGAGGAGCGATGGATTTGATCCTGGAAGCACAGACTGAGAGAGTGGATGCAGCATGGCAGCTTTGCTTCATCCCGGTACAACGTGAAACAATTCCTTCTGGACTGGTTGAAGTTTGATTATGCGAGGACAAAGAGAGAGAGAGAGAGAGGCTTAATACAGGATTGCATTGTCAATGCTCCCTATCGCATACATGCCAATGTGTGTGGGCACCCTATTTTAATTCCCCCGATTTAAAGAAATTTGCAAGAATTAGTCACTGCACATGTTAAGGAACCGGTATTACAATTGGTTAGTGCTACTTTGAGACATTCATATGGCAAGTGTATTTTCAATGCAGCTTTACTACCAAACATACAAGATTTGAATCTCATACAGTAGATTGATTTTGTTTATCCTTCACATTTCTAATAAAGAAGCCATACTGTGGTGATATGACTTGAACTTTTGAGCCGATTGATGGTTTATTCCTTCATAATTTCAACTTGTAGCTTTATAGATTTACAGGGACTGTTTACATACACATCTGGAAGCTACAAATGTGATTAGAAGTGAAACAAAACTTTGGCTGTAGGAAACTCATTTCTAGGTCTCATTTTTACTTGCAAAGTTTGCTTTTGTTGCAAAATCTCCTAGGAAGACCCATGAAAACTTTTTTTCCCCTCTTTATGTAGGTAAGTCAATACATGTACGTGCATTGACATTCAGATAGCAAAATCCCAGGTGAAATACATTTCTTACATTTTTGTACACAATCACGTGTCCCCAGGCATTGTGTGTGTAAGTTGTTTGTGTGTGTGCATGTGTATTTTGTGCATCATCAGGATGAGATCGCAGAATTTGTTTCATTTGTGTTGCAGGTTTTGTTTGAGTTTGAACTATATTCTGTTTTCACAACTAAAATGATTGTGATCCCTCCATTTTAAAGACAAGACTTGTTTATTTCATAGCACTATATGTATTATGTTTGATTTCATAGACTCCATAAAAGCACATCATATATATACCAACTAAAGAAACAAAAGTTCAAAGATGTATGAAAATACCAAGCAATTTATTCACATACATCAAGCATCATTTAGTCATGTATGGTGTACATCGTGAGCTGTTGTTTATGTTTATATGCCTTTTTTTCTGAAATGGAAGTTTGCAGTACATGTACATACAGATGAATATGATAAAGTTTATCTTAAATCTGAACACAAATATGAAGTGGTGAAACTGTAGAAGCAGATGCACAATATATCATATGTGAGCATGTATTTTTCAGATTTGGGAGGCCAGATGACTTTCCACCTTGTAATCTTCCAGCACTCATCCCTCTCCTCCACTTGACATCTTAAAGAAGAATAAATCTAAAGAACATCCAATATGAATAAAAGTCAACATTTTCTGCGTATTAGTAATTATCCTTGTGCACCATGCACAAACGGAACATACAACAGCTTTGCAAGATTTACATGTTTTCTAACTGCACCAATGACTTTTTTTTATTGGTTTGATTATCCTCATTCTACCATCAATTTTGCAAACTCACCATATCTGTCCAAAACAACAACAAAATCATCTTTATATTTTCTTATTTTTGCAAAAGTCAACTGTAAAAAACTATTTGTTTTCTCTTTAATACAACAGTTTCCTCTTTCCAGTACTGATGATTAATGATACTGGGCTTGTATGATGAAAAATGTGAAGTTTTTCTAAGTGTCTTGTACAGTGGCAGAAAAATCCTAACTGGTTAATATGAGAAATACAATTGAACTGAACATTTTGCCAGAATGATTTCAGATGATTCTATTGCGCAATAAAATGTATGCATTACAAAGCAGCCTAGGATACATTTGAAGAATTTACTATATCATTTTTAAAGATAAATGTAGATGGGGGGGGGGGGGGGGGTCTAATACAGAGTACATATTACAAGATTGATGAAGTGTAAATAGGCTCCTGCCGAGCAAAAATCAGACTCGAAACAGTGATGCTTGATGGTACACCAGGGCACTGTCTTGATCACAACTTGACTTGCAATTGATATCAATCATGCTGCATATTAAAGATGGGGATTTGATCCAGATTAATCGTAACTCTAAGAAGGAGCTCAGGCTATACTAAGTCTGCAGATGGCTTTTAATCTCACATCTCATTATGCATGCACCCAAGATCTAATGCATTGGTTAGCAAGATGACTGCGCATTATTTCTTCTTGTGACACTCAGACACAGTTTTTTTGACTTGTTTTCTCATATATAAATCTGCCTGATAGTTCTGCATAACCCCTTCAGTACAAAAGATTTTGCTACAAAATAGATTCTACTTACAACAATCTTATGGTGACAGAGAGAATGAAATGAAAAGCAATATCTACAGAAGTCTCTCTCAATCATTACGTAACATTAGGACTTTTCATCTGAACATAAGAAATATCTCACTTGTGAATATGCCTTCAATCTCCAATTTGTTTTCCTGCGCGAGGACAGAAAAAAAAATGCAAATTCTAATAGAAGTTTCCCACCCTCCAGCTGAAAGCAGACGCACTGTACACTAAAAATACTCATTCATACATGAACAGCAAATTGCCTTATTGATCGCTATAAACTCCTCTCACAATGCTTGGGAAATGAATGGAAACACACAGTATGATTAAAATCCACACAGAGAGACAACTGATGGTTATCTCCATAGATATTTACTGGCTGATGTGTACAACAAAAATCAAATCTTCTGCAACTTTGTCCAGCATTGACCTATCATAAACTCATACAAATTTTGCTGGATACTCTCTGTGGAACGCTTGTGACAAATCCAGTTTTCAAGCAGGTATACATGCACATGGGTGCTGAGCGTCATACATGGATGTGTTCGTACAGCCAAATGTATAGATGCATAAATGAGTGTTTGAACCTTTCAGTAACATAGGTCAATGACGCATGTAAGTAGTCAATGGGCTTTTCCTGACTCGGTACTGAGAGAGCGGTACAGAGTCCCATGTGAAGCGGCAGTAGGGGAGCCAGCTAAAAATATATACGTAGGAGTGAGTGTTCAACCTGCTCAGTCCCATGCACACATATACATGTAGCAAACCAATGGGATTTTCATAACGTGGTACTGAGAGGGTTTAAGAAGTGTTCATTAAGAAGAGGCGATAGCAGTGCCAGCTAAGTGGCGGGATCACGTGTCCCATTTCCTGTGCTCCATGCCATCAGGGGGCTTGACTTCAGTCTTCTTCTTGCCGATGTCCTGCCAGTTGGTGCTCAGAACGGTGCCAGACGACTCCACCTACAGAAGAGGAAGGAACAGGAGAGATCCCATCAGCATTCATTTGTTTCTTTCTTCCTTTTTTTTTTTGGGGGGGGGGGGGGTGGGGACTTCTTCAAACTTCTAGGTACTACACAGCCACAGAGATATACATGTACATGAAAACAGTTATCAATATCCACAGTATTTGTTCACATCTCAAGGCTTCTCAACATTTATGACAAGTCAACAACATAACCGCAAAGAACAATCATGAATTTATCTGCAGCTTTCACAGAGTTGTGGACCCAGAGAGAATGGACCAGAAAACCTACAAAGCATCAAAGGACTAAGTTAGGTGGACACTATCCAGGGAGGGAACCTCCTCATTGAGTGATATAGGCCTTGGATATGAGTCTTGCAATGGGCCAAGACCAGCCAAGAGCAACTAAGAGGGAGCCAAGAAATGTTATGATTTTACGAAAAGTTCTTCTAAAATACTGATTCAATTCACCGAGCAACCATTTTAACAGTGGTCTATCGTGTGTCTTTGGTGTTCCCTGGATTCTTCTGCTGCTCTTGGCAGCTACTTTGCTGCTTCTTTGCTGCTACTACTTTGCTGCTACTACTTTGCTGCTACTACTTGGCAGCTACTTTGCTGCTTCTTTGCTGCTACTGCTTTGCTGCTACTACTTTGCTGCTACATGTACTACTTGGCAGCTACTTTGCTACTCTTCGATGCTCTTAGATATTGTCGCACTTGGCTGCTCTTGACAGCATTTAGTAGGGCCGCTGGATATAGATATAGATTTCACAGGTTGAGACCACAGATTGTCTACTCACAAAAGATTTATTCATGGCCTTCCTCGTCTCGTCGTCACCGTTGGAGTAGATTTTCTGGAAGAGGTTGTTGAGGGCCTGCTCTCCCTTGGCGTTCTCCTCCTCCTCCTTCTCAAAGTCCTTAGCGATGCGGTCCCAGTTCCTGGTCACGTGACTGGACGTTGGGTACTTGTGGACGATATCCTGCTCTCCTGTTCCTGATGGACAGGAGAAAAAAGAAAATATGGTTGGTTATTCTTGACCAATTGAATCATATGTCCACCCCAATGGAAAGTTGTTGTAAATAGAGAGAAAATGTTAAAGAGCAAAATTGATGCAACTTTCAGTAATGTTAGACGAGGAGAAAATGTTGATTACTTAAGTTGGCAAAATTGGGAAACCTGAAATAAGGCTGTGATGTCTTTGTTGATTGGTAAAAGGTTCAAAGGAAGGAAGCACATGATTATAGACTCCATTTTAATTGACCCATACAAAGATTTTAAGGACAGAGGGATGAGGGATAAGAGACTATGAAAGGACATCATCTTGAGTCTTGACCAAAATCACCACAGAGACAAACAGGATATCAATACAGTACTTATTATAGATAGAATGACTGTAAGAAGGACCGATGAATGGTTCAATACCTGTGGCTGTGACCGGTGCAGGTTTGGGGACGTTATCCTCTCCCTCCAGCTTGTTCCATCTGACGCCTTCCTCCTTCTTCAGTCGAATCTCAATCTGAAACATGAGAATAATCATGGATGATAATGAAAATGATACATACCATTTTGCACACAATTGTTATATGGATATATTATACACACAACAACTAATCTTAACCCTAGGTATGTAAGTTGCCGTTTACGTGCAGTCAAAAGCTAAGTCAAGAAGGGCTTCCTGTTTGTTACCCATTCACTACACCTGGGTTGAGGGAAACCAGTAAAGGAAAAACACCTTGTTAAAGGGGAGTGCACCAGGCCAGACTAAAACCCATGATTTCTTGCTTAAGATTCAAGAGCTCTAACGACTCTCCTTTCTTTTTTAACCATATATGCCAGACTCATCCTGGTATGAACCCCGAGCCCCTAAAAGAAAAAAATAATTCATTTTTTTGAGGGTCACAAAATAAAGCTTACGCTACTTTTGCCTTACCTTGCTGCTCATAACTTTGGTGGTACTTCTCTCAGGTATGATGGGGTGAGCCAGGTCCAGCTCCAAGCTGTACTCACTGCCCGTTGGAAGCTTCACGGTGGCACTTAACTACAAACAAATCAAGGAGATGGCCATGTAATATTTGCCTTTCCAGAAAGGACAGCTCACATAAGGAAAGCTCTATAGGTTGATGCATCTCCCAGATCAAATTATTTATGAAACAAATGCACAGAAGTAGCTAAATATTTCCACAGCACCCACTCTACCTGTACCTACACATGAAGTACAGAAACAACTATTATTGTCTACAGAACATTGGAAGAAATGTAGGAAAATATGAATATCACACATGGAAATCTTTTGAGGTCTTCTGATCAGAGTACGATTTTATGGAATGGCCAATGATTTGGCAGGTATTAGGAAGGTATAAATAAAACACAAAAGAAGCTTTCAAGAAACACAGATACTGGCATACAACCAAGAGGTATTGAAGGAACTGGTCAGAACTTCCTAGAGCTCAGCAACCTGATGACCACACCCTGCCCGGTCAAGGGGCTGATGATGAGTACTAAGCATCATCATAATGTACAAGATGTATGATCACATATCAGCAAGATATTCTCAGCACTGAATGAATGGATGGAATAAGACTCACTGTTCTGTTGGTGAGGTCCACCTTGACATCCTCCTCCTTGGCTCTCTTGATGAGGATACTAACGGTGACGTGAGTCTCTGTCTGGTACCAATCATACCTACCAGTACACAAAAAAGAACATAAACAGGAGACAACATGTCAATTCAAATGTGATTTACTTTCATCAAAGCAAAAGACATGAAATATACCAAATGAACAGTCAAAGAAAATTGAAGATGTCTGAGAACTCCAGGAATAAGCTTGAGCAGAAAGGAGGCACCTTTACAATTAAAAGATTGAAATTTGTAACATTACATCATATAATAGAAATGTGTGTGAACTAATTCATCAGGCCATTTACTTACATCACATTTATGGATGAAATGTTTCTATTCTGGATGCCTTTGCCATACAATCTTTAAGACAAGAATAATTAGATCTGCCCACTGTTTATTTGTGTTTTGTTTAATAAAGGGTTGTATATGTAACTAAAAGAGTTCTTGCTTAGTGTAGGTTGGAGAGGTGGTTGTATGGCTTTTCAAGAGAATTGTCCATCAACCATTTACTGTGCACTGCAATGTTGCAACACTGCAACGCTGCATATGAGACATTACTTTTCTGCATGAAAATTTGCACTGTTAATGTTGGAGGAGGATATAACATGGTATTCTCACTGTCTATAATAGTGCTTTCATAAATACATGTGTGATACCTGTTTTGATTCATATTCAGGAACCCTTACTCGCCCATCCTGATATTCAAATGCTTGTACCAGAAGCTGTATACATTTGGGTACTTAGAAAGGCTGCAAAAGACTGCAAAAGTTTTTACTTTTTTATAGCCTTTTTGACAGCCTTGGCATTTGAGATGTGTCAAATCCAAATTATTGTCATTAGAATTGAATGTACTGTTTTATGTTGCCTTCACTCTTTCCTCACCTTTGCTTGGCTGGGGTTGGCATGGGAACAGCGCTCTGGGCAGACCCTCCCTCAGGTTGTGAGGGGGCGGGGCCTCCATTCTCTTGCTTGTCTTGGGAGGCCATCCCTCCTCAGCTCAGGGTAGAATAATCTGTAACAAATAAATAAACAAATTCCTCAGTCCCAAAGCCTTAACACTGAACTGTAGAATATGTTTTTTTATGAAATTAACTCAGAGCCTAAATTAAGGATTAAGGATTAACGGTAGTTGTTCTACATGAGCCAGTACAATGATAAAAATGTTTGGTCATTGGCATTGTGATTACATTTCATGAATGTAAGTGATAACATGTATTTTAATGATATAAACATTGATTTTGACTAATACTTAACACGTTTTAAAATATTGACAAAAATTTATCATTGCACAATACTTTTTTTTAACTCCCCGATTTTCCATGTCAGTACTATGTGTACACGTTAGCTAGCCCGGAAGCTCCACCGCGAAGCAGCGGCGCTAACGTGTAGCTGCGGGACTGCTCCCGCACAACTCATTGCGTGAGCGGGCTGGTCACAGAAAGCTAATGCGACACATGACCGACATGGAAAATGGTGGAGATTAAAAAGAGTATTTCAGAGCAATAAATTTTCATCAAGATTTCAAAATGTGTTAAGTATTAATCAAAATCAATTTTTATACCATTGAAATAAATTTCATAACTTTTCCTAGAAAGTTGGGTCATTTTTAAGGTCGGTTCGGATCCATGTTGGTCATGTCCTATTTTTCTGTTACCAAAAACGCAGTGTTTTTTTTAAAATGCTGTAATCTCTTCAATAACAATCAGATTTGAATAATTCAAAAATTTCTGCATTTGTCTTTCTAGACCTTTCAGTTGTCAAGAATTAATCAAGTTGACATTTTCATTTCACAACCTACAAATTAATATGAACCCCGGGGGGGGGGGGGGGGGGGGGGGGGCACTCACATATATTGGTGGTACGGGGACGTGCCGCTTTGAAGACCCCCTTTTTGAGACCTCGATATCCGTTCTTTAGATCCTCTATAGCCTACGCATGGCGAAAGTTCCGCGAAAAGTTCCGCTCCTTAGCCTCCCCGCTGTGCCCCTCCCTCCGTTCCCAGGCCCAAGTCCGCGGTTTGCGTGCAGCTTGCTACGCGTACGCTTCAACATCAACCCGGCCGCGCAACCCGGCCGCCCGACCCGCCGGCCGAGCGAGCTGCAAGAAAACCCTGACGTACACAACGCGTCGCATGTGCAGCGAGGATCGTTCTGTAGACCCTGTTTTTCACAATGCCGGGCGGTATATTTTTAGTTCCTAAGACCCCATATTTTACGCGGATTTTACCCTTGTAGTCAGTTCCTTAGACCCCCATTTCAAGGTTTCGTGAGGCACCCCCCCATCAAAATATAATTTGAGTGCCCCCCCCCCCCCCCCCCCCCCGGGATATGAACACTGAAAAAAAGTGATGAAGGCATTTTTGAAGCATATCTGTACAACTTAAAATTGAGGTCACCTCTTCTCTTTAGACTTAAGCACCGTCCTACTCCTAGATCAGTGACCTTGTATGTGATTAGGATAAGTAGAAACTATGGTGTTTAGTTTCTGGGATATTTGGACATAAAAATGCTTATAATTTCTCGAACATTCTTTCCAAATAAGTTGCACCCTTTTTACATGGCAATGTATAGTGCACACAATTATAAACTCTCGTCAGATATCCTGGTAACACAAGCACATATCTCAACGAAACAAGCGCGCTGCAACCATACCACTGAACTTCTTCTTCTTCTCGTTTCCTTCCTCCGTTCTCCCGGAGATCGGCAGTGTCACTGCTTGATTAAAAAAGGGCTATTGTGCGGAGGGGTTGTCGTTGTCGGGTGTAGGTTGCTGGGGGGTGTTTTCAAGGTCGAGGCGTGCTTGGTGTATTTTAAGGAGGTATTCAAGGGAGATTCTGGTGAGGCTTGTTGCTATGGCTGTAGGAAGGTGCGGTGCTGGGAGGAGGATGATTTTCAGGAGTGAGGAGGGGTCGGGAGGGTTGAAGAGGTCCAGGTATATGTGCGGGAGTTTGAGGAGGAGCTCCTGTCTGAGTGTAATTCTATGTGCGGAGAGCTTGGGGCATGTGATGATGAAGTGCAATGTTGTTTCTTCTTCCTCTCTGCATGATCTGCATGTTGGGTCCTGGGTTTTGCCGATTATGAGGAGACGTGTTTGGAGAGGGTAGGTGTGGAGAAGAAGCTGGGCTCGTACGATGATGGCTTTACGAAGGTAGGGGGGGATTTGAGAGGGGTAGAAGGTATTGAAAGGTATGGGCAGGTTACTCCGGAAGAAAATTAAAGATGGTCTGGTGTTGACGGCTTGGTGGGTGTAGCTGGTTGCGGCTTTGGTTATTGCTTGTTTGATGAGCTTTTTCCAGGTTAGGTATGGGGTTGGGTTGGCGATGAGGGACAGTATATCAGGGAGACTGTAGTTTGCTAATAGTTTGTTCCAGGAGATTATGAGGGGGGTAGATGATGCTGCTGCGTGGAGGAGGGATCTGTGCTCGAAGCGGTCATTAGGGAGGTTGACAAGTTGACCAATGAGGAGGAGTGAATTGAGGTGCAGGTGGAAGTGGAGGGGGTAGAGGCCAGTTAGGAGGTGGACAGATTCGTTGGCTGCACTTCTGGGAAGGCTGAGAATTCGTTTGAAGAGGGAGTATTGAGCTGTGTTCAGGTCATTGATCATGGACTGTGTGAGCTTATAGAGAGGGGATCCATATAACATTCTGGGTAGACAGAAGACTTTCCATATGTTTGCACAGAGGTGGGGAGCTAGGTTGCCTGAGAATGAGGATGTACCGATGAGAGCGTAGAAGGTGGAGAGGCCTTTGCGGATGATATTGTGCGTTGGGTTGTAGTGGTGCGAAGACTTAGTGATGCCGAGGTGTGGGTGTTGGGTGGTTACAGAGATGGGTTTGCCTTCTGCTAGGTTCCAGGTTTGTGTTGGGTGGTCTTGGGGTCTTTTCTCATTGAGGATGAGGATGGCGCTCTTGTTTGGGTTGATGGTGTATTTCCAATGGTGTGCGTACCTATCTGTGATCTGGAGCATCTTCTTGAGTTCATTAGGGGAGGTGGCTATGAGTGCGACGTCATCTGCTAGTACGAGGACTCCGCAGTATCTGTTGTGGTGTGTGCAGCCCACTTGAGCATTGCGGAGTTCTTTGATCAGGTCGTCTATGAATAGGGTATAGAGCGTTGGTGAAAGGACACTTCCTTGCCGTACGCCTTGGAGTATCGGGATTGGTGTTGATACCTTTCCATTCCAAAGGACTTGACTGGTGGGGCCTTCATACATTGCTGTGATTAGGTTGTACATGCATGTGGGGAGTGGGGTGGAGGAGAGTTTGTGGAATAGGCCTTCATGCCAGACCGTGTCAAATGCCTTCTGCGCATCAAGGAGAGCCAGGTAGGTGGGCTTCTTGAGCGAGGTGTTTAGTTCGATTATTAACTGTAGGGTAGTTGAGGTTATCAGGCATGACCGTTGAGGTTGAAATCCGAATTGGAGCTCGTCGGGGGTGTTAGCAAGTTCAAGGAAGAATTCAAGTTTTGGTTTTAGCATGAGTTCCAGGACTTTACTTAGGGTTGAGGTCAGCGATATGCCTCTGTAGTTGGCGGGGTCCTCTTGAGCTTTACCCTTTCCCTTGTGTATTGGGATGATGAGGCCTTGTTTGAGTTGCTGGGGGATGTAGCTGTTGCCCAGACATGCGTTGAAGAGCACCAAAATAAGTCTCCTCATTGTGGTCCCCGTGAAGGCGATATGTTCTGGGGCAATGTTATCGGGGCCACTTGATTTTCCACATTTGAGGCGCGAGATGGCGTCCTCAAGGTCTCGAGAGGTAAAGTAGCGTGGAGCAGCAAGAGGTTTGGTAGCCTTTCCGTTTATGAGTGGAGTGCGCATGCTTCCGAGTGGTGTGTCAGTGGTGTTGAGGTCTGTCTGTGGTCCTGTGGTATGCATGCTTCCGAGTGGTCTATCAGTGGTGTTGGGGTCTGTCTGTGGTCCTGTGGTATGCATGCTTCTGAGTGGTGTGTCAGTGGTGTTGGGGTCTGTCTGTGGTCCTGTGGTATGCATGCTTCTGAGTGGTCTGTCAGTGGTGTTGGGGTCTGTCTGTGGTCCTGTGGTATGCATGCTTCTGGGTGGTCTGTCAGTGGTGTTGAGGTCTCTCAATGGTCTATGCTCTGACTTGGTCTGCCTGTTGCTTCCAGGTGGTCTGTCTGTGATTTCCAGGTTGTGGGTCAGGTTGGTTTGTGTCGAGAGGTCATTGAAGTATATTTCCCAGGCTGACATTGTGTGTGGGTGTGGATATGAGATGTTCTTGTACTGAAGGGACAGGTGTGACTGAGGAGCATGGCTTCTTCCCTGTAGTTTGATCAGTTTGTAGAAGAGGGGGGAGTCTGTGGAGTTGAGGTTTTCTAATTCAGTTATAGTTTTGAAGTGGCAGATTGCTCTGTTTTGTCTAAGTGTTCTTCTGAATGTCTTTTTTGAGATTTTGTACGTTGTCCAGAGGGAATTTTGGCCTTTGGGTTTTCCTCCTTGTTTCCAATTTTTCCAGGCGTCTTGTGCAGTTGAGTAGGAGTCTGACACTGCTTGGGACCATTCCTTTTTCCCTTTTTTGCTGCCGGTGATGTATTTGTGGGGGAGGGTTAGGGACCTCTGTACTAGATTAAAGCTAATCTCTCGCAATAGGAGATCAATGGCAGGTGTGTCGAGGGACAGGGATCCCATGGACTGGAAGATAGAAGTTGCATAGACTTCAAGTGGGTAGGTGTACAATTGTTTGATGGTGGATGTTGGTAGTTTCCAGTCAATCTGAAGACGTTGTAGGTGCTGGTGGTGGGGTGGGTTGCGGTTCCTGTATTCCTGTGTTAGGGAGGTGGAGGTCTTTGGAGTATCAAAGAGAAGATCAGTAAGGACAGGACGGTGGTCAGAGGTATTCAATGGGTGTTCTTCAAGGATAATAACTTGGGAGAACATGTTAACCGTTCTATTTGGGACGAGGAACCCGTCGATATTTGATGATTTTGATCCGTTGTCTGACATGAATGTATATTGGCTGCGGCTACAGTGCAGAGCAGTGAGGCTGGTAAGGTTTTCACGTTGTATGAAGTCCTTCAGAATGATGGCTGTCTTCTTCTTGATAGGGGTATTAACTAAGTCGGCGTTGAAGTCGCCGGCTATGATTTTAATGACGGGGTTGTGGGTGGCAAGGATATGGCCCATGCTTGAGGTGCATTCTTGATATTCATAGCACTCAGGGCTTGTGGTATTGCATGGGAGGTAGCAATTGATCAAAAGGATATCGTCAGGTAGATCTTTCAGGGAGAGTTTTGCCGCAAGGAGCCTTGGGGAATTGCACGGGATTTCCGTTATAGCGGCAGTGATGCCTTTACGGACAAATACTGCAACCCCCCCTGAGCCTCTTTCTTTGGGGAGATGACTGCCTGATGCGTCGGAATTGGATTTGCAGATGGTATGAAATTTGGGGTTGGATTCCTGTAATGTATGGAGGTTCTCAGGGGAAAGCCAGTGCTCTTGGATGTTCAGTATGTCTATTGAACGAAGCACTTTTTGGAGGTAGTGTTTGCTGCTGTTTATCCCGCGGATATTAAATGAGCCTATTCTGAGCTTTTTCCAACACCTGGGGTTGGGAGCAGCATTAGGCTTGAGTGGGTGAGGTTGATTATTTCGTGGTGGTAGAGGGCGAGTGTCTGCAGGATGGCGGGGTCGCTTAGAGCGTGTGGGTTGAATAGTAGATGGGATGCAGAATTTAGTAGCAGGTAAGCCGAGTCCAGCAGTGCTCGATGGGTTGCTGTCGAGGCTCGGCCAGGAAGAAAAACCGGGCTACTAGCTGGGGAGATTGGTTTACTGGAGGGGAAGGGCCTTTTAGGTAGTGGTGAGCAAGAGGGAAGGATGTAGGGGGCATGCACTCTGTGCATATCCCTGGGCTCTTCATGGTCAGACTTGTTTGAGTTGTTTGAGGAGTTGGGGGCTAGATTGTTGGGTGCCTCCTGTTGATTCGTTCTAAAGGGGGTAGGGGTCGATCTTTGAGTTGATTGATGGAGGGCATTTCCTGCCTTCTGGTGCCGTCCATTAGGTTGTCGTTGGTGTTCTAGTGTGCTTGTAGTTTCCTGAATTTGGCGTTCTCTTGGGATTCTGAATTCCGTGGGATGAGGGGGGTAGGAGTTTACGGGATACTTCGGGGTGTTGTCGTGCTGTAAAGCATTTGGTGTTTCACTTGCGGCGAGATTTTTTAGTAGTTGGACAGGGCTACGGGTTGGGGTTCTCTTTGTGTTGTGCCCAGGATTTAAGTTTGTCCTGGGGTGTGGGTTTTGATAGGTTTGTTGGCGGCTGGTTGGTTTATCTCGGTAGGGAGAGGATTTTGGCATTTGGTTCTGTGCTATCTTAGTTTTCCGCGGGGAAGAGCACTCCGGTTCTTTCGGCCCTAGGTGCCTGGTGGGACGGGCTGTTTTTTTGTGTTGGTGGTTGGGATCGTCTAGCATATCGTGAAGCATGGAAAAACGGTTGGAGGTGGATGCTCCTTCTTTAGTCGGGTGCATCGATTTTCTCTTTGTCCCCTTGTCAAGTAGGGAATTTTCCTGGTTGGTACTTCTGCACGTGGGGGCAAATGCTAGTTGCAGATGACTAGTGTCAATCCCACGTTGGAGGCAAAGCGCGAGAAGAGCATCATTAGAGATTAGTAAATTGGTGATGTCCTGCTCGCTGTCACCGAGTTTGGTTTTGAGAGTTGCTATCTCTGCCTCTTTGGTTTCTATTACCTTCTTATGACGCTCCATGAAGTTTCTGTGCTCTCTTTTTTCCTGCTGAAGTTGAACGACTAGGTTTTCGTGCTCAATCTGAAGGATGTTGCAGGTTCTTTTCTTGGTATCAAGGTTGTCTTTGATTTCCTTCAGTTGTTTTTTTGATGTTTCGCAGGAGGAGCATGGTCCCTTTGCTGGGGTCATGGTTTGCGTACCCAAGTCTGAGGTGGTGATGTTTAGGTTCTTGTTGGGGAAATTGGCAGCAGGAGCCGAGGGTGCTACTTGGGGCCCCTCTGCATTGCTGTCCACATCAGCGGAGGGAGGGGAAGGACAGGCAGTGCCAGTATCGTTCTGGCTTGCCTTGGTGTTGGGAGGCTCTGGGGATTGGCTGTTATGTTGTTGAATATTGGAATGATCTGTGCTTGTGCAGTCCATTCCATTGGCAATCTCTTTGCATGAGTTGCAGTTAAAGGAGTGTTCTGTCTCTTCTGGCTCTATGGGGGGTATGCATGTGTCATGGTACCATAATCCGCAAGTTTGGCATTCAAGCGAGTCGTATATTGCAGACTTATGGCATATAGGGCATAGGACTGACTGTGTGCCCATGGTGTCTGTGGTATCTTGGGGGAGAGAGCTCTGAGTGCAGGTGATGAAGGATTCATTTGTTCTTTCTTGTTTGTGGTTGAATTGCACGTGGCAGGGGTTACATATGAAGTCCTTGTCCTCTTCAATGCAAAGTTTAAGGGCCTCTTTGTCTAGAGCAGAGCAGTCATAGTGGAACCAATTGTCGCAGATAGAGCACAGAATAGCATCTGCACATGCATGCTGGTCGCATGTAGGGCATTTTACCTCCTTGTCTTGTCCAGAGCACTTACACGTGCTTAGCTCTGGGGTTGTAGTGTTCTTGGTCACTACTTGGGCTAAGTCATCTAGAAAGGGCCCAAGTTCATTTATAAGGAAGAACTTGTGGTGATCGTCTTGTAGTTTTTTTGCTATATGGGGGAGAAAGTATTGGGCGAGAGGTTGCAAATCTCTTCCTGATATGCATAACTCATTCTGGTCGTGGAGCATTTGTATGGCAAATCTCTTTTGGCGCCTTGTTTTACCTGGTTGAAGTTTGTTGAAGAAGGAGATACTCAGGACCTTTGACGGGTATCTGCCTTTTTCCATCCATGAGGAGGTCAGGCCAGGAGGAAGATTGTCAGGGCTTTCCTTCACTGCATCTAATATGGTGTCTTTCAGGATGAGATAAGCCCTCGGCGGCAGGTGTGCTTTAACTTGCTTTTCTCCGTTCTTTGAGGGTTCAGAATCCTCTATGGTGTAGTATGGTTCTAGTCTACGAGATCTTGTCTTGATATCCATTGCTTTTTCTCTGTTTTTTTTTTTTTTTTTTTTTTTTTTTTTTTTTTTTTTTTAATAATTAAGTTATTGTGAAAACTAGATCTAGGTAACTACGAGCTCAGCTCCAATCGCTCCTCAGGTATGCGTTCCAATTACCACAGGCACAGGGTTACATAAACAGGTATGTTGCACATTGAAGTGTAATATTCTTTGCAGTCTCTCAGCTAGCAAGGGCAGTGTGCACAGTATATTACTTAATAGTACTTTACAGTGCTTAACTTTACAGTACTTTACCTGTGAGATTCCAGCTGAGGGAGGAAGGGTTGGTTAGCATGCAAAATGTACACTGTAAGTTCTTGTAGTGGGGGGCTAGAAGCATAAACAGTCATTCACATTGAGTCATCAGGTTTACATGCACAGATGTTAGTTGGCCGATTCAAATATGAACACAAAGTAAGAAGCAGAATGCGTAAGTGTTGCTCAAGCGTGAAGGAGGGTGTAAGATCATGCAAGCTCAATTAATATGACCACGATGACTGAATGCAGGGTGGGGGGCATAAGACGTGCTCTTGCTATTGAAGGACATGCAGAACAGACAGATGGGAGACAGGCAACCAAAAATAAAACAAAACAGGAGTGGTGCAGGACTCATGCCAAGAAAGCAAAAGATTCAAGCAAAAGAATAGCTAATGACGGTACTGTGTCATGAAGCTACAGCAGCACACTGAAAGAGAACACGACAGAGCGATTTTATTTGCAGGCACAGAGCTGCCTGGGCCAACAAAAAGCAGAGCAAAATTCAACGAAAAGCTGAACAAAATTGAACAAAACACTAACGTAGACAGTGCTGACAGTGACAATCACAGAGAGGCATGCACGAGACAAGAGTAATAATTGTAATACATACAGTTCTTCCAGTAGCTTCTGTGATGAAGAAGGCAGGTGACAGTGTTAAAGGTGGCACAAGCACAGCCACCGCTCAGCGTATGACCGGGTTTGAAGATGATTTCCCGCCAGGGATGCGTGAGGCTTTAGCAGCGCTCAAGGTGTACATATGGGACTGTGCAGGCAACAGCCATGAAAGCCAAGTTCAGAGTGGCAGGCCGCTTTTGATCGAAGAAGGGCGGAAAAAGCCTCAGATTACCAGAATTCTACCCAAACCTCGATGTAACACATTATTCCACTAAACGTTGGAAAAATGAGGAGTTATTTTCGGGAAAATATGAGCAGAGAAAACACTGCCAGCCGCAACCGACAACCGACAACCGACAACCGACAACCGACAACCGACAACCGACAACCAATGTCTGCCAGATCAGAGACTCCACTCTCTTGCATCAAGAAACACACTCACAGTTTCTGCGTTTTTGAAAATGTTGTGACCCTTTCACTATCAACGTCTTTGATGATCAAAATTCAACTGCATAAACGAAGTGTGTAGCACAAGCTAGCACCGTTCAGGATACGCGGAATGCATTGAGCAAATTGACATTGCATTAGGCCCCAAATATGTGCGATCTGAATGAAGGCAAATGGATGTTATCATCCCGGATCCCTGCGCCAAATGCGCAGAACAACGAGGGCTCATGCCTTCCTCATAAATAGCCCAATGGCCAGATATATACGCCATATATAGAATTTTCCAATGTGAAAGTCCCCAGTTTCCCAAATATTTTACAGCAACGCCGAAGCCAAAGCATAATAAAGTTAGATAAACAATCGAACAAGCATGATTTTTGATGAATTATTGAAATAACTACAGGTATTTGGCCATGCTAGGTAGAATCAGTGCAAAAGTAATGGACTTACTTAACAACTTTCCAAGAGACGTTCAGTGCAGGGAAGCGGAGCAAGCGCTGGTTTACTGTCGATTATGAGTTTATGCCTGTCATGTCATGTCCTGGAGCACTAGATGGCGACATTGACGTTTTCGTGTTCGTCTTTTCGTTGTAAATTTTTGCCGACGGGCCAAAATCGTTCAAGTTGTTTTTCGTTGCAACATAATGTGATACCATATATATTTGTTAGGAAAGGTCTTGTTTTTTTCAATCAACAATTCTGCTGCAAAACCTGTAGAAATGTTCTCCCCCCCCCCCTCCACACACACACAATCTATGAATCTCTGGTATTTCGATATCCCTAGCCCCTGTATCACCATGATCATAGGCCTACTTTACCATCTGTTTTGGAATTCTTTAGAAAATGTTTTTTTTTTTTTTTTTTTTTTTTTTTATAATTACGGACGATGCCTACCAAGGTTATGTAATAATTCGCTCACACATGCGTGCGTATTTTTGTAAATTATATAGTAGTTTCACTTGTTTGACCATGTGTATGGGCATTGCCCACTGATCATGACCCTTGCCTTGTTTGTTCATTTTATTTACTTCAGCCTTCCCTTCTATCTCAACGAATGAAATTTAATGCGTGTTACTGGATTTTTTTTCAGAGGCACACATACATACATCCATTCATCCACAACACCCATCCACACGTACACACACGTACACACACACACACACACAGTCACACACACACACAGAGTAACCTTTTTCAATTATCTTTATTCTTGATTCCATAAACAAATACAACGTATAATTTTACTTTGATATACATTGAAAACAAAAATAATAATAATAATAATAATCTAGGAGAGGACTGAGGGGAAATGTATACAGACCGGCCAAAGAGGTCCCTATAAGAATGTCTTAATAATCGCTTGAAAACTCTTAATCATGATTTTTTTATATAAATCTAGCCTATTGTCTTATTTTTCTCTGCATTACATTATCAAAGGCAATTAAAGCATATTTCAATGTCTTTGTTACAAGTTATACTTATCACAACTATGGATTGTGGAAACCAACCTAAATTTTGCTCACTGATTTTTTTTTATTTTTTTTTACAAATGCAGTTAAAGCATATTTCGATTACAATCAGCACAACTATACATGGATTGTGAACCATTTTGAATTTTGCTCAATCATTTAATCATGTTGTCCGCACATTTGAAATTGGTAAGGAGCCAACAAACTCCACCCGTGGCCAACAAACTCCCCTCAAGTCTCAAGACCATCACCTCTCATGATTATTGATATACCTGTCTTCCCCTATTTTTGTTCGTTTGTGAAATAATTGTATAGTTCGCTACATAGCACGATGTATCAGTTTTGGTTGAACATATTAAAAAAATGTTTGTCTCGTTGAAAGGAATAACTCATATATCGAAATATGAAACATTCTGAAAAAAAAAATCGAACTGGAATGCACCATAGAAATCTTACCACGCCAGCTTTCTATGGGATGGACACACAACAGGGTTTCCCCAAATGGAGCACTGCCTCATGGATAAGAATAACATGATTGATTCCATCGCCAGCGAATTAAACATTTTCCGTATAGGAATGGTTTGTGAAAAGTTACGCAATAAACTGATTTGATTTGTATAACAATCGTGCGAAGGCTTATGCCAAGTTTGTCATGTTTAGGCTAATATCTGAATTTGAAGACACCCTCCTCTTTACCGATCACTTCCCATCCTTCCTACCTTTTAAAATGTGTTTTTCTTTTGTATTTGTGCGTGTTTGAAGTGGAAGGGGGGGGGGGGGGGGCACTGACGGCATTCTAAGATACCGGATGAAGTAGTTTAGTATCTTCCCGCGCACCCTCAATATTGAATGCAAATATATACTGACACTATTATTGTCGTTTTTATCTTGTTTTTACATGTGTTTGTATAATGAAACAAAATTGTTGTTTTGGTCTGATTTCCTAATTTACGTAATGATTTTTACTTCATGTTACACATTTTTTTTTAATGCCGGATGTTCCCCAATGCTGTCGGAGCTGAGACGTCGATTATGACGATATAATACAGTTCCTTTTAGTTTAAAGAGGGAAAGTCCACCATAAACCTTTAGGTTTCAGTTTATGAAAGCAGCATATCAGTGAAGGTTAGACGAAAATCCGACAAAGGATAAGAAATGTTTGATTTTTTTAAATTGCAATTTTGAGACGTCACGTGCGAAATGCTCTCTCATAATGTTATATTCTGTATAATTTCATATATTTTCTCTTCTCTGATTCTTTTTTTAATGAAGGAATACATCTTTTGAATAGAGGTATGTTTGTAACTTACATTTGTCTAATGATATATCAAAAGGGGTTTTAACAAAAAAAAAATCATTGTACACAACTTTTAGTAGAGTTCTTTGCAAGAGGCGTCACAAAACTAAGAATTTCAATATTCATAATTCTTGTATTCTTTTACAGATTTTGTCACAACTTGACTTATTTGTTTCTTTCATGCTTTTGCATTAATCAAAACCAACTCAACTTCAGGGCAAACTTTCCCTTTAATTTGAATAATATAATAGTGACTATAGAACGTGTTGTTGAAGATGACTGGGCCGAATTTTTGTATACGTAATGATTCGCCGATATTATACATTGCGCGCGTACAACGACGACTCGTTGCGAAACCACATCAAGTCTAGCGATAGCGTGTGTGCATGTTACGTGAAGCAAAGACGTACCGGTACCGGTGTCAAAGTACAAGAAGAAGTAAATTTGTGACCTTCAGAATCTTCAGACTGCAGTAATCTAGTGAAGTCTTAATTGTTGCAGAGTGTGAAGAAGTTACAGATCGTCTGTCTTGGAAGAGATCATAAAAAAGGAAATCGTAAGTACCAATCATTTTATTGTTTAACTTGCATAATGTGCACCGCTTGCTGCAGAGCTCGACGGACGGACGACCACGGCTCAACTCGAGCGCAAGACTAGCCTTACAGGAACCCTGAAGCGCCGCTGCTGCTGGCGCGGCGTGGGTATCCTTTCACTTTCAGCTTCGGCTTCAAGGCTCAAGACTTGGCTTCAGATGAGATCAACATAATGAGATTGTAGTACCGAGGGGAAAACCGTCTTACTAAAAGCCCAAAAATAGTATTTCCCAGTTACTATCATTAAAAAACAAAATAGTTATTAATATTATTTTATCAGCTGTCCAGGTTGGTTACTGTGCCAAAATCTGTGATTTAATTGATGATTGATTTTATATTTCATGAGTGTAATTTGAGTTCTGCTGCAGTTTTGGAAGGTTGCTATTAGTATTAGACAGGAATAACCATCTCATTCAGGGCATTCTTTAATCAGAATTACATTTTTGGACAAGCCCCGAATAGGGGCGTTCAGAGGAGCCAGATGCAATCTCAGCGGATCCAACGCCCTACAATAGTTCAGAGACTGATTTTTCAGTCTAGGTTGCTACATGTATGCTCTATACTACATGATATTGATTGTGATTTAAAAAAAAAAAATAGGGGGACTCATTATGCTTCAACTTAAAAGCTGAAGGTAATGATATGGCATACCAATTAACATAATTTGTCGGTGTGTGAATCATAATTTTTACTTATTTATCATGAAGATTGAAGGTGGAAGTGGTTTAATTCAAAACAAATAGTGATTTCATTTATGTGCATGAAGAAAAGATGAATTTGGATATCTGTGCTTCCATGAAATGGTTTGTATGGAGTTCTGTGACAAGGATTTGTATTGTATACATGTACCTGTCACTAAGTACGATATTGGCATATACTGTACATTTTTTCAGCTTAAAAATTGTTAAGATGGGATAAGTATGATTTTTCCACATACGCACAATTTTTTTTTTTGTTGCTGTAAGTTAATTATTTTCACTTCAAATGTTGGCAAACTTGAAAGGTATGCAATTAGTATGAAGAACTTATTGTGTAAGACTGTGCGAATACACAAGAACTCACAGAATTTGCTTGCATTCTCCCATTTTCACATCAACCTTTCTTCTCCACCTTGATTGTTTTCTCCCAATGAGCTGAAAGACCACAAGGGCTGTGAGTGTACATGTAGGTGCATGAATAACACTCTGTCTGGTGTTTCGATAAATAAAAACTTAAATTTCTTGTATGTTATTGTTTCGTTAAACTGCTGATTCTTGTCGAGTTTCATGACTTTTGGAAATGGGACACCCTGTCTTTAGGGATACTATGGGGTTAACGATAACACCGGGCTAAGAAAACCCGATGTGAAAAGGGTAAATATTTTCCTGTTGTCAGCTCTGGATAATGTACAGTATTCATGGACAGTTGATCCTCACGTTTGTTTTCTATTTGTCTTTACAGTTAATTGAAGGTGGAGATTGTCTATGGAATATCTTATCAAGGCTGTGGTCAGAAGACTCATCTTTCCAGTTTTGAGGATTTTTAGATGGTAAGTTTCATCGATCATTTTTTGTATTTGTTTGTATTTGTGTACAATCCATATTTGTGTGTGTGTGTGCATTCAAAAAGCATACTGACAAAGCTGAACCTGCACTTGTGTCTAAAATCCTTCATTGGAGTTGATCGTGTTGTCATGATTAAGTATTAGTGTGATTGTTATATTAACTCTATTTGTGCATGAAGGGGAATTGAATAACATTTGATTGACATTGGTTATTTACAATGTACTTCTCAATCTTGACATAAAAAGAATAAACTGAACCAACTGTTTTCACAGGCCATTTGGATTCTTTCTTCTATTGTGGGGGCTTCATTGCCCTGAGTGGCTGCTGTGTGCATTTGTAGGGAAGAAATGCCTTCTTAACAACTGTACCAGTCGACAGATGAAATTCCAAATTTGATTTCTTATCATGCTGGTAATGAAAAAAAATAGCTAGGAATGAGTAGCATTGTCGATGTAAAAGTATATTATTTGAGAAAACATGAATTTTGCTTTGATTTATGTTCATTGGTTTATATGAAACTGCTACAGTCAATGTAGTTGTATGAGGTATGCTACCATGGAAACATTATTTTAGCAACCTTTTTCAATAAGCTTGGGAAATTTCTTGATGTACTCATAAGATACACAGTAGTGTACTTAGTTCTTGTGTAAATTAGTAATGGATTTAATCGCCTAGAAAATTCACATTTACAAAATAACATAAGGAAACGGAAAGGAAGTGATGTGTGCGATAATGTAATTAGCGCAATACAACTGTAGGAATTGAGCATTCATCAGTTTCTCTCCGCAGCAATTTTGGCACAAAATTTAATGTGTATTTTTAGTTCCGTTTTTTAATGCTAGGGTGTAGTGATTGACTATAAGAATATTCAAATAGATGTTGCAACTTGAGTGTTTAATTTCTAGTAGGTACGGTACATGCACAGTATGTGCTTCAGCAACATAAAAATGTGGTCATTATATTTAGTGTGAATGGAAACTTGTACAGCACTATTATCATATAGATACATGTTCCAGTAAAGTAGGTGTGCAAAGAAGTTTTTGAGCGAATATGATCTCAACCAGAAATTCATTATTCATGAAAGAATGTGTCCAAGTGATGATTAATTGATTGATAAATGAATGAGGACCAACTTACTGACTGCTTGATGATATGAATGATAAAATGTAAAATCTTAATTCCAAGCACTTTGAGGGTGTCTTATTTGTTTTTTATTGCTTCTTACACCATATTTTGTATTTAAATCTTGGAGTATGCTATTAGTCAAAATAATTTATAGTTTATTTTTACTGTCGAATATGTCTTTCTGTTTATATCTAACTTGTTTGATGTCACATTTCTAATTTGTATCAATGTATCATCTTTAAAAACCAGTGAAAATGAAATTTCCAAATGGACAATACATTGCAATATTGATCAATATCAATCAATATCAATGTTGGTACTGATATTGTGAACAATTATGAAGGTCTCAACTTTTCATTCTGGATCAAAACATGCACATGCAGTCTCAACTTCCTGTTGTTTTTTTTCTGAAAACTTGGTATTTATGACGTTTTGTGCCTAATTGTTAAATGGAAATTCACTTCCTGTTGAGTAACGGAGAGGCAAGTATTGATGGAGGAAGTGGTGACACAGTTCACTATAGTTTATTTTTACTGTCTAATATGTCTTTCTGTTTATATCTAACTTGTTTGATGTCACATTTCTAATTTGTATCAATGTATCATCTTTGAAAACCAGTGAAAATGAAATTTCCAAATGGACAATACATTGCAATATTGATCAATATCAATCAATATCAATATTGGTACTGATATTGTGAACAATTATGAAGGTCTCAACTTTTCATTCTGGATCAAAACATGCACATGCAGTCTCAACTTCCTGTCTTTTTCCCTGAAATCTTAGTATTCATGACGTTTTGTTCCTAATTGTTAAATGGAAATTCACTTCCTGTTGAGTAACGGAGAGGCAAGTATTGATGGAAGAAGTTGTGACACAGTTGACTGCCTGTCTGTTTTAAGTTACACTGACTGTACATGATGTTTATTAGTCCACGTTTACTGTGGTCAGGATATTTCAATCAGGTCACTACCATGTAATTATGTAAACTGTACATTTCTGCATCATTTCCGTGTGCAGTTTGACCAAGCTGTTTGTAAGTTATGGATGATTTTGCGCATGACTGGTGACCTATTCTTGTGCTAAATCAGATTCTTAATGATTTTGATTCCCATCAGCTTGAAATGTGATCTCTGTAAATTTAAAATCTTGTTGCTAACAAGCGTCTGAATACAAAGCTTATGATTTGTCAAATTTGTTTAGGATTGTTGGAAATTAACTCCCACCATGTTAAAACATTACCAGTCGTGTGTTAAGTCGTTCGTAGCTTATAAACAGCTTAGTGACACAACCCCTTGGACAAAGAAAATTTATACAAGTATTTGTTTGAGAAAATGGGTCGTGAGTCTGTGCATGACCACTACCCTTGAGACATTACAGAACATTATGTAACATTCTCTTCCAGAATTGTGTTCTTGTGTTCTGCTGTATTATGTCACATTGCTATTATTTTATGACTCATCATTTTCAATTCAAACCTAGGTACACTAGAGGCTTTTGAGGTCTTTTTATGTATAATCATACAGAATCCTTAGACCAGAAACTAATTTCCAGTACAGTTACTTGAAGTTCACACATGGACGCCATATATTTCGCGAGTCTAATTTTTCGCGAATTGGGACTTCTCGACAATTTCGCAAGTGGTTAAACTCGTGACCGTGGAGTACTAGTACTAGTAGTATATGTGCTCAAGCACGTCACATTAATTTTGCGTGTTGTTAAATTCATGGATAGTCCAGACGCGATATTCACAAAAATAAAACCACAGCAAATATGGCATATACAGTACTCTGAACACGCAGGTTGTGGAAGATATAGCACTATCTATGTTAGTAGAGTGCCCTTCTTATATAAAAACTTACAGAAAGTTACTGGTTGGTACTTGGTAGTGTTACTTCTATGAAATAACAGTCTGACTGTGTATATTAAACTCTTTCATTCACTGCCACTGTGGGAAACAGTGCTGTGTCTGTGCAACTCACAACATCTATACAGAAGGCTAATTCGGGGAACTGAGAAGAGAATATTTTGCATTTATATCATAGGGATAAGGGATGCAGTAGTGTTTTACAATGTATGTGGTTGTCATATATGAATCTAGAAAACATTCATAGACAATAGCAATTTATAGTGCTTGTACGTGCACTGTAATATAAGTACTTCAGTGTACAGGGTCATGTATGATCAACATTGAACTTGTCACTTGAAAAAATGACATTGATGGGAAGGATCAGACATCTGTTCAGGTAAGTCGTTGTCAATTCAGGTGAGATTATCAAGAAAGATGCTTGACAAAACTTGATTTTTGAGGTGTTGTGAAAATATTCTGTGTAGGTGAAAATAAATTCTGTGAAAAATCCTGTGTTAATGTAAATTGTAAATTGTACATGGATAATTTTATCTCTTTTCAATCTCACACATAAATGTTTTTTTTTTGGAAACCATTTTTACCTAAATTTAACATTTTAGAAGACCTAATCTACTTGCAAATCATATGACATGGCATATGCAGCTGACGGGGCCTAGTGGATCGTTCCTCTAACTCTCAATCGGGGGGGGGGGGGGGGGGGGTATCCCCGAAAATCCACAGAGATAAAAAAAAGTTTATCTCCCCGAAGATAAAATATCCCTAAAATATTTTATCTTTGGTATTCCGAAAAATATCTTTATCTTTTAACCAACAATAGTGAGTGCAAACCCTGCACTCCTATGATGAGTCCTATCCCACAGGCAGCCAGTAATTAACGTCCTTTCATGTCTTTTGCATACATTAACACCATCAAGCTGATGGTGTGATGCATGAAACTGACAGTGTTTGAAGCTCATTTACATACAAATTTTTATCTCTAGCTCATTTGAATAACAATTTTATCTTTATCAAGAGTTCACACCCAGGAGCACCCACATACTTTTTCCAGCAGAGTAGTATGAATTCATACTACCACATTCTTAGGAGAAGACTAGGGACCTGGTAAAATCCTTTGATAAGGTAAATGGAGTAATTATAATACAGAGCTCGTATGAAAAGAGGTGTTGAAGCTGGTTATAAATGCAAAACTACATGAAAATGAACATTCCTTAGCTAAATGCAAAATCCCTTTTGAAATTTTTTTTCCTCTTTTATAACGTTCCTTTCATCCTAACATCCTTTCAAGCATTTATATATTACTCGCCCCTTTCATTGCAAGCCTTTCATCAATTTTTTTTCCATCCATCTAGCCTTTCAATCATTCTTTTCATTACTTTCCCCTTTCATTGCATTCTTTTCATCAAACATGTGCATAAACGTGACGTGTGTACTCCATTCAATCTATGTATGTCCAGTACTTTTCATTACATTCTTAGCCTTTTTTTCCTTTTTTTCTTCCCTTTTTATATTTTGATGGGTGGTACTGCCCTTATAGTCCCTACTGTCCATCATATCCTCAAAGCGTTTTCTTTATGTTCAAATCCTTGTTTCCTTTGTACTGGCGTGTATTATATCTTGACGGTCCTTACTGTCCATCAAAGACGAATCCCTGAAAAAGCTTTCTCAGTTCAAGTGGCATGAAGACGTATATTAAGCCTTGTGATTTTCAATGCCTGGTAATATAAAGGATACATGTAACTCTCATTGCCTATTGGTATGAAGCAAGCCATTGCAGGTTTAATGCTTGGCAATGTAAATATTAACTCTGTCATTCCTAATTGGCATAAATATGTGGAGTAAGCCAATGGGATCTTTAAGGCCTGGCAATGTTAAGCATGAAGAAGTATAGTAAGCCACTGTGGTTTTCAAAGCCTGGTAATGTAAGGGATAGTTTTATGCATTGTGCAGCTTGTGAAATAAATGTATAATGTATGTTCTTTTTGTGGTCTCTCTCTCTCTCTCTAGGTTGTTGAGCAGCCAGATGTCTGCCTTGCCGGCCCCTAGCCCAGCCCTCCAGGCCACCAGCCGCCAGCAACTCCTGCACCAATGCCAGGAAGCAGCCGTCAGGAAGATGCCGCTCCTACAAAGGAACTTTAAGTGGTTGCCCATGGCAATGCATCCTGGGGAGAATGAGACGAATGGTGGTTGCCATGGAAGTGGGAGTGACAGCGTCGATGGTGTTGATTCGCTACCTCCGAGAGAGGCGAGAGTGAGGGTGATGGTGTGGAATGTCTTGGCTGACGGTAAGCTCATTGATACATTTTCTAAAGGCCAAGGTCGTCTCGTTGGTATTCTACAAAAAAAAAATCAATGCATGGATTTTATGATGCAGAATGTGCAATATATTTAAGACTTTTGGAAGGGAATGAGAAAGCATAGAAAAGCTGAACATTTTTAATAATCCAAGCATTTATAGATTGGTTGCGTGCTTCATGTATATGTACGAATATGAACTTTCACTTTATGTTACTGATTTTATTATGTGCTTGCTACATGTATTTTAAAAAAGCAAGAGAGAGAAATCTTTTTCCCTGGAAGGTGCATCAGATTTTGCCACCTTGTGTGAACAAGATGCGTGTATTTAAATGATTGAAATATGAAAAGATATCAAATATATTATGAGAGTTTCATAACAAATGATCTATCAACACTTAAAACACCCTCCATAGAGACAGTGTTATTGTTTGAGAGAAGGAAATTAATGAAAATTTAGAAGTGTAAAGAGTTCCATGAATTCAGCCATACATAAATCTAAAATCAATATATTTCTGAGCAGGGAGAGTACATGGTGAACTGTGATCATGTCTTTGAACTGTCAAAGGTAGTATTGATGGATGATTCAGGAAGTATTTTCAACTGCGAAATGACAACAGCTAAGTTGGATATGAAAGAGAGAGAGAGAGAGAGAGAGAGAGAGAGTGTGTGTGTGTGGGGGGGGGGGAGGGAGAGGGGAAGAGAGGGAAGGGACAGAGGAAGAGACAAACGGTGCAAAGAGAATGAGAGACATGGACAGAACAGGAGAAAGAGGCAAAGAAAGAGAAAGAGAATCTGAGAAGAGAGAAATATAAAAGTATGCAAAGTGAATGAGAGAGAAAATAGAGACCTTAAGAGACATGGAAATAAAAAGAGGCAAAGACAGATAAAGGAGAGGGGAAGAAAAGAAGAAGAAGAGGGAGAGAAAGTGAGTAAAAATGAAGAGAGAGTACAGAAATATATATATATATATATATAGAGAGAGAGAGAGAGAGAGAGAGAGAGAGATTGGGGAATGAGGGAAGATAATCATAAACAGCAAAAGAGAAAGAGGGTAATAAAATTGAGAAAGCAAAAAATGAGAAAAGAGAGATAAGTGAAAGAGATAAAGCCCAGAGGGTGAGAGATGGGAGAGTGAAAGAAAGAGAGAAAGGGGAAGAGGTAGATAGAAATGAATCGAAAGAGAATAAGCTGTTCTGTTTAAAAAGACAGGTGCACAAATTCCATACAAAGTTCAGATTATTGATTGCTTGCAATTAATCTTGCTCAACAAATCACTCTATTTATACTTAATGATCATTGATCAAATACTACGTTCATCATGCATTATTCAAGTATAGGATTGTGAGCGAAAGACTTTCAATCATCTGTCATTAAACAAAGGCTTGATGAAATGTCATATGAAATTAGCCATCGTGCAGGAACCCTGTCAAACTGTCGGTATAGAGAGTAGAATTACCTCAAGCAATTATGTTCAGTGTACTTTATTGCTGCTTTATTACTTGAGGGTCTAGCAGTTTAATTGGGCTAGCTTGCCAATGTTGATTGGAATGTGTGCTTAGTTAAAGAATGTTTTACAGGTACGTGTTGCAAAGAAAGCATTACATCTCTTCAAGGCTTTACCTGCCACTTTCAGTTTAATCATGTAATTACATTGGGCCTAGACACTAAACATTACGTAACCTTTAAGTTGCTTTATTTCTAAATTAACATACATTTAAATCATAATTGTGTTTTTAATTGAATCGAGTTTAACTTGAAAGATTCAGTTACCAATCCAAGTGGAGAAGATGCAATTTGGTTATTTGCTCTGTCCTTGTGTTGCCAGTAATCAAAACTATTTGCATGTGAAATAGAGCTTCCTTCATGGAGAATATTGTTTCTTGTATTCCTCTTTTTGGGGGGTCATTTTCTTTTTCATCTTCTCCTCCTCCTTTTCCTCCGCCACCTTCTCCTTCTTCACCTCCTCCATCTGCTCCTCATTTTCTCCTATTTTCTCCCCCTTATTCTTTGTTTTTGTTTTCTTGATTGTCTTTTCTTTTCCACTTTCTCCTTGTAACCAGTTTCATAATGATCTTTGTTTTTATGTCTTTTGACTTATCCTATTTTCTTCTACTTACTGTGTTTGTCACTGTTCATCTTGTTCATCACAGCTCTAAGCCAGGGCAAAGACAACTTTGTCAAATGTCCGAAGGAAGCCCTGCTATGGGACAACAGGAAGTATGTCATCCTGGAGGAGATCCTGACCTATGACCCTGACATAGTGTGCCTGCAGGAGGTGGACCACTATGAGGATTTCTTCCTGCCGGTGCTGCAGCAGGTTGGGTACAGCGGTGCCTTCAACCCCAAGCCAGACTCCCCCTGCCTGGACTGTATTGATAACAACGGCCCCGATGGCTGCGTGGTCTTCTACAAGACCAACCGGTTCCAGCTGGTCCGGAGCCAGCTGCCCAACCTGGAGGTCAGCGCAAACGGCCGGCGCTACGTCTCCAACCAGGTCGCCGTCATGCACCAGCTGCGGTGCACAGACCGTCACCTCCCCGCGGACGAGGAGTTCTGCATCGCCACGACGCACCTGAAGGCGAAACACGGCTACGAGGTGATGCGGGCCAAGCAGGGTGAGCACCTCATCGAGGTCCTGAAGGAGTGCTCCAAGGAGCTGCCGCTCATCGTCGGTGGCGACTTCAATGCTGAGCCCACGGAGGATGTATACACCGTTTACGCTGGAAGCGACCTCAACCTCGCCAGCGCCTACATGAAGCTGAGTGATGATGGCCAATCAGAGCCGCCGTACACCACCTGGAAGATCCGGCCCAGGAGAGAGGAGTGCCACACCATAGACTACCTGTGGTACACCAAGCACCACTTTGAGCCTGTGGCGTTGCTCCGGTTCCCCGGCGAGGAGGAGATTGGGTCTGCCAGGCTCCCATCTTGGAGCTACCCCTCCGATCATCTCTCGCTAGTCTGCGACTTTGTCTTCAAGAAATCCTGAGGGCATCATCTCGAGCAGGACTTGCGTATTCCCCATATTATTTTTCCCCCATAGACTGTCTATCTATAAAAGACATAAGATTCAGTGTGGACACTGTTTGGTAGATATTCTTTGTAATGGGGAACATGTCACCCCCTAATCTCTAGACACTAAAACAGTCTCACCACCAAAGAGTATCTTCTATACCATTTTCATTTGCTTTTCTTGTAAGATCTAAAGCAATATTCATCATTCCAACCAGATCATTAAACCCCTTACTCCAAGTAATTTTTCAGTAGAAATTATTTTTTGTTAATATGATCAGAAATCTGAGTGGTATGAGGCATGTTGTGCTGCGGTAACATGCAGCGTAATAGATGACGCAGTGTGTGTCTGTTAATGTTGACATTGCCATTTTGAGAAACCTTGGTATTTAGAACATTGTCTTGAGTGTGTGTTAATCAAGTTTCTCTAGGATCAGTGGCATTTGTGTTCTTGCATAACAGATGTTGCTTTTATGTACATGTATTGCTGCATACAGACAGAATGTTAAATGGCATTACAAATTTGTGATATTCTACTGATGTGCTAACGGATCTCGACAAAGATACAATGTGTTAATACCCAACACACAGTATACTGATAACTAGCATTCTAGAAAGGATTTAGTGCTGGCTGCTTCATAGTTTATCATTGGATTCAAAATCTATTGAACCATCCACCTAATGACCGTCCTGTTTTCTGTAGATAACTGTACTTACGTGATGATCATCATTAATTATGAATTGTCTTTCTTTCAACAAGGTCTGTTATCTTACACATATTGAAGGAAGCAAATCTAGTGAAGAGAAAAGTGGCTTGAAGTATTTTTATAAGATGATGTTTGAAGCCTGCTAGACTTAAAGCCAATAGTAAATGTAGATTGTAACAATTGGAAATATATTTGATTTCTGACTAAATACAATTGGTAGAAGTACCCAGATGAAGCCATTTTACCCATCGATATTGATCAACCTCTGGGACTATTCTACTTCAGGTTTATGAATTGCTGTGTCATGGCAGGTTTGAAAAGCATAGCAACCATTACAAGAGTAAAGAGTTGATTGCGAGTGGTCTTGACACAGAAAATTGAACAATTGTGTTTGAATGTTCTGTGAAGCAAGCAAATTTAAATAAGACACGCATGTTTGCTGGTAAAGAGCTTCGTGGTGTATCATGAAGGATTGTACTATCCCTAGCATTTCTTTTGTGAATGCACCAATTTTCCGAAAGTACCAGAGTCCCAACAGCTATCCCATAGTGCATAGGGAGTCTTTAGACTGTTTCATGGTGCCTATATCTGGGTACTTTCCCGTATTGCTATCAGTCTGTGATGTATGGAAAGAATCTTCGAATGAAAACCTTGCAATAATACGAAAAAAGAAAAAAAATCTTTAAAATAATATAGACCTTGTACACTTTATAGTTAAGGAAGATAAAACCCTACTTGTAAGTTGAATTGAATAAAAGCAGAAACACGGACCGATATGGGAAAATTTGAGAGAAATCAGGCATACATGTATTGAAGGAAGCTGTGAATATGGGAAAATCGTGATTACTAGCACCTTAATGATTAACTGAACATGATTTATCATGTTCTTGTCTACCATGAGTAAACAAGGAAATACTCAGAGCATCACTTGTCTATCTTGGATTTAGAAGGCAAAGATTGCAGTGCTAGTAAACGAGATGTTTAAAACACAAATGATTTTCTCGTTATATGTCTGACTTTTCTCAATCTGTTTCTCTGATTCTTCTGCTGTTCAATTATCTTTATTATCAGGGTTTCATTCTCCATTTCCTGTGATTTCTAAATGTCTTTCAGTTTCTTTTCAATGTCAATGTGTACATTTCCTGTTTTCCTGTTTATGTGTTTTTTGTGCTTAACATAACTCGTGGATGCAAGACCTTTTATGGCATTTATTTAGCACGTACAGCCTAAGTTTGTTTAGAAGCTTTACTGAAACAAAGTGCACCAAATCACACATGGATACCAGGTGCATGATCAATAGCAGTGTGAAGCCTTTGTTTTGAACTTTGCTGAGGTATCCCTGTCACATATTCAGCTATTGTACACCTTTGAACTACACGGGTGAAATGAACATGTTTATCCTGGATACAGAGTTCACTTAGGAAATATGTTCTCTCAGGTCTTCATGAAGATGACAATCAGTTTCCATCATTATGAAGGTAGATCAATTTTCGTTTTTGTAACTTTTGTATCACGCAAGATATCATAGCACAAAGTATATTTGCTTGTTAGTTGCTTTTTCTAAAGAAAATGGGCATCAACCCTTATCACCACGGCAACAATATGAATATGAATCTCACTTTGCTTTTTCTTGTATTGTAAGTATTATAAGCTAACTTGGTTGCAGGTGTCTTTCTGAAGTATTCTTTGATAGGCAGACTTTTTTAAATTGTACATACAATATTTGTTATTATGCCTCTGCCAGAATTGAGTGCAGGTGGCATTTTAATTTGTATGTTTATATTTGTATGCTCTTTAAATAATATACCTAAAAGTACCTAAGTATTCTTCTAATATCGATATGTGATTACAGGAAAAGTCTATTAGATCTCCCAAGTGTGGCAAGCCTGCAGGGATTTCAAATTTTGTCCAATATTTTGATTCAAGACAAGCTAGAAGTGTATTTCACGCCAAGGAGCTTAACAGAAGTATTTTTTGACTGACCACAGCTTACATCCAGAACCTGCATTGTGCACTATTATAATGCCTCATTATGAAGATGGTTCACGGCAGGACTGGTTCACAGTGAAGATGGTGCACACTTAACACGCACATTTTTAGCTTATTCTTTCAATACACCAGTGAGCTAGGGCATGGAAGGACATAATGATGTAGATTGTGAAATGGAATGTCTTTCTCCTTGGAAAGTGTTGATAATGATGTAAACTGAGTTGATTTATAATGCTTTCCTTTCAGTGTGAATTTAAAGCTGCGTGGTATTTGACGAAAAATATCAGTATTATGAACATCCGTGTCCATGCACATTTTGGATTTTGATGTACCGGTAAAACATATATTTGTGTTTGAATTTGGTGAAATTTTGATAACTTGGGGAGCTTGAGGTAGGAGATGTTTGAAGGAGAAAATGTATCCTTACATATAACTAGAGGAACTAGACACATATTCCATACCCGCAGTTTGGTGTGCATGCACATATACATATACACTACTATAAGATCTATCATGTACAACATGATATACAACAGTAATCTCATGTTTTAGTCTTAGGTCCTATGGAGCTGGGGTGGACATGATGGTATATTTCAGATACTGTATTTTGTGTCCTATGTGTACTCTCTCTCATGTAATACTTGGTTGTGCAATCGAAGAGTTCATCCCACCTTGTATTCGTAATTATGTGAAGTGGATGTGCCACCAAGTGCATTATGGGATAGGTACATTGTACATTGTACATAACATGCTTAATTTATTGGTAGGTGTGGATTCTGCTATGCTGTATTTTTAAGAGTCTGAGAACATTAATGGATGTAAAAAAAAAACACGACAACTCTAGTGATGTTAATTAATATTTCAAAGTAAAGATGTAGATTTGCTTTTATTTGTATCTTTCTCTCCTTCCTATTCCTCCTTTCATCTCCTTAGTCACTTTCATGACTCCTCCCCTTATTCAAATCTCCTATCCCCACTTTCTCGTTGTACATGTGTGTATCATTATGTAAATATGTAAGCATCATTATGTAAATATTTATACCACAAAGTGTTGCATAATATATATTTTACTATATACCAGGTGTGCTGCATTCACATTGCAATGTCACATAGAATGCAACTACCTTCTAGTTCATATTGTTCACATCTCGTATGTACATTTACCGGTAGTAAATCTCCCTCACACGCATTGTGCCTTCCCATGTGAACTGTTATTTCTTTGTACCCCCTAAAACAGAAAATATTATACAAATCTGTATAGAAAAATGATATAACGCCTTGTATGGTAGAGAGTGATATTTTACTGCAATCCATCCATTGCATTTTGTCCATAAGCCTGTGTTTATTGTTATTAAGATACATTGTAACCGTTAATCAAAATCATTAATTGGCAATGCAGACAAATGCAATATAAATGTACTGAATGTATAAAACAGTGCAGTTGTTATTGTAAAGTAGTGTTTGTGGAGCTGTGAATTGATGTCGAATATGAATATTCCCTCCGCAAAATAATTGAAGATAGATCAATAAAAGAGATATTTCGCCGTTGTACCCATCTTCAAGAGCATCTCACCGATAGATCTGACAGGAATACATGTACATCACGATGCCTTCTACATGTATGTACGTGAAGTGGAGATTGTGTGGTTTCGTGGTTTAGCACTTAGTGTCTTTCACCCAGGAAGGTGTAGGTTTGAATCTGATCAGCTATTACATGTAGTAAAGAAGAACTGCACCGGCCATGCAGATGGTTTTCACAATGTGAATGGGTAGTTAACCTTCTCAGTCCCATGGGCACACACATGTGTAACAAACCAAAGGTGTTTTCAAAGCTTGGTACCGAAAGGGTTGATTTACCTAGCAACTGGGTAATAAGTGTATCTTACATTGACTTTGTTATGAACAGTATTCATAATACAAAGGAGGGGGGGGGGGGGGGGGTCAGAAAGATAACTTCCCCCCCCCCCCCCCCCCTAGTGTTATCAAGATATATGCTGTGTTGGGAAGGGGGTGGGGTATCATCAAGAGTGCCCCTTTAGAGGAGTCTCAATATTTTGAGAATTGTTATTCAAAAATGCATCGGCATTGTGGACATAAAAGCAAACTGTATTGTATTGCCTTGTCTGTATCTTATGTGAGATTAGGTATACAGTCAATTTCTAGGATGTGAGTTATATGAAATTGTGTGGAAAACACTTTTGAATGCCAAAGGTTACAGAGAATAGACAATCATCACAGTAACATAAAATGGCATATTTAGATATTATTATTTTTGTTTGGTGCAAAATACAGCATGTGATATTTTTATTGAAAGATGTCAATCCCTTCAAGTTGGCTCATTGCAAAAAGGAATAGAATGTATCAACAAGGTGCGAGATATGATATGGTACATGTAGCTAGCTGATATGACAGCAATTCACATTCCATGTGCGGTATGCTTAGAGATGATCATTATTGGCTACTTATGCAGTTCAAGTGTGCTTCTTACAGTGAAAATTATTGAATTGTCATGAATCTTTTTAACATTGCTATTGCATGTGCACAACTAGGAGTGTATCATGTAGCCAAGCCACAAATGCTGAGAGAAAGAATTGGTGTAAATGTATTTCCTTACTGTGTATTTGAAGTGTAATAAAGTAATATATTTCCACAAGTTCTTAATTATGCTGATTTTTTTTTTTGTATTCTAGCTGTCACAGTGGTGTGATCTATGAGGAGAGGTTCAATAAGGTATGGTCTGTGTCTATGAACTACTGGACTCTCAACTGAGTCTGGAAAATAAAGACTAACATCCTCTTCTTACCTCATTCCTTGTTGTAGAGAGGGAGATGAAAGAATGGCTATTCTATGCATCCAGCTATAGTTGTGATCGCAGTGTTGGGGTGCATTGATCAACTCTGTCTAACCGGTAATCATCGTTTCCAAACGCAATTCAGGCTAATGTTCGCAGTTGATATCCGCAACTGCGTTTTGTTATGTTTCCCTCGCCATTTTTAATTGTTTATGACCCAGTATCACGTATTTGAGATCTGATAAATGCAGCATTGCAGAATCATGTATTGAAATATGTTTTGAAACATGGACAAAAATATGAGACACACATTTTGAAAGGCTGATTCTAACTTAACAAGTGCATGCTAGAAGAATGCATCAGTCTCCAGTCTAGAGCTTCTTCTAGTGATACACGTATTACATGCATTTGCCAATGATATAAACCAGTTCATAGTTACATCATGGCCACAAAATCCATTGAATTACAAACTATAGAATGCAGAAAGAGACTCGTTTCCGAAGCTGTGTTAGATAATGCATTCAAGACCTTTCACAACAAGCTCGAAACACAAATAGAATGTTCCTTCACTGCCTTCTCAGAAATGGGAGTGGTAGAATAGACCCAAGGTCATTTGTATCTGCATTAATCTGCTTACCGGTATACGCACACTGCAGCTATAAGCTGGCTTATTCATGGTTTCTGGAGAAAGGACTTCAAGATAGGATGGCCCATTTGCACAAATCATGAAACTCGCCAGGCATCGGCAGTAAACCCAAACAATAACGTGTATGAAATGCCAGTCATGCCTTCAAAAACCTTATCAGAAAAGAGTGAAAAGCGATCCTTGTTTACGATTGAAAAATCGCGACCCTAGCCTATATTCGTGTAGAGTATTGCAGCGTACAGTGGTGCGGAGCTGCCACTGCATGCGCTGCTCATATCACCGTGGACAGTGTGGAATGGAGAACTGCGATGTGTGCTAGTTGCTGTCTCGGTCTCTAGCTACAGAAACCACAGTGGTTTTGGATGATCTAGAAAAATCTAGCAATCAATAAGATTCTTCTCAAAGTTAGTTCCCAGTTCTAATATTGACAGGGAAATTCTCATACAGAATTTTCTTCTATTTTCTATGGTTGCTTTAAAAAGAATTGACCTGCATAATGGCTATCCTGTCTTTATTGCCCCCAAGGTTATATTACATATAGGTTGTCAATTATTGTAAATTTATAAAAATGATAACTACCATAGTAACAGGTGCAATACATGTACTGATTTTTTTTCATTGGGGCATATAACCTACATTTGGCATTTGTGAGGATTAGTGGACATACTAGCTGCATGTAGCATAGCAGTGTTACATAACAACATCTACATAATAGATCCACACTGCAGTTTTTTCTTTGCATTCTGATTGGACCGTTCAAGAATGTTGCTGCTTCGGTAATACCCCAGTCACACCACATTAGTTCTTACTACATCCTTAAAAGTGTTGCAAAATTTTTAAGGTCTTTTATGGTCTTTTTTACGAACTTCATGGACGGAAAAATGCTCCAGAATTTTAAGCCTGACATTATTAAGTCAAACTTACATGTTCTTTAACAACCATAGTCCATTAAACAATTTTTGTTAGGATGGGGTTTGATGTTTTTGAGAACTGCTTTGGTGCAACCCAGGCTTAAGTGTGAGCTTGATTTTTTGTTAAAGTAGTGTACAGGATAGCTCAGACAACGGGTGAAGAAATAAAATAAGACAACACAGAAATGCTTATTTTGAAAGTTATAATCCATTTTTAATAACATAACTTTACAACACTGTACATACATACATACATACATACAATCATGACTGAAGTACAGAGCTCCAGTTCTTTATTTCTGAGAGGGCGAGAGGAGAGAGGAATGCTAGAAAGGATGAAAGCCGTGTGGTGAGGCACCTGACTTGCAAACAATGCGCAACATCACAGGTGCATTGCGTACACAAGCTGTGTGACTACCGGATGTTTTAATGAAATAAATTTCAAAGCAGATTCGGAAAGTCATTATAAAAGGTACCTCTATTTCATTAATTTATATTCTTATGTAGAGTTCATCTCTTAACGCATGTACTTGCTGGTAAAACCGCAGAGGGAGTTGTGGCAGTTTTAGGGGAAAAGTTGCTCCGTCCGTGTGTTTTTGCCAGCCGTTCATCATATAAGACAACAGCAGTATACTATTGGACCTGCAGCACCAAACGAAAATAATTTACTTTTCACTACCGTTTCACAAACTGAAAGATAATTCACCAACCTCTATACCCAACGAATGAATAGCAAAATATATAAAAACATGACAAAGTCAGATATGAAAATTACTGTACAAGGGAAAAACGGCTTGCATAAAAATAAGACAAATCTCCTCTCAAGTGTGTACAAGTATTTACAAATGTACTTGGTAATTTGTTGCCTGATAGCTTTTAAACAGATAAAATACATCAGTCAATATATAGTTGTCAGTGCTCTCTCTCTCTATATGTATATACATCATTTCAGTATGCATAAAAGTCATTTAAACCATATTGTGACTAGAATTTTAAAATTAAGATGTTCTGCACTATATAAACCCCAAACATGAATTCCTTCATAGAAATTTAATGTCCCACAAATAATGATATATTAGGGAAGATTACTGGGATCCACATGCCACATTTCGGAAAACGACATTTGGTGGCTTAAATGTTCTCCACGTTGTTATACTAGTCAACAGAAATTGCCATGAAGTTAACACAGCTTTACAAATCATATCATTATCTATCCCTCCTACACAGGCACTACGGTAATGACCACTAATGTACATCAAATTAAGCCATTGGTGGCAAAGACTGGGTCTTCCAATGGCTACACCCCTGTATATCTACAGTCATTAATAGGCTGCATGCAAAAGCAGCTTGCTGAACAAGTACGGTATCATCCATGTGTTTGTCAGACTAAATTTCAAAGCAGAAAATAGCAGAAAAGTAGCCCAAACACTTTTTTTTGCCAAGAAATACTGGAAAAACAATTTGATTGCTAGTGTAGATATTTCACAGACACTCAATGCAAGGTGTTTAGCGTAATAACCCGGTATTTGGCTCCTTAACATAAACAGACTTTAATATCTTAAAGGAAAAAACACATTTTTGTGAGTTGTAGTCAAGGGAAGAAAGTGCAAATGTTGTATATAACATCAACGAAGTTTTGTCTCTGTCAATTATTTAAATTTACAACATAATTTGCGAATGTTCCTAGGAGTAGCAGTAGCCTCGCAGTATTGAAATCAATTACTGGTAATGGAAACACAAACAAATTGTGACATAAATATCTATGCTAAAAAGATTATACATGATAACTTGAAACAAAATAATTTAACGACTTCCTGATGATATACATGACCGTAATGATGGTATAAAGGTTCTCTGGCAAGAAATGTTTTCATCTTACTTTAACTACTACAGTACACCACATGCCCACCAGCTTTATGACTTAATAACTACCGGTAGTTCCAGTATTAAACATATCGTCAGTATTAACATTAGTGGATAGATTATAAGACAATATCTGACACTGAATTATTTTACAGTATGGTTGTTTGAGAACAGAAACAAAAGTAACTGTACTTGAGACCCTTTACCAAATCTTGTAACATGTATCTGAACTTGTATAATTATTGTAACAATACTGATCATTTCGATGTTAGAGTTAGGGTTGGCGAGTGGTAAAAAAATCTACAAATAAGTGTAATGATTCACTAAAACAAGTAAACCATTGCTCAATTTTCCACCAAGAGATACCAGTACTACCTCCACATACAAAAGAAGGTGCAACATGAAGGGTAGTGTATGTGTGTCACTGAAATAAGTTTAAACATTGACCATATTATGCAATACACAGACCTAGTTGAAATCGGTGTTCATAATGAGAAAATAACAAAATCAGTTTAAACTTGTCATACATACAATTGTGGACAGATTCCTTTTTTTATTTCGCACTGAAAAGGCAGAGGTCTTGTAAAATTGTCTACCAGTTTTTGTGTGCATGTAAAAAAACAAAAAACATTTAAGTGTATGAAATATGAGATCCACCGTCGTATGGAGTACGCTTAGTATGAACAATAAAATACAGCAAATATCATGCTGTGTACATGAAGTGTGTTTCTATCCAACTTGCATCAGCATAGGTCATTAATAGTCCCATACATACGTGTATATGTAGTACAGGAGGCAGTGCAAAATTGCTATTGTACACATTTGACTAGGACGGTGTGCGCACACCAAAAAAACAAAGACGGCAAATCAACTTGAAATAACTAAGAAACGGATCCAAAGCATAGCCATCAAGAAGCAGCCAATAATGGTTAAAAAAAACATGAGGTACAGTAATGTTTTAAATATTTTTATACTTTAAGATGTCAGTTTTGGGAAACATTGATGAGCATAGCAGAGGACAGGGAAGACTACATCTTTGGTGGGTGAAATCTTAATGTTTGATAGATTACACATTTTGAAAAAATATATTTCTTGACTGCAACTGAATCCTTTCTTGTAAACGAGCAAAGAAACAAAGAAATTGGCAACATCATGCTTCTCCAAAAATAAGTTTATGGTTGGATACCTCACAATCGATGTTACATAATGTTAATGCTACCCCCATTTACAGAATAAGGTCCAATCTATAAAAACTTTCATAAGTTTCTCTTGACTGGCATTTTGGTGTGCGCCCTGTAATCTAAGAAAATAAACCCTTGCTTCACAGGGCAGTCAATCCACAAAGGTTCACCTGTACACTAGCACAGTAGACGAAATATTTGAAGTCTATTCTGAACTGCACCCCTACACAATAAGGTGACATCATCAAAAACTGTAGCCATGTCTGATATTGTCATTGGGCAGTCTTCACAGAATTGTGTGCCTCTACACTCGCACAGTGGTAAAACAATTGGAAGTCTATTCTGAACTGTACCCCAAAACACTAAGGTGCTGTCATAAAACTTGGTGAACATTTTTGATAACTTAGAATCTACAGGCAGCATCTTTGGTCAGCCTTGTCATTACGGTATACAAAATAGGGTGACTCACAAACCATCCCGAGAAGGACATATCACATTAGCATGAAAGACTTGGGAGTAGACCTTCTAGGATGGCATACACTACTCTACTTGTACTTGTTACAAAGCATGGTCCTCGATCCTCTTCCCGATTTATCTTAATTTTGTGTTAAGCTATCTGCATTTCACATTATACAACTTAGTAGTCACACACATTTCATTATTACTTACAATGCAATATTTGTTGTCCCATGAATCATAGTGATTGAAATTTTCTCATGGTTACATACATCTGTATGTGTGAGTATGCATTAAGACTCTAGGGACGATATTACTAGTTCTTCTACCCTACTGTTGACTTACATTGATCTTCTATGATGCATATCATACACACTAGGCATGTCTTCTTTTCCAATAGCTGTTTTCCTCTATTCTGTAATTAGGAAAAAATAATTATCTACATACCCGGTACAATTATATTGCTATTTGAGTTCCATTAATTCCTGCATTGGCCATATTTTTGATGAACAGATATTTTCGCCAATTCGGAAAGGTTGTTTTTCATCAGTGGCTAAATTTATGGAAGGCGAATTCCTGGAAACATGTGATGCAACGCAACGTTTTGGAGATGCATCCGTGATATTCACCAAAATCAAACCCACGCGAAATACATCAATACTTTCATAATGTGATCAAAAGCACATCTTTGATATTCTGTACTCAACAGATGGAAGATTTATAACATGTGTCCATTATTGAAATGCCAGGAGTTACCTCCTAATGAAGAGCGACATTCCAATGAAGGGGAAGATAGACGCCAACACAACGCAGTTCAACATCGTTCCGTCATCAAAACAGTACGTCCTGACGATGATATTGCTGCTCCGCACGCACATGGAACAATGATCGCTGGTCCTTGGGCGTGGTTAATCAAGTTTCCAAGTTAATCCGATGACAGTCATGGTAGATTAGAAAAATCACTCCATAAAACAATTTAAAAAGATTTGATATAATATATATCTCTATAGGAATTTCTGTAAAATGTCTTGGAACAAAACAGTCACTGAGCTGAGGTTCTGGAAGATGGAAGATGTTTCGCGAGTTAAAATTGTGCCTCTCAACTGCAGTCGATTTCCCGAATGTTCTTTGGAATCTCGCAGAATTTATAGACGAGCCGCTGGCCGTCGACCTTGGAGAGGATTCCTCGCTGATAGTAGTACCTGCACGAAGAACAGGAGAAACAAACTGAGTATGTTAGTCCCAAAGGCAATAAATGGTGTTGTAATTGATATGGGACTAAGATTGGTTGGTACTGAGAGGGTTAATAAAATGTGACTTAGAAGATATACACATATTGATCATGTTTTGAACAGTAAAAAACAAAACAATTACATCATAAGCTATTAATTTGGATTTTTTTTTTTTTGGGGGGGGGTTCTCAAGATATTACATAAACACATTTGAGACAGAGGGATTGACAAATGGACGGACAGCCCAGAAACATATCTCCCCGCTACTCCACCACAAGTCACTGATTCATTTGTTTCTAAACAAAAATCACCATTTCGAACTTCAAGGCCCCATCTTAATATGAGTTTCTTTTATCTGAATGAATCGCAAGTCAAATCCCTTATATCTAAAGCATGTTGCGATCAATCGTAGGTCCAGGGCCCTGTTGCATAAAACTCTGCTGCCAATGGCAACTTCTATGGTAACCTTGAATTTGATTGGCTATCAAACAGTGTTACCATGGTAGTTACCACTAATGGCAGAGTTACCATTAATAGTAAGTTTTATGCAATGGGGCCCAGGTCTGAAATCAAATGGCTTGTTCATGGCTGTACCTGAGTGCCCTGCCCATGGTCTCGTAGTTCATGTCGGGCTTGTTCTTGTGCTGCCCCCATAGCTTAGACACGGCCTTGGAGTCCACCAGCTTAAAGATGCCCTGCTCCCTGCTGGTCCACTTGATGAAGCGTGGACATGTATCTGTGTTCTGCAGCAGCTCCAGTAGGAACTCCCACAGGTATGTTGTGTGTGCTGCGAGGCAGGGAGGTAAGGCAATGGTCAAATTTAAGTTTATTCACATCTCTTTCCAACATAAACACGAGCTATGAACAACATTTCAGACATGGAAAAAGCAACGCCACAAAACATGCAAAACAACGTAAGTTTATATGTATTCACGTGTCTTTTAAAATATATAAAGTGAACTTAGGTTTATAGTTCATTGTGTTATGAAGTCTTTTTGGTTTGGTTGCAATCTTGGATCATGCTTTACCAGGGACATCAAATTTTTTAGCAGTATTAAATCAGAAATACTCCATTGTTATCTTTGTTCTCAAGCCATTTCCACTGATATTTATTGACTGTATTGTCAATGTTCTTTGAGCTCTATAGCTGACTGAGCAAACCATTGAAGCTAGGAAAAAAACAGATCAGCTGGAACTGTTGAAGAAAATAAAAATGCAAGAGCGGAATTCCGGCTATAGCCTGCCAGAACTCTGGCATCCCTAACTTAACTCAATATAGGCATCCATTGAAATCATTCACAGTGAGCACAGGGTCGATGAAAAGGATTAATTCTGTGCTTATCCTCTTAAATCCACTCAGGTGTACCCATTGGGAGGGTTGTAAGTAGCTTACAGTTTGGAAATCCCCTCCAGTCAATATTGAAGTTAACTACATGTGTTTTTTAAATGTTTGTAAGACTGGAACATCATTATTTAGAGGATAGGTAGACTATGTGTACAATACGTTCCTGGACTATTATACAGTGAGATCTGTATTTCAAGACCACTAGAGGGAGGTTCTTTACAAACAGGTTTCAATGAGAACATTATTTGAGGGGAATAAATAATGGGGTCTTTCTATACAGGTAGTCACTGAAGCAGGTTCCACTGAACAGGTTCATACATGTTCAAGAAAATACTATTCGCACAAACAGGAAAAGGTTAAACTTACTGTCTTTTTGCTTTTTCCTGATGCCGCCATTAGATTGCTGAAGGGGTGATTCTGACTTCACTTTAGGATGTTTCCGATCTGCAGATACAAAGAACAGGAGTAACCTGAGTAATGACTTGCATCCACACAATATCTGACTCTATCTGGTTTGAGTGCATCTATCTCTCATTGTCACAACAAAATGATGAGAGTACTTGTACTTTGTAGTTCATTGAGTCAGAGATCCAACACTTCTATATTGAGCTTCCTCATCCTTACATCCAATGATCCCTTGTGTGTATCACTTGCTATTACATTGGCAAAACTGTTAATTTGAGGATAATAATTATGAGGGCTATTGCATCACAGAAGTCTCATTTTCAAAAGATTATCAACTATTCAAAGTAACAAGTAAATCAAGTAAGAGATATATATTTCCAAGCCAGTTTCAAAATGGATGTCTGTTTCCTACTGCCAATTGTGTGATATGCTATTTACAGTTGTTTACATATTTTCAATAGTAACTTAAAATAATACCATGGCAACCGTCATGGAAACTGCTGATGGGATTGACACATTGCACCTGGTGGTTAAAAATCAATTGTAAGCACAATTATTGAAGGGCTTTATGCAATATGGACCTGAACTTCAACAATTATTGAGAATACTCAAATACATATCAATACATTGAATAAGAATGAGGATAAGCTAGGGTGGATCACAGACTCACGTTTCCGAGACTTTTTATGCCTCTTGTGCTGGTGGTGGCCGCCATGGTCGTGATGGTGGGAATGGTGGTGGTGGTGATGCCGGTGGGGGTCAGGGGTCAAGGTGACTTCATACCCGAGATCAATAGTGCCCTCTGCTGGCGACTCAAATACAAACTGTGATGTAGGCACTGATACGATTTGGCTGGATTCCGCTGAGAGGCAAAAGGGGTGACAAACAAGCATAGTATCATTAATTTAGCTGGATAAGACATCACCTCTTGTACAAAGATGGGGTCAATGAATCTCATTCCTATTCAAATATGTAAGCTTTGTTAACATTACAAATATCAAAGAAATGTCATTGGCAATTTGAATGGCCTTCCAGCATGCAATGCTATCATTGTCTTCTCTCACTTGTTTTGATCACAACTTACATGATAATGAATGCTATGTAGAAGTTGTGCTAATTAAGCTAGAGAGAAAATATTAACATTACTCTGTCAGTTTGTTTTCAATTACTTAATTCATATTTTTTAAACTATTTCTTTCTCCATCAACATTGTCATCATGTACCGGCATAGGTTTGAGACCAGTTACCGCCTTTACCGGTTACATTGAGGTCTTTCCAATGGTGGATCCCTAAACCACCTTCCTGTTTATCTCTCCATGCACATTAATTCTCATATGCAATAATCTAGAGAGTTGTTATTTTCATGTTTTGTTCATTGCCCAGGTCAGGGTGAGACTGGAGACTTACTTTGCCGTAGCGTAGCTTGCATAAGGGTGTTGAGGGTTTCCACTGACGGTGTTGCAATTCCCTTCTGTGTGAGTTCTGAAAGTGAAGAAGAAGAAAACTTTACCTCTACCATTCTATTATCACAGTAGGTGAAGAACATGCACAGGGCCTGAGAGCTATTTTAACCCATGCAATACCAAAGATGGTCCCAAAGATAAACAAAAAACCCTGTGGAAAGTAATTTGTCATCAATATTTTCATGTAAAGCACATATCAAAGGTTCAGGGTGTCTGTTGCCATCAAGTTAAAGAATGGCCCCCTAAAAATCTGTTTTTCTCAGAACACAATAGCACATATTCCTACAAATCTTAAAGAGGGAATGACCAGAAGGTAAGAAAAGGAAGGAAAAAGAAGGATATCAGGGGGATGCAAAGTAGAAGCCAATGCTGAAAGAACTAAAAATAGAAAGAGAACAAAAGGAGAATTAATGGGAAAACAGCACACAAGATAATCAGATATTAGCACCAGACAATAATGAAGCAAACAGACAGGCTAAAATGAAAAGAAACAACAAGGAAAGGGAAAGGAATGTGAGTATGTACATACGTTTCATGGTTTCTTCATCCAGCTCTATATGAGATACTCTGGCCTTGAGCATCTCCTCCTCGTCATCATCCCGACTCAGCGTTTCTATCGGTGTGGGACTCGATGGCGGCGAATCTGTACAGGAGAGCAACATTAGGATACATTGCTGATCAACACGTTTTCTCCTGTGAAAAATTCTACGAACACTTATCTATGTTCAGAAACATTTTAAAGGTAAAAGGCAGTAGAGGTAAAGACAACGGGTCTGTTATCAATAGAGTGACATCTTGTTATGACCACAGGTTCCATTTTTGTTTGATTTCAAGATAATGGGAAAGAATCACCTCAAAATAAAAATACTTCAAATCCAGACCCGGGGATGATGGCAGAATGATAATGGTCTGCAACCAGTCCCACTACTACCCCTCACCCAAAACCATCATCAAAGAACTTTACTTCTGAAGATTTTCATTTTTCAATTGAAACACCATTATGTTCAACAGACATACGCAACATGGCTACGGTAATCTCCAGTAAGTTATTGAATGGTGCACACTCAAATCAGTTTACACTTCGTAGACTTTTTCCATAAATGTACAAGTAAAATGCAGCACTTCTAAATTACATTCCATAAAACAAAGAGAATTCTCGATCGTGATGTATCATTCCATCCAAAAATAGGGAAGCATTCATTATTCCGAAGATTCGTTATTCCGAACGTTACGCGACAAATGCTCGGATTAACAAACCCTTTTTCATTTTCGGACTAACGAGCATCGAGGTATAGGCAGTTTACATGTTTCAGAATTACGAACCTTCAGAATAACGAACCTTCGGAATAAACGAACCTTCGGAATATCGAACTGTAATACACAAACAACCATTTCTCACCTCATTATAAGGCATAATACAAAACATTTTTCAGCATATTTATTTCATGACATCAGGCTTACTCCAGCTCAAAGGAATTGGCATAGGGAGCCATAGTTTTAAACCACGGTATATTTTGTCCAGTTCAGCATGAAACATGATACTTTTTAGGCTACAGCATCGTGTTTCATGCTGAACTGGACAAAATATACTGCGGTTTATTTCTTTCCTTTCCCTCTGCCCATTCCTTTGAGCTGTAGTGTACCTAAGTCTGTAATTTATCCCCTGCTATTTACCTTTCATGATGTGTTCTTCTGCTGGGAATCTCTTGTCGTCCCCATTGGTGGTTGGAGAGATGTCCAGTAATGCATGGGCAGCCATGATGGTTTCCTGTGGTTTCTGTCTTTGGCCTTCTGATCTATCACAAGCTTTCACTGCCATTTAAAGAAAAAAGAAGACACATATTTAGCTTTTAACCAACAAATCTCTTCTTCATGTTTTCTTCCAACATATTTAACATTTTCTGTATTGAAAACAAATCCAGACATTACTGGTGACTCAGAATAATGCACTGATAGCACAGCTAAAATAAATAAGTATAGATTAAACACGGGACGTAAATTCCAATCAAAATGCTTCAAATAAATTTGTAGAAAAGATATATTGGTAGAATCATAGAATATTTGACCAATACATTGTGTCTCCCATCTAGTGACATGATGTAAATAATATTGACAGATAGCCAACACTATATCTGGCATGACACCTGTATAAACATGTACAATCCACCTCTTGATGATTACAAATAACAATGAAAAAAAAGCTGTCTAAAGCTCGAACAAAAGCGAGTACTTTTCAAAACAGGAATGAGATACAGTAGATCTGTATGGTAGAATGCACTGAGTGCAGTGCATGTATGAAAGACAAAGGTATGTGATACAGCCATCAAACACATCATCAACTTCAACAAATTAAATGTACAAAATGCAGAGTGACATCTCTAATAATAAATTATTCATACATGCAGGTACCTGTACCATGTACATGTATGTCAAACATTTTATTGCAAATGGTACACAAGTTGAAAATGTACATGTGCATGTAGGCATGATGTTATAGCTTGGTGTCCCCTTTAAAATATTAAGATATCTAAGAATACCAAAATTACGTTCGATCTTGTTTAGGGTAATGTAGAACAAAGATGCAATACTAGTACCATACAAGAGCAGAACAACCTAAATATATGTAGCTCAATGTTTCACATGTATGCTGAGAGGGCACAAAACAAAACATAAAACCATGCTATGATCATTGTATGATAATGTCAAATACAGACCTGCTTTTTTTTTTCTTTTCCTAAAATGTACTTTTCTACGCCTTCATAAACTTGGGGTGTGCTGCCGAAAGTTTATTTCCCAGTATGATACATGCTTCAGCAGTCTATTATGCGACACAATTTTGCACATACACTCCCGCTCAAAGGAATTGGCATAGGGAAATAGAAAGGGAAGAAAGGGAAGGAGCCGCAGCTGTAAACCGTGATATATTTTGTCCAGTTCAGCATGAAACATGATGCTTTAGCCTAAAAAGCACCATGTTCCATGCTGAACTAGACAAAATATACCGCGGTTTACAACTGTGGCTCCTTTCCCCTTCCCTATACCGATTCCAATTAGCTGTAGTGTATTTCACGAGGCTACAGGCAGAGATAACATTGGCCTGTATTACCGATAGTAGTTTACCTGAGACTGCATTCTAAATGTAGGCTATCTCTATATGGGGTGCAAAATAAATTATCTGGCGCTGTAACAAAATAATTGATTTTCATTTCTGAATCACAACAAAATCATTTGTGAACGAAGTACTCAATTACCATCGCCATTCAGAGGACAAAATTAATTATACTGACATGACTGAATCAATAATGCTTCATGTCGTTTTATTTGGCATACCATAAATTTAGTCCACGCTTGGTATACTGTTTGCTCAATACGAAACGGCAAAATAACGTCAAAAATCCACTTGTTCCAAAGCCAGGTTCAGAGTCGGACGCATAACGCTGTAACCCTGCATGCACTTCAAATTTATAAATATAATTACAAAGTTATACTGTAGGTTAGTAACCTATATTCAGGATTGCCAAGAAATAACCAATTGTAAGATCTCGGGCCCATATCAACATTGTACTATTGATTTATAGCCAAAATGCACTGTAGAAAGTGCAGCCACTGTGCTGGCTACACACAGACTCTCTATCTCGTGGACCGCACTTCCTGGTTTTTGTCAATGCAGCAGCAGCTGTTGTTCAGCGTATCGCATCTGGCTGCAATACACTTTGTGTATGTACAAAGGGATTGAACAAAAGATGAAACTAACGAACAATTTTTTTTTTACAAGACTTCTTTGCGCCAGCTCAACTTTAACCAGAGAATTTCTAAAAAATACATCACATAAGTAAGTGTGGCCGTTATTTCACGACACAGATTGTTGTGGTATTACAAAGCTTAAAGACATTTTCAAAAGATGGCAATCTCGAGGTAAAGTGAGGCTTCGAAAATACCGGAAGCGATTTCCCGTATCAGACCACGTTGTGTTGATAACCGGGCCATAGACATACAGCGTTGCGTAGGCACCACTTCCGTGTTTACGTTCATGATCATTCACATTATTTGAGCCAACATTTCCTCAGTATTAACGAGAAAAACTCAACCTTCAAAGCCTAAACAGATTTAATCGTAAATTGTACATACCTGCCGCGAGTAGTAAGTCCAAATTCCTAGGATTATGTGACTCCATTTTGTGATGTTTGTAAAAAAATCCTCGAGTCATTCACACAAACCCGCCGTAGTACACACTACTATGAAATACTACATCTGCGATCGTCGCGCGACGCGACCTCAACAAATTTTCGTACAGGTTGTACGCAATTACTCCGCGGTGCAATACCGGAAGTCATTTACATAATACACAGTGTAACGCAGGTTTTATGTGGCCGGATTGAAAATACGTTTCAGCATTCCGTGTTTCGGAAATAATTTCCCCGAAACTAAAATTTCAAGAGCGTTCGGTATGTCATTGCTCGCTCACATCCGTCCCGTGGCGAAAAAAAGAAAAGATGATAAGCTTGGCCTACAATATATTCACCTATAGTTTATAAAGCTGCAAGACTGAAAATAATTGGGAAACATTTATGGTTCATATCGATACCCTCTTTTATTAATCAGGATACACTCAGCTCCGTTTCAGTTTCTGAAGTGGACCAAAATCCGTATTTTCGTTATCACGTAAAATATGCCTCCATAGAAATGGCATCCGCATTGATTTGATACCCACAGATTCATGAACTAATTGATCTCAAAGTATTTATAGTAGTACCGTTTTCACTCTCTGTCCACACTAGGCTTAGGACCTATTATAGTCATCATAATTTTGAAATCTGCATTTAGAGATGCTGTTCATAATTTAATGGTTGATGAGAGTGAAAACAATTCTTTATTTAAGAAGACATTTTATTCTGATATATTTATACATTATAAGCGACATCCGTGGACAGGGTAATGTTTTGCAAAACAACGGCGAGTTACGTAAGGCACCATAATATTTCCATAAACACAACGTGATCGTCTGTGGCCAGGCAGGTCTTGGGCGCTCCGAACAGTGCCAAGTTTTATTTCAGTCAATTAATGAACTCAATCGAACCAGGAAGGAACAAAGGATAAGCCGTGTTAATGCGACGGTTACATTCCCAGGTAACGTTGACAATACATTGCAGACGGCTGCCGTGGAAACAGACAACGACGCTTACTTCGCTTCCTTCACAAATCGAAAGTATCACGTTGCCTAGAGACTCCTTTCTGTTTTCCGTGTCCAATGCTCTTTAATATTGAAACTGAATACTGATCATCATTAGTTTGGTTTCAATTGGTCTGTATTTCCATTATCACTAATTTAGGCTACCTCTACCGTAAACCAAATGCTTATCCAAAGAGATGCCTTTAAGTGATACATGAATGACAAATAAACGTCTAACTGATTTGACCAATATGATTACACGATCGATTGATTGATTGATTGATTGTTTTTTCTTAAGAGTGAGGGGGGGGGGGAGGCACTGTTACGCAATTTAATAATAAACCAACCCGTGAGAATATTACCGGCCTGTTTTGATGTTTCAATGACATCGTGTAATGCTGGGGCAGCAAAAGATTATTTATGGTTAATCCATTCTTCTGAAATTGAACATGATTGATATTATGACAGTGAGCTTCCACTATTTTCCATTGCGAGGAAAGAATGCTTGGTCCACACGTTTTTCCTGCTGAACGTACAGCATATGAAATATCGCGAGGGTGGAAATTGTATCACGCCAAAGCACCTCTTCAGAATCATTATGGAGAGACATTATATACTACAACACTTTTTTGTTTATCAAAATGGTAGTTATCAGTCACATTTCACCAACCCACTTCCCCTTTCTGACCCCATGGGGACATTTTAATTTGGAACTACATTGTCCGCGGAAGGTGAAAGCGGGACAAACAAGAGCCGCACGTGCGCGCTGCGGGACTTGTTTACATTTTGTTTCCCATCGGATTACATAACAGTGAGAGTATACCTACATTGTGATTGACATTTATGTTTTTATAATGTTGGACCATGACTTTGGGCAACATCACGTACATGTATGACTATAATAAATGAACAGACATCGTCAAGAATAAAGTTTCTCATGATCTCTCTTTCTTGTCATGCTATTTCACTTTCCCACCTTCGCAATAGTTTGGCTGCTTATGGGAGAAGGTATATGCCGTATATCTACTTGCTTTTTCTATCTACTCTTTATTATTTACTGCAATAAACTTGTACTTTTTAGGTCGCATGTGTTTCTCCTTGTGCTTTATTCACTTCCTTATACGATATAGATTGATATTTTACCTCATGCGCCATGCTGAGCTATAGGCTAGGGAAGTCATATAATCATATTGAAATACGCTCAAAATTATCTTAGGTCTATTCCAGATTTTATCTTGGTGTTACTCTCTTCTTCTTAACACTATTTTTCTTGTGCTTCTCTTTCTCTACCTTCTCATTCTACCTAATCTTCTGAGTCATATTACCCCCCCCCCCTCCACATACACACACACACACACACACACACACACACACACACACACACACACACACACACACACACAGTCACACACACACACACACCTTCTGAATATATGCTTTTCATCGCTCTTTTAAATGTTTTATTCATAATTGTTTCGTTTTCATGTTGTTTTCTAACGTTACTAATTTCATTTGAGGGGCTTCTCTGATCATCTTTCTCCTCCTTTCCCCTTTCATACAGCAATTCCCCTGCTTTGTTATTAGGTTAATTCTTTCCTTTATCCCTTTTAATATCTCCTTCTTTCCTCCCAGTTTACTTTCTCCGCTTAAGTGTCATCTCCGGCTTTGTTCACATACTTATGATACTAAGTAGAGTTCCAGTGTTGACGGTAATGACGGTGATTATTTGCTTACTATCATCAGGAGAAAATTTAGAATTGTTGTCAAATGAGTTACATACAAATTATCATTAAATACAAATGTCTTGTAGTATCAATATTAATCTTGACATTTTAAAAGAAACTAAAAATCGCAACAAGTCAGCATGCAACTTTTCTGGTGTAGACATTCCTGGGTTTCCCTCATACTCAACACGAATGCCCAATAATCCTACACGAACTACTCATTGCTCCGGACAATGAATTTCTATCGATCATAACGGTGGAAACAACAATTGTAAAGAAGGTCGAGAAACAACGGAAAACTCTAAAGAACCCAACCGACCCGTCGGAAACTGCTGTAAATAGCCTCTATCACATCAAAGCCCGCGAAGTTCAAAGAAAGGGAAGATTGAATCAAAAGGCTAAATAGTCATCCTTGGTACTCTTTTGTGCAAAGAATGAAGCGGCGTGGGAAGACTACTCCCTGTTAAAAAATAAATCAATTTTTCCGCCTCGCGACTTACTTTCCAGTGTATTAGGACATTTAAGTGAAAAATGGGGGCCATGGCGATGTGAATAAGATATTAGGCCCATCAAAGACAGCTACACCTGTATTCTGTAATTATGATAAATGTGTATGTTCGAAATATGTTTTATTGTAGCTATTGTTTATAAAGCGATCTTGAAGAATAAGATGCATGAATAAGTAACAAATAAACTACTGAGAGGCAGGATTTGAGTTCACTGTTCGCTGGGGATATCATCTCAGTTATGGTAAGCAGTTTAGAGTCTGGTACCATGGCTGGACTTTCAACTGAAGAAAATCATGAAAATATGGTACTGGCCATCGTTAGAGAAGGCAGAATAAAGGACGAGGCTGAACAAAAATTAATAATAGCAAAACCAGCCTTGCCATTTATATGCTACATGCATCACTAGCAAATACAATCTCAACCTGTATAGACAGCAATCAAAATATTGTGTTGTCCTCATTATCCAAAAGCCATTACAAACTCCTCAAACCAAGGCCCAAACTCATAAAGAGCTGCAATTTATCTGAATCTATTGCAATGCAAGCCTGACTTATCTCTTTGGTAAAGAATTATGGTTGATATATAAATCCTAAGTTAAGTTGTAATCGATCACAAATCTAGGGCCCGGTTTGGATACTCTGTTTTAATCAATCATAGCTCTCTTGATATTGAGCTGTCATCAAATCAATCCACCTTACCAAATCAGGATAAAATGCACTAGACGTGATTTCTTACTATTGCAGTTTGTAATTCCTCACGATACTCATCATTATTACGATAGTACAGTGTCACCTGTATAAACAGACCGCTGAAGGAGGACAAGAAATGTAGTCTCACTGTAATTGTTTTACTTCAGTTTGGTCTAACAACAAGGAAAAGAAAAAGGTGAAAAGACTTACAGATATTGAACAAGATGAGAGCGCGCTACACATTAAAACTGACAAATTTACCTAATTGTTATAAACCACTAATAATGATATGTTGATTCTTTTAATTAACTCTTCATGAGCCACATGTTAATCCCATTTTATTTGTCTGGCATTGAAAGGGTTAACTCATAGATATGACATCAAAGATGACATACAATCTCCAGCAAAATATGATATAATGAAGACAATACTTCATCAACAAGTAACAAGAATCTTTATGCAAATTAATTCACTGTACATAAAACATAAAAATGGATAAGAATATGGTACAAGATCACCAATGGGGGATGGGATCTGTAGAAGTGCAAACATGAGAGCAACTAGGAAGTGGGAAAGCAGGCAATACCATGCACTGGCTAACAGATCAGATCATGTTTGATCTCACACTTTTTTTATTGTACAAAGGTAAACATGACATAAACACATTGATATAGACAATATATCAATTTTAAAACATACTGGCAGCTTAGCAACCCGGCTTAGCAATAGCACAAGCATACATTTTTGTCAAAATTAATTAAAATTAAGACCACACAACCACTATACTGGCCAAAATCAAGATGAATGCATGTGATACAAAAACAAGACATAAACCTTACACACAAATGAATGCAACACATTATCATCTATGCATACACTGACATATATCACATTCATGCATATGTGTTTTAACTCTTAAGGTGCAATGAGTGTAAATTGTCACCATAAAAGCATGCACATCCCACAGAGTAGCACATAGTAGCTGGCAAAGAAAGCATTTAATACATGTACCAATCGTTTCTTAATCACTATAAAAACCTGGCAACAAATCATCCTCAAGATAACATGAATAAGTTTAGCACCAGAAGGACGCTATATCTCATAACCCACGCACCCTTTTGCTTCTAAAACAACAAATTGTAAGTGGCATTTGACATTGATGACTGTTTTAAACAGGAGAGATGTGACTTTGTGGCGTTGTTACGTGATAGACCAGACAGACTATATAAATGGGCGCTTTGATATACAAAATGCAATCATCTGCAACAACTTGAGTTGTGGCTACTGATAATAGACCATTCCACATTCATTCAAAATGTAGCTGTGGTACACTCAGTAAGAACAAAAACAGCAATGGAAAATGTACTGGATATCTTAACTAAATCTGACTAAAAGTAATATGCCAATTGTTGTTTTCAAAGCTCCAATTGAACTGCTAATTTGTATGAGCTGCTTCATGTCAAATGTTTGATAGATTGATGGATAATGAAGCTGGTATGAAGAAGAGGGGACATAATGCCATTATCAGTGCAAAATGCATTGTAAATGTCATGATCTATTCTTATAACAACATTCCAACTTTCTTATCACTTTGCTCATATTAAGCATTCACAAATATATTCATATGTTTGTTTATTGCAGGAGTTTATTTAGAAGTGTCAAGTAATACAATAACTGATATGTCAGGCATACCTCTGCACTATGCAATACTTAGATCACATAGTCCACTTACTAAAAATTTTTTGATGTGGAGGTTTGAGATGAAAGGAAAAGTATTAGTAAAGAATGTGAGAATCACAGCAAAACTGTTAAACCATCATGACAGGCCGCAGAAGTATTTGATTTGAGTGACTTGATCACTTAGAGATGATTCCTTCATGTGACCCAATATTTTCCTAAGAATGGGACCTGTGATGACGGCAGGAGAAAGATCAAAGGGTCCTGCAATCTTTGTTAATACTTTCCCCTTCCTTTAAATGCTCCTTATCAAATGTTTATAAAGAAAATTCAAAGTGGTATGTACAGTCTCTATATTGCATAGTGCAGAAATATATGCCTGACATGTCATCATATCTACTTACTGTGTGGTACCTAGGATTTATTTATTTGGGGATTGGGGTAGAGGCAATCTGTGATTAGACACTAAAAGAGATGACTCACATTCATGTCTGTCGATGATACCAGCCAGCTCATCAATGGTGTTGATCTCCACCTCCTCAGCAAGGTACTCTAGCGCTGTGGGTGATAGGAGCTCGCTGGGTGTCAGCAGCACATCGTTGATCTGGACTATCACTGCAGGGCTGGAATTCTGAGGATGGGCAGGGGCAGGAGGCAGGAGGAGGGGTGGGGGAGAAGGGGGAAGGAGGAGAAGGGGGAAGGGGGAACAGGGGGAGGGGAGAATCATAGGGAGGAGGAGAACGGAGAAGAGAGAAGGGGAAGGAAGAGGAGGAGAGGGGAGTGGAGTAGGGGAGGAGAAGAGGGAAGAGAAGGAGGAGGAGAAGGGGGAGGAGAAGGGGAGGAGAAGGGGAGGAGAAGGGGAGGAGAAGGGGAGGAGAAGGAAGAGGAGAAGGGAGAGGAGTAGGGGAGGAGAAAAGGGAAGAGAAGGAGGAAGAGAAGGGGGAGGAGAAGGGGAGGAGAAGGGGGAGGCGAAGGGGGGGGGGGGACAAAGAGGGAGTGGCAGGGAGAGAGAGAAATTGGGAAAGAAAAACATTTTTGGTTACAAAAATATCTAAATATCATTTTAACAAAAATATCTAAATATCATATTAACAAATTATGAAAATATCAATCTATAATGAAGGTATAGTTAATTTATTGTATATTCATTTTACTTGTAAATTCAATCTAAGGGAGTACGTCTAATTACATGAATATAAAAATAAATGCATGTTTAATAAAATAAACACACAAATAGTAAATTAATCAAATAGTAATTAGAGAACTCAAAATGACCACAGAATATTTCCATTCATGGATTGATCTCAATTCTCACAAGGTCTGTTATGGACTACTTACTTGATAGGCTTTGTCAGATGGTCCCATGCTGAAATCAAAGAACTTTCCATCCAACACAGCAGCCATGATGGACCTCAGTCTGGAAGCACGCACACTGCAGGAAAATGAAATAAATATATATATTGGTATATAAAGATGATATTAGAGTAACTGGAGGAGTTTTTTTCACTCTAGATAAAAGTATGAGGTTTACCCTTTAAAAACAACACTATGAGTTTGACTGTATGTTTATACTATGGTATGCTATGGTGTGGTATTTTGGCATGGTATGGTATATTATTATGAACATGTGAATTTTTTGAAGTAAATGCTCTCATAAAGTTATACTCGGCCAAACCCATCCTTCCACACAGTAACCCCCCCCCCCCCCCTTCCCTCCATCCCACCCCACCCATCCTCATATTTAAAATAAACACCTTGCTTGTTTAAAAGTTAGGATATGTTGTCCCTGCTAGCTCTGTCAAAACTTCAGAACATCCTAACAATGTACAACTATTGCACACCTGTGCTGTATATTGTCAAGAGAGGGAGACAAACGTTGTTACCTTAGCACACAGTTGAGTTTTGCCTCTCCAACACCAAACAAATACAGTGTTCCGATCATTTGTTTTCCTTGCGTGTATCATGTGAATCAATCAAATCGCCCATGTGAAAGACCAACCAGCAAGTGGTTATGAGTATCTTATCAATCATATATTATGCAATAACAGTGTGTCTGTGGTTCTTGTATATTTCTACAATTCAACATCTAAGCCCATGCATATTCTGTATAATTATATATAATTATACATAATTGTATAATTATACATAATTATATATAATTATACTGTATAATCACATATAAACAATTCCATAACATGACACAAGGTTGGGGAAAATGCTGATGCTTTACATATGTGTGTGTGTACAGAGTATGCTGACTGCACATCAAAGACGTATGTGCCACACACAAAGATTGAACTAAATGCATTGTTATGTGAGCAAACATTTCTTATAGAAGATGCCTTTTGTAGTGTAAAGAGACTTTGCACAGTACAAGTTAAATTTCATGCATGAACAGAAATGAAAACCACAGACACTGTGCACTATACAAAGTACACACGTGAATGTGTGTTCTATGTCTGAAACTTGGGCTAGTCAAAATACAGCATTTGGAGAAAAATGTAAATATAATTTGATTAGGTTTGGATCAGTGACTTGGCTCTGCATTAGGGGTCAAAGGTTGCTTTCAGTTTCGGCCCACCATACATACAGGTATACATGTATGAGTGGGTGTGTTTTTTATATCACCCATGCATACACGCAATACTCTCCCCTGGGATGGGTTGTTGATCTGCTTTGGGGGCTATTAGTTATTTCATCCCTTCTTTTTTGGAATCCTGGACAAAACTATCAACATTGCTCAAGCATGAAATGGTCCATGTTAAATATCACTTTTCGGGGAAAGGAATGGCTTACCAAACATGCTTCTTCAGAACGCAAATTTAAGAATAAACTGATAAAGTATATAATACTGATATACTTTTAAAATAAAAGTGGCTTCCATCATGATACAAATCAATGTTAATTATTAATTTGTTGTCAATTACACGTAGATGTAAAAAATAAGACCCCCAAAACACCACCTATCATGAAATTTGTTTATGGAGCAATGAGAATCTGAATGTTGACTTTAACACATCATTCTTCCATTTTTATTTACATAATGAGAAAGGAAAAGTATAGGCCTGAACCGGTTAATATACAACAAGTCATCTGAATACATCATTACAACTCCTCTGCTTTTCATTAAGTTGAAAACAGCATTTGTTTACATTTTTGAGAGAATACTTGTCTCTATCAGAAGCGATAAAACAAAGATATCACAGAGTAAATGATGGATCCAGCCATTCCCACCACAATTAGAGCCATGTTTGAACAAGAGCTACGCGTTTGAAAGGCATGTCACGGCTAGATGGCAAGGCTAGTAATGGGTCCAAAGATCAAACCCAGTGTGGGTTTTTAATTACACCCTCATCAAACCTGTCACAAGCACACACTGCCTCCATGGCTGTGGTCACACTGAGAGTTAAAGCCACCTGTGTTCACACTGATATTAAACCTTAAAAGCTTTGTTTCTACAGAACTTAACCATATGAGCTGTTATTTCCACAAGAATATTATTTTTGTGAATTTTGCAGATTGCTGTAGGGTCACAAATTTTAAGGGAATATACTGTACTGGGAAGACAAGAAAGCCTTCAAAAGTGTGATCATGAGCAATCATCTTGCCAATGGTCTTAAAGTCATGTATGGACTTTTGAAGGCTGTTTGTCTTTCCAGCACAGTATTTTCCCTTAAATAAGACAAGAAAATATTTCCACATAATCCTGAATGTATTGAAAAAAATAGAAATTTTCTAGTCCCAATTACACTAAAAACTTAAGTTGCCTAGCAACTTTTACTTTTTCACTGGCGATGTTAGAAATATCACAATTTGTTTTGCTGCCAGTGTAAATGCATAGCTCATATGATCATTTCAAATGTTTTTTCTTATTAAGAGTGGGAACGTGATGGCAGTGCCTAGCGATGAGTGTAATTTGTGATGTTTGTTCTCCACCCTAGGTGCACTGATATTCATGGTCACTATTTGAGTACAGGGGAAATAAATAAACCACGTTTATCATCAACCCAGTGAAACAAATAACAGCGTAATGGTAGCTAATACATACAAGATGTGTAACCAAAGATGCAGCTACATGTAGTTATCTGAAACAACTAGTCCTCCAGTTCAACACCTGGGCCGAATGTCACTACTTTGCAACATGAGCCTAACAATAATGGCTGAAACACATATTATAAATGCTGTATACTAATTAGTTGAAATGAAACAGTGAAATGAATGTGTTATTCTCTCCCTTTCACTCCCTCTCTCTCATTCTCGTTTCTATTATTGATCATGTTAATTGTCATTAGTGGCACAAATCAAACTTGTTGTACCATTAGAGCTTCCCCCATTGTAAGACCAGTAGGGTGTGAGTTCTTAGTTCATATTTCCCTGATACGACCATACAAACAGCATATACACAAATGGCATGTATACAAATGGCACATATACACGTACATGTAAGGTGTGATTGTACATACTGTATATATCAGGAAACAGACACTTATATGTATGGAGGTACAACTTTCTCAAAGTTGCTGGTCAGCCAATCCAATATCATAATAATAACACCACATCGCGCATGCTAGTGTAGCTATGCTTTCTTCTGCCTGCCCCCCCCCTCCCACGTATTATAGTACGAACATATTACAGTGCATCAAATACGTTGCAGTAGTGTTATAGTGATCACATGAAAGGTAGTAAGTTCGACAGAAAGGAGGGTGGGGGGGGGGGGGTCATAAAACAGCAAACTCAAGCTGGGAGTGTTTCATCCGTATCAGCAATTTGCCAATTTGATGATTACAGCTAGGGAATATGGTTTAAAAACAATGAATCTATGATGATTCCAAGATATATTTCATAGTTTTAAGTGTTGCTTTCTTATAATTAGCTTCTTCTGATCATATAGAGCAAAAGATATGGAATGACCTAATCGTAAACAAATCTGTTTTGCATTATCTGTGTAGCCTGAGCTGTGACCGTCTTTTGTGATTACACATTCCAATCACTCTGTTGATCTCTGCTCTATACCTCTTCAGTAACAACTCTCTATTTACGTGATCCAGACAATTCCGACCAGTCTAAGTATATCTGTGGGGGTGGGGCAAGAGTTTGGCACAGGTAAACAAATAACAGCTTTACAAATGGGCTGCAAATGACTTCTCAAATATTGATTGAACTCTGTAACACAAAGTTGGGTTCTTATTCTTTGGAGCATTTAAGCATAGAAGAGCTGTAATCTGATCGAAAGATTTGGTAAAGGTGGGACTGTTATATACTAAGTACTGCAGTAATTGGGTCATGATTTTCTTGAATTTAAATGGAACAAGACCCTGTTGATTAACTTATATAATATTAGCAATATGGTTTGAGGAATGTTAGACATATGATAAAAAATTTACTTTTATTGCTTAATAATCATTAAACACATTTCCCTCAAATTTATTTTATTTCTCTTTTCCATGCACTTCAATGTTTTTCTCCCTTTTCTTGGGGGAGGGGTGGGGTGGGGCGTGAGGTCCTTTCATATTAAGCAGTCCTATAACCTCACTCTTAAACAACAAACCAGGATGTTTGACTATACATCACTTTTATAAACCGTCCTAAAAACACAAAAACAAGAATCGAGCTTCTAGTGGGTGCTGAAACAACCCAACCTTGAAATTCCACACAGCACGCAACAAAAGCAGCCCAAATAAGAAAGAGATGAAAAAAAAAACTTATTGTCTGTGGGCTAGTCTCGTATTGTAACTTGACATCATTTTGTATTTATGTCTCTCTGATTAGAATGACAATAACTCTCTGCCTGGGCTCTGGGTGAGCTGGGCCAGGCTTGAGAGGTCACGAACAATGACGACAGCCGACGACCACGACTTCTCTCTCTCACCCCCACAGATTCATGCAAACAATTACTACCCAGCCGCATACATGTACTCCCACACATACCCCGTATAGTGAATTAGCCACTGGGGCCCTCCCCCCCCCTCCCTCTCTCTCTCTGAGTTCCAGCATTAAAACTAATCTCAGCACCGGCGAAAAGGTCACCATATCGTTTCAATGGAAATTTGCTATGGATACGGGATGATTCATAGAAAAACAACAACTGCACAATCACTTGACATTGCCGTGGTTAGTACGAATCAATAGCATTGATGATTGTGTGTACATGTGGGATCCTTAACATCCTTTATATGAGTATGTGCAAGTTTTTAAAAGGCAACTTTTGGAACAAATGTTTGGACAAGTCTAGCAAAGTTTGCTCACTTTATGCGGCTAGGCAACAAACAGTGTTTGTTCTCATGTTAAGCCCACAAAGTTATGATGGGGTAATATGTTTAGAAAATACAATGAACTTAACAAATTTTTTGTGGAAATTTTATGACTCTATGACTCAAAAGTTCAATAAGTTTCAGTGAGTGTCACAAGTCTGCTGTAGTCAATATCACTTAATATTCAGTTTTGATTCCTATAAGTTCTTCATTTACTTGCTATGAAGCATTGTCTACTTTAAGTCCAATACATATTTGCTTGAACTATAACATATTGTTGCTCATTTGGACAAATAGTCTGATAATTTTCCTGGAAGTTTGTAAAGATAAACTTTTATCTCGAAGTTACTTACATGAATGTTGCTAGAAGGATTATGATACATGGCATGCGGTACATGTGTATCAGAACAGGATCTGTTCATCAAATACATACAATGTCAATATAGACACAATCACAACTACACTGCTATCAATGTATATGACATCATCTCAGTAAACACAGGTCAGTACAAAGATTACCATCCAAGCCCATAATGATTCATTTCTTGACACCGCGCTGCATATCTTGAGCAAACACTATGCAACCACCTTTAATAAGTAAACAGAAACTAATATATCCAGGAATTATGAGGAATAGTGCTGAAATTAGTTAGGCACAACAATTTAGAACTCTATACATGAATCTAAAGGTCCAGTTGGTGAAATGTGAATAAAAACAGTGTTGGATTTTTAATTTGTTGTGCTACATACTGGTATGTGATTGTGGATTGCTTTGTTCATTTTGATAGGTCATAACAAAAATTGTTAGGAAAAGGTACATTTGTCAAAGACTTCAAGTTGCACCATTGATTTGTTCATGCTAAATGGCACAGCCTGAAGGAATCAATTTCTTAGTACAACCTAATTTTTATGAGCATATAAAAACATGAAATATACATGTATGTAACACTATAAATTTGGTGCTTATTATATTCCTCATCATATGAATAAATACAATTAGATATTCCACACATATTAAATGGAATTATATGCCATGTCTTCTAAACAAAATCAGTACTGTGTACCAAACTTACCAAGATGCTTCACAATGGCTTCTCAACTCTTGATTGCAACCGAGCCATCTCTTGTTAAATCCAAGAATTCCCCAATCTAAGTTTCACACTGAACCAGAAAACATCTATATACGTAGGTAACTGTAAACTTTTGTTTACTTCTCCCAACACACGTCATCAAGCTCCAAGCCATTGTAGAAATCTCTTTACTTCACTCTTCAGGAATGCCAAGCCCCAGCGACCTCACCCCTTTAATCCCATAGAGAGGTTTTAGTGGTTTATCTGTAGGGATTATCACTACTGTGAACAGTTTGTGTTCCTTTTAATCCACTGTTCCAGTCCTCAGTTTAATAGCATGGCTTCCCAACAATATTATGCTAAAGAATATCTGACATGACCTGCCCTTGATATAATTTTGCAACATGGATTTTCATTTCAAACTGACCATGGTCAGCTATTTTAAAGTAATTTCCTTGACTGGAGCTCTCTTCATTTCACAATAGGGGGAGGTAAAATGCATTGTTATATTCTTAGGCAAGAGTTTGTACCATCAATAGTACCAGAGATCCAAGGTACACACACCCCCCACCACACATGGGTCCTACACATGTTCACATAATGTACTTTAAGCTACATGTTCCTTTAGCTTCTGCTTCTACGGACAAATCAGTACGCTTCTAGTGAGGAGTTACTGTACCATCAAATTCAGAAAGCAGACATTCACGAAGCAGGATCCTAATTAGGTCTCTAAGATGAATGACTATCGATCCCTCTTGTGATAAATTAAGTTTCACTCCTTACAGGAAATATCCCTCATTGATCTAGCTGACACATGAACAAAAAAGAAGTTATAATAAGCAATCATGTCATATCACAACCAAGATTCTATCCCCAAAATGTGAAGTTAGGATCACTAAATAAAGATGATGTTTTGGGGGTTATTTCTGTAAGTTTAGGGGAGTGATGACACCCCAAAAGGCCATGCAGTATGAAAGTCTGTACCTAGTTGGCCTCGGGAAAGGTTGTGATCTTTATAACCAAACATAATTTTTCCACTCTCAATTGTGTTCATTTACACTCCACAGCCTAGGACCTAGGCTAGGTCTTAGCGTTCATATCCATATTAGAGCACCTAGCTTACACGCAGAGACTAAATGAACAAAACCACTTTCACAAAACATGTGTCTGTGAGATTAGACTCACCCTTTGAATACCAGTAGTCAGTTGCACCTGAACATATAATTAGTCTTTGCTGTCTCAGACCCAACTGACTGTCTAAATGATAAGGATTTGTGCCTGCCAACAATGAATTGAGCCACACATGTATGTGAGATTAGACTAAAGCGTTTTGACTAGTCAGTTGCACCTTAACACATGATATCTAGTCTTTGCCGTCTAGCTCAGACCCGACTATCTGAGTGATAGGATTTGCGCCTAGCTGCCAACTACAGCACACCCTTGGTATTCCTGGATTCCCAGAATGGAGGTAACCAGATCGCTTGCTACAACTTGCCTGGGGATAATTTCCTCATGTTCATGCAGAGAACGTCACTGACCTACAGCAAGGTCTATCATCTATCTCTGACTTTGCTAGTCTAGTCCCCACAGCCAGCAACTTTAATCAACACAAAAATCATGATTCTTAAAGTTGTTGCATTACTCTATAATATCATGTTTGATAGTTTCATTTTTATTCCATTGTGTTATTTTGTTTCATTTATTGTTGCCTGTTAAGTGCTTAAAAATGCTGTATAAATATAAGTTATTATTAACATAATTGTTCACAACATTCACTACAGAGGGTTGACAATTACATTCTGAATTAATAAATAAAACAAGGTCTTGTGGTGTTGTTTTTCAACAGAGCTTATCAGGTTGCTTGTTTTGCAAACACATATCACAGTTTGTAGAAGTAGCAACACATGGTAGCAGGAACAGTATGAACATTTGAGAAGAAATCACATAAAAGTGATATACAGTTAATAATCTGAGTACAAAGCCTAGCTTAAAAAGTACAAGAGTTATTATACATTTTATGCTCAAGTGGAATTCAGAAGGTAAATACAAGCAGTGAAAATGTCATGGATTGCTATAATACATGAACCAAATAAATATTCTATACTGAAATAGTCATTAAAAGATACTCTATAATAAAAGCCTTCTCGACAACAGACCTTTCATGTGCGATCAAGGAAAAAAATAGTCTCTATCGATATCCACAAAAGATATTCACACGGATAACCCGCCCCTCTGAAGTGCTCAGTAGCTCCACCCCTTTTGTTTGGGTTATTCCACATCATAATTCCTGGTCCCAATGGTTTTCACGCTGAGTCTTCCCACCTCTGCAGAAAGGAAGCCTGTTTCACGGTTCAGTCAGAAATTTATTCACAGCTAAAAAAATGAAGTTGGCTTGTACCAGGGTTTAACTGGTGTATTAAGAATTGCACCACGGACTGCTATTATTCCTAAACCAAAGAAATATTATATACTGAAAATAATCATCAAAAGATACTTTGTTTTAAAAAATCTGTAAATACACCTTTTGGAAGCCATGAAGTAAGATGCAGATCAGATACAGCAGTGTTTAGCCTGGGTCAATAGCGTTAACTCTTCATGCGTTATTTATGCATATTTGCACAAGCAATACACACAAAACCCAGAAGGCTACAGTAAATTTGTCACATGGAGGGTTAACTCCCTGAGTCCCAGAGTCAATGCACCGTATTGCAATTAATTATGTGACTATAGAGTATCGAAGTGTGACGTCATATGAGCATATTGTCAAGACAACTGGTTCCAAACTGTGTGGGTAGAGTGATCACATCTGTGATCATAGTGGGAACTTTCATTGGGATTTGGGAGTGCCCTAGACTAGCCCGCTAGACAATGACAGACCAGTAAATCTCTCTCTTGAGGAATGTTGTTTCGAGCCAGAAACCTGCATGACAATGGATACAACGACATCACTACAGTACGAGTACTCTATGGATGGTGCTTGAGAGTGTAAACCAAGGAGGTATAACAGCAAGCTCAAAGTAAGGCACAGCTTACTGTAATTCATAAAGAGCACTATGTTTATAAGAATTACAGGTTTATTTCTTTTGGTCAGTCAAAAGGGTAATATGTAATAATGGCTTATGATGATATGCCAGGCAAACCTCAATGATATCCACTACAACGGCTTCACAATGCTATATATCAGACAGCTTGTATTTCACATGTGATTCAGTGCACATAGTTACAATATATTTCCTTATACCTCTTTGGGTTAACATGTTACATAGAATGTTTTTTTCTTTTATAAGCCAAAGTACTGGAAATCAAAAGCAAAGACTGCCGAGTAGAGAGAGGAATTGTTGGTCAATATGTAGGCATGACATTAAATTAGGTACACCTCATACGCTTCATTTCTTTTCATGCACATTAATTGCTCTCAACACAACATTACCAGGGAGGTGGAAAAGTGGCAGCATCCCTGGATGTGAGTTACTCAAACCTTATGCTCTCTAGAGAGTCAGAAATGTAATTTTTTCCACATCAGAAATGCTTAATCCTTATGTTATAAGCCCTTGAAAATGTAATTTGCTTAATACAAATCTTCATGGTCATGGTAAAGAGAAAGTTAGCCCTTACATAACCATGCCTTGAAAACCCCATTGGCTTACTTCACATCTTCATGCCAATGGTACTGTGAGGGTTTACCCTTACATTACAGGACCTTGAAAACCTCATTGGATTACTACACATCGTCATGTCAACGGTAATGAGAGAGTTAATCCTTACATTACCAGGCCTCGAAAACCCCTTTGGCTCACTAAAGATCTTCATGCCAATGGTAATGAGAGAGTTACAGCTTGCTCAAGACAAAGTAACATTCTGTTCACTTTGTGTGTACAACTGGTGTACAGAAATACAATAGAGGTACATAAAGAGTTGTACATGTGTGTGTACCTATGTGAATATACTAGACAAAAAGGATTTGTGGATAAATGAGAAGGTTGTTACTTGTTAGTATCATTTTGCAAGCTAGGGCCTGCTCGGATCGAGAGCTGATTCGCTAAACGGATTTAACCCACAGGAACTTCCTGCCATCTTAGGATCTTCCTCTTGTTTTGCTGATCAATTGTTATGTTATCACGTATATTACCCCGAATGATCTAACACCCTGTTCACATGAAGTACCATAGAGACCTAGCAAGCAAGAAGGGTTAACTCTCAAAAAACAACTTGCATATAAACAGGGAGGATGGCCAGCAAGATTTACTATTTTCATATGTTGATCCACACATTGATCACATCGATCAAAGTGTATGTCAGCATAGAAAGCTGATCAATCTTAACCAGCTCAATCATAACCATTAATGGGTATTTTTACTATGTTACAAGTCAATGGCAACTAGTGATTCCTGACTTGGTACTCAGAGGGATCGCTTTATACATGGTCCAGTTTTCAAGATGATCAGCAAACAGGAGCTCTTTTGTAATGGACCAGACAGTGATCTTTCAGCATATTAAGCCTCTTGGTACTAAGATAATATAAACCATTCAGTCTGTACACACTTCGTGTGCATATGGCAATGAGGGGTTAACACCGGTGTTCTACAGATAAACCATCTTGGTAGTACCAATCCAATAATAGGCCATTCAGTTTGTACACACTTCTGTGTCAAAAGCTATGAGGGGTTAACACCGGTGTACAGCAGAATAAACCTCTTGGTGCTTAGCCAATAAAAGGCCATTCAGTTTGTACACATTCATGTGCCAGCAGCAATGACGAAGGTTAACACTGGTGTTGAGCGTCCCTAGCTCTGCTGATGGGTGTGAGTGGGGCACCAGTCTGTTGTCAGGATATCCTGTAGAAGGAAGGACGAGTGCTGGCTTCCGAGAACCCTAGAAGGGTGTCACTGCATGCACTCCATGGGTCACTGTGCTTAGCGCAGAGATAAAGAGAACCAGGGTCTACAACTCGATCGTACCAGATCCTAACTCTACCCTCCATCCACCCATCCCTCACTATGAGCTCTTTAAACTTTCAGATTTTGTTTATTTAAAGGAAATGTGTAGTTATTCAGTCTACAGAGCTTTCTATCATGCTACAGAACTCATATCAATAAACCGTAACATAAAATCGAATTAAAGAATCCCCTGAAAAGAATATCATAAAGCTATTACTAGCACAGATATAAGAGTACCAGGGTCTACAACTCCATCGTACCAGATCGTAACCGTCCCCTGCATCCATCCATTCCTCACTATACGCTCTTTAAACTTTAAAACAGATTTCGATTATTTGAAGGAAGTGTGAAGTAATGATTGGCCCAAAATCTGTCTTCACAGCTATCTATTAGTTAATTCTTCCATGCGATAGAACTCCTATCTGGAGACCTATCACATTATGATTACATAATCACTGCAAAAGAAAATATTTCAATCCTGTTCAGTGGACATTAGGTACAATCCTATCAAAATCTCAATCATAAATGTCAGTTTTTGCCCTAAATCTCTTGAAACTTACAGAAAAAAATTACTCTACATATGCACCCTCATACTTGATATATCTTCTGGGGTTACATTCATATAAATTTTGAAAAAGAGAGATTTCTTGACCACTTCTTCATATGACCTTTGACTCGTAGTGTGCTATGTGTATTTTTTCACCAGTGATGCACAATTATCACATAGAGCAACATATCATCTAACAAGTGAAGGGTTAATGGGAACACAAACTGAAAACTCAATCTCTGGAGTTGGTAGAAGACATCAATCAGCTGAATGTCTTTGCTATAAACCCATCGATGATTAATATATTGATACATGTATAAAGCAGAATCCCATAACACTTTACACTCCGTGCAAAGTACATGTATAGCCCAACGTTCACTAGTTTCACCAGTGATTAGTGATAAATGATCCCTTTATCATTAATTGCACATGCCTCCACATACATCCTTTCCCCGTTCTAATTCCTTTCTACATAGCATTTACTTCCCCGAACCCTGTCGCTTATGTTTTAATTGGCTTTGTTTGTCTTTCTTAAAGGGAATATACTGTACTGGGAAGACAAAAACACCTTCAAAAGGAGATCGTGAGCAATCCTCTTGCCAATGGTCTTAAATTCATGTATTGTACATTTTAGAAACTTGCTAAAAAGTTATTTACCCTCATATGATACACATTTGGAGTAATTAGTGATTAAATCACATATCCTCGAAATGTTCGGCCCAGACAATTTGAAGATTTGTGGTTTAATCACTAATTACTCCAAATGTGGACAATTTTAGGGCAAATAACTTTCAGCAAGTTTCTAAAATGGACAATGCATAAGTTTAAGACCATTGGCAAGAGGATTGCTCACGATCTCCTTTTGAAGGCGTTTTCGTCTTCCCATTAAAGTATATTCCCTTAAGAGTAAGGGAAGCAGTGGTAGAGAATGCTGATGAGCCTGAAATCAATCTAGTGCTGTTTTGCCATGACCATGGGTCTCATTACCATTTGGGATACTAGGAAGGAATCACCTCATAATGATTAAAGGGATAGTTCACCCTGAAATTTAAGCTGGTTTCACTAAAAGGAGACACATGAAAGAAACATATTAGGGAAGGTTTGATGAAAATCCATCGAAGGATGAGAAAGTTATGATCTTTTCAATATTTCATTTTGTGATGTCAGGTGCCAGGTGCTCTCCTGTGTTTACAACTTGGTTTTTTTTTTTTTTTTTTTTTTTTTTTTATAAATGTGCATTTTCTCAAAAAGATATGCATCCTTTTACCTGTGCATTTGATACATTACTAGAAATATGTTTTTACACATACCTGTACAAACAAAAAATTGTTTTGTTGTCAAAAACAGAAAAAGAGCAATTTATGGAATTATTTTATACACAACATATGGTAGAGCACCTCCCATGTGATGTCACAAAATTAAAATTTCAAAAGATCATAACTTTCTTATCATTTCACAGATTTTGTCAAACCTTCACTTTTATGTCTCTATCATGTTTCTGCTGTTATTGAAACCATCTTATCATCAGGGTGAACTTTCCTTTATAAGATTAAACAAAACACATCCCTTTAAAACCTTAATCTGTACCGAGACCAGTTTGAGCCTTTATGAGGTGTTTAATCATAGAAATCAAGCAAGTTTCGGCAAGGCATTAACAGTTTGTTTTTCTGTCAAGCATAGTTTGGAAGAAGATACAAGTACTGCTTAGGTCTTACGTTGATCATCTACATCTATAATATCATAGCCTGTCTTCCATGCTGTTGGGCATTTTTAAGCCAATCTATAAAATAAGGTCTTGCATTCATTTGGCTACCAGAGCCACTTTCCCATGCTCCATATTTGGTCAGTGTGCAAGTTGGGAAGAATGGGAAAATGAGGATAAATGTACCGCAGCCAGACCTGTATATTTAAAAAAATAGATTCAACATTCCCTTCAGCCTTGATGCAAGTCTAACACAGTATTTCAAATGTAAGACTACAAATATGGAAAATGTATTAATATATTACAATTGTTGAAAGATATGTCCATTTGATATCAGTGCATGGTTTACATTCCGGATGTGTACATATAATTGATCTTTTCTTTTTTACAACAACATTGCATTAAATACTGTACTTCCTATTCCCTATGTAGCCTACAGGGAAGTGTAAGCTTGCTCTGTTATATTGTATTGATTCTGCTTTGATCATCAATTGCAACAAATTAGGGTATCATTACTGAAAACCTGGAATTTATGATACCATCTCTTACTCCATGCTGCATTCGAGCCAAAAAGCGTGGGTAACAATCCCTGAATTATATGTCTGTAAGTTGAGGGAGAGTTCAGTGAAGCAATCAAAATTATACAATCAAATATTAAATACAGGTGCATGAAATGGGAAGTTTGTGTGAGAAAAACAGGCAGAGTCAGTCCAGCGCATATTCACAAACATTCATTGCTTAACTGCAGAAAGCAATTGATTGAATTGGTTTCACAATAGACAATAGGAAATATGTACACACACTAGAAACTTGAATTTTTCATGGATTTACAATTGGTGATGCGTGCCATGCACGGGGGGCTTAGAACGTTCATGCTTCTGGGAAGTGAAAACTTGTGAGACTAAAATATGTTACATTAAATATAAGTAACAACTTCATGAAGCACAAAAGAAAAAAATCCTCTCTTTCTCCTGTCCCATTCCCTCATGATTTCTACTATTCCACAAAAAGGGAAAATGCAGTGTTTCTATATTCTAAACACCCATTAATGATATGTACCGGTTCTACACGTAGTTACTGAACATAGAGAACAATTCGACATGAGGCATTGTTAAGCAACAGTAATAATAAAAGCCCAGCCACTACCCCCCCCCTCCCGCATGCACCCCCCCATCCCCCACCCCCCCCCCCCCCCCACATATACACACGCATCATTAGAGGCCAAGCATATATTTTTATTTCAACTCAGGTTATATTGAAGGTACAACTAAATGAAAATTCAATGTGTTACTTGTATCTTCTTTTTCTCTCTCCCTTCACTCTGTACACATTCCCATAACCACCAATCTATCTCACATTTATTTACAAGCATTACATGGCGAGAAGCCAGACTTAATTCAGTGCAGGAGATTAGCGACAAGTACTGGTTTAGAAACCCATCCACGCATTGCATGATGGCACCAGGGACGTGGATGCAGGACCATTGTAGATCGAGGTAGCCCAAATTCTCGTCATGGCTCGTCGAACAAAACAAAGCCAGCCTTCATTTCGAGGCACTTGGTACCTGTGTAATACCAGTATCTTTTCTTTTGTTTGCACGATTACCAAAATTTGGCTAACTTGCAACAACAGATTTTTGAAGAGCGAGTCTTGTTGGTTCCCTGTAAATGAACTGTACTGTACATGCATTCCTTCCTGAGATCACAACCTAAGCCCAATGCAATTGCTTTCTCCATTCCCAACCTCTTTAACCCTCTTACTACCATGGGCTCATTCACTGAGTTACCAATCAATGGTCTCTTCATGCCTTGGTACTAAGATGATTAACCCTCTCACTACCCTAGGTTCATTCACATTATTATAAGTCAATGGTCTCTTCCTGCCTTGGTACTAAGAGGGTTAACCCTCTCACTATCCTGGGCTCATTCACGGTGTTATAAACCAATGGTCTCTTCATGCCTTGGTACCAAGAGGGTTAACTCTCTCATTACCATGGACTCATTCACTGTACATTACCAATCAATGGTCTCTTCATGCCTTGGTACCAAGAGGTTAACCCTATCATTACCATGGACTCATTCACTGGGTCATAAATCAATGATATCTTCATGCCATGGTATTCAGAGTGTTAACCCTCCCATTACCATGGGTTCATTCACATTATTATAAACCAATGGTCTCTTCATACCTTGGTACCAAGAGGGTTAACTCTCTCATTACCATGGACTCATTCACTGTACATTACCAATCAATGGTCTCTTCATGCATTGGTACCAAGAGGTTGACCCTCTCACTACTATGGGCTCATTCACTGTACGTTACCAATCAATGGTCTCTTCATGCCTTGGTACCAAGAGGGTTAACCCTCTCACTACTATGGGCTCATTCACTGTACGTTACCAATCAATGGTCTCTTCATGCCTTGGTATTAGAGCACTAACCCTCTCACTACCATGGGCTCATTTCCTGTCACCTCAAAATGTTCAGGCCAAACAATTTGAGGATTTGTGATTTAATCAGTAATTACTCCAAATGTGGATCATTTGAGGGCAAATAACTTTCAGCAAGTTTCTAAAATGGACAATACATGAATTTAAGACCATTGGCAAGAAGATTGCACACGATCACCTGTCTGAAGGCTTTTTGTCTTCCCAGTAAAGTGTATTTCATTTCATTATTTAGCAGACAACATTATAAACAGTAAAATTATTTCTAATTCACACAACTATAGCCCTATCAACAAAGTGTCTTTAAATCTTTACTCTTAAGTTCACTTACACATGTACTTAGCTCATATCTAATTTGTCAAACTGGATACAATTTTGTGACAGAGACAACAGTAGGGCCTTATAATAGATAAGACATGGGTAAGCAAAACAGCTATATCAGTGTACGGTTGTTTATGGAGGCTAATGCAGAGACACATTAAGTAACTCCAAGGCCAGTTAGCAAACAGTAGACTAATCTACTATTGATTGTAATTACCATGGTAACCAATACAACTGCACAGAGCCCATTGGCTCATTCCATGGATATTCCAAATTGTCCCAATTGTTGAAAATTACATACAGACAGGTCCATGTTACTTTTCTGGAGATACACATAATCACAATTGTTGCATATTTCATCCAATGAGGAACCCCCTAATGTGCTCTCAAGGGAAGAGGAACTACCTAAGCGGCTGAAAAGGAATGTGGATGCAAGATATAAACATGCTATAAACATGCTCCAGGATTCAAAAGAATTGTTATAATCATCAGGTTTTGTGGTTTTGGAAATCCTACTCTGAATGCAATTCTCTCAACTGTGACTTCAATACCATTTGCTAAATTGCACATACATGTATACTGTATATAGAATAAATTTGTTTATGCCAAGAGGAAAACAAATTTCGGAGGACATTCAATTTTTCTGTTATACGCTAGCCACGAAAAAAAAAAGATAGATCTTAGGAGTCAATTTTTAATAGGGATTCAAGGGATCCGGGGTAATGTGGGGGGGGGGGGGGGGGCAATGGAATTGAAGGCATTGAAAATGAAACACAGAATTCATTGCTAACTATGTGACTGTATATAAACACACCCACAATTCCTGAGATACGGCTATTATTCTGTGTTTCAATGATTAACTAGCTCCTTGGGTGACTTACGTTTGGATGTAGTATGCTCCTCTACGTAGTGATCATCTGTGGGGGTTTTATTCAATGGGTTCTATTTCAGTGAAGCATGCCACCAATGCGAGATATAGTCTAGAAATACAGGCAAACAGAACTGAATTCGTAAATGCTAGTTAGGGAATAATGTATTGTATGGGGCCAACCCTACCACTCTGTCATACTAGATTTGCTTCATACATTCTCCATATCAACAATTTTCCATTGTTTTTGTTTTGATTGCATTTGACTTACTTACTACATCCATATCATGGACTTAGATACATTTATAATTATGAGACTAGCAAATACTGGCAACATATTCCTGTCATGGCAATCTAGTTCACGTTTTAAGTCCCCTGAAACATCTGGACATGAGGCCATGCATCTTCTTGCCTGCTTGAGTCGTCTGTGATTCAGAGACAGCTGATCTAATGACTTTTGTCTCCGCCATCTCCAGCAAGTGAGTCATAATGAGGGGACGGGGAGCCTCGGGGAAGGGGATTCCATCGACGACGACGGGTCGACAACGATCGACATTCATTCATGACTTCTGCAGCCATGCTTGGCTTTCAGTATAGAAAAACATTCATAACGATCACATCCCATATATTTGCTCCCATTTGTATAGTTCTAGTTGGATTTAAAGTATATGTCTACAAATCTTCTCTATTACGCTAATTCATGACTTCTGCAGCTATGCTTCCCTTTAAGTGTGGAAAAGTATTCATAATGATCGTATCCCATATAATTGCTCCATTTTGTACAGTACTAAATTGGATCTAAAATATCATATGTCTCTAAGTCTTCTCTATTCATGACTTCTGCACCTATGCTTGGCTTTTAGTGTGAAAAAGTACTCATAATGATCATATCCCATGTAATTACCCCACTTTATGTAGCACTTATGTAGTCTTCTGTAGCCAGGGTCAGCTTTTTAGTATACTCATAACGATCATATCCAATAGAATTGTTCCACTTTATATAGTATTAATCTGGATTTAAAGTATATGTCTGCACCATTTCTAGTGCTCTCTATTACAAGCATTCATGCATTGCCTTTCAATTCTTTGTGTGCCAGCCAGATAGACTCGGCTCAATGCTATTTGGGTGCATTATCCATGGGAAAGCAATGTGGCACACAAAGTGTTAATGAATGAGTGAATTCATTCATAACTTTTTTTTTCGTTTATATGCTGTGATTTGAGAAGGGGATGTAGTGGTATATTGTATTTAGTGTAAATATTGTTGTTTTTATTAGAGTGTGAATATAAATGGTATTAATGAAGTAAAACTCAACATCCATTCATTTCATAGAGTCTATTTTCACTATTTGTATTATCAGTGGATACCACATGGATGATTAAATGATTTTAATGACACATCCCATGTGTTTATTAGATTACACAGTAGCAGGGATAGGGTCCGTTGAAGGTGGGGTGGGGACGGAAGGAGGGGAAGGGGTGGGGGAATGGGTGGGGGAATAGGGTTGGGAGGGGTGAGGTGGGGGTGGGGGAAGGGTGTGGGGGAGGGACCTAGGATCTAGGTTAATGAGTGCTTGGACACATATCCTTACCCCTGCTCCTTCGCAACCAAGTCTGGGAACATAGGCGAAGCATGTCTGCTGCTCCTTTAAGGCTATTAGCCTATGTCTCCACACTCAATTGCTTCCAGCCTTATTTGTGAAGCAGTAGGTATGTGTTCATGCACTCCACAGCCTAGAATCTGGGCTAAAGTGGGGGGGGGGGGGGGGAGGGCGGAAGATCGAGTTAATAAGGGGTACAGCAGGATACATGAGTCTTTTCCTAGCCCGTTTCTAGAGAATAAGCTATTAGTGCCAAGAAATGTCTACTGATATCATCTGCCATTATTAAACACATCTCACAAAGCAGAGGTGCATATGAAGGAGGGGGAATGGTCTTTATTTCTTCTAGATTATGTATATTACCAGTGTTATAAATTGATGTGATATATTAACATCATTAAAAAATGATCATATAATAATGGACTTTACATGTTGGCCCTGATGAATTTCCTAGAATACAATGTTTACATGTGCACAGTGAATCCTGCACAGCAACAAGACTTATACACATTGTAGACTAGGCTATTCGATATCACTCCAAACTATCCTTGATACCGTTGAGTATGATATGGAGACATATCCCCATGGATGTTGCTGGTATACGCTCACCTTCTGCTTACAATCGCAAACAGAAAACAAGACGTTCTCTTGAAAAACAAGCCGCTTTCTTTGCATGCCTGTAATATAACTCTTTTCCAAATATAAAGCCCTGGTGCAACATATGCTTTATGTCATGTAGGCTTGTGACGTTAAACCTTCTGTTTAAAGCTGAAATAATTTTGACTAGTCTCAATGGAATTGTGAGTTGATCTTTTTACATACTGATGCTATTTTAAAGACAGAAATATATGGTAGATGTCTTAATTCTAGACTTTATGGGTACATATTTGAATGGTCATCATGTGAACTCCCATGAAAGGTCGCCTGACACATGAATCATACCCTGACTTGCTTCATTTCCTGACTGGCGTTCCATTCACATCAATGACACAATAGAAACACTCTTTACAAGAAGATAGTGTAATAAAATTATTTCACAAATGCTTTTATTTTAAGGGGGGAAAATAAAATTACCATTGTCTGTCATAAATATTTGCACTATTTCAGCATTATTGGCAATTATGGATTAAAATGAATTAAGATCTATCTTGACAAGTAACACCCCCCCCCCTAAACAAATGGGGGCCCAGGAAGATTTAGCCCCAAAATTGCCCCCAAAATGCCCCCAAGATTACCAAACAGCCCTTCGGAGCCCAATATGGTATAACGTAATACACAACACAGTTCTGTTCATGTTCAAGCCTCCAGGTTTGGAAATCCCCAACAATGTTTTTTTTTTTACTTTGTAGTTTATCACACATTTAAATTCATTGATGCTGGTATCCAGTGCAAAGTATTGAAATGGTTAAACTCAGGATATTCTATGTTAATTCACTACCTCATTTGCTCATGAAAGGTCACATGGGAAAGCACATGAACGCAGTGAACACTGATTATTCCAGTTCTCATTTATCAGAGTAAACATGTAGGGTAAACCCTCTCTCTTTTATCTTAAAATAAATGTTCCCCTCTTTGCTGATTTCTGCCTTACATTCACCCCCCCCCCCCATCATCACTATGATGGCTATCCATGTACAAGATGAGACGATGTCATATGTCCTAAGCCTATATACTGACGAGTAATTACATTACTACCCGACTAATTCAATCCTGTCCTAATGTAGATTACTAGAGGAGGGCCCACTATAATGGGTAACGATCGTAGACTTGTGTATTATTGCAACCCCCTTCTCCCTGTCTCCCTTTGCAGTATAATATGCATGGTCTTGAGCCAAGGATTTCTGTCCCAGCTGTTCTTGTTGCCAGCCTCTTCTCAAAGCTTAGAAATGAATTATATTTAGAAAATGCAAGTTTTTATATTTGAAGAGCAGTTCTGAGAATTGTGGTCCAAAAACATGTGGTGGGTATTAATTTATTCATAGAGCGTATGTCATAATCTATGTCGACAGCACCCGTCTCTCCACCCCCCCCCCAACACACATAAACATATACATCCAAACACACACACACACACACACACACACACACACACACACACACACACACACACACACACACACACACATTTGATTTCTCTTTATCCCTCTATCCCTTTGATACTTTTCTCCCCATCTCCCTGCAGCCCCCTCCTCTCCCCCATCCTACTCCCACCACCCCCCTCTCATAATCTCTGTTGGCACTCTGCCTTTCTCTGTCCCTCCTTGTACCTCTCTTTCTCTCATGCAGTAGTAATCAAGCAGCCAAGAATCTGGCATTCTTATCACATCAGACAGTACATATGTAAATGTGTGAGAAAAAATGGAAAACATATTTGCTTTACAGCATAAATAGCATGACGGCAACCACATCAGCTATATAATACTTTGACGTATGCAGTAACCATTAATCATTAATTGTATGACAGACAGCTGTATATTTATATATGAGGCCCAACCTACTTAACATGTACAAGTATGTTACTTCAAGCATTTCAAGAACTAGCCTAGTTTCCAGGCTGTTAGACATTTCTGATCCCAACCAACAAATAGAGTCTAGTACTCCAAGACTAGCCACTGCATCATTCTCCTCTTTTCTAAATTTGCAGAATTGTTATGTAAAAAAAAAAATAAAGATAAAACGTCATGTATGTTTTATGTATGGAGAAATAAATAAACTTGAAACTTGAAATTAAAAGCAAGCACACTGTGTAGTATGAGAAACTCTGACGTCTTCAATGATATCAAACTCCGAGTAGGACACATACATGTATAGCCCATCACCATACACATACTGGGAGTCACGTGCATACAACTTCTATGATTTGTTCTGAAATCCTCCGAGTCTGAGCGTTGCTATGACTCCTGATCCAGTTTAAGAGTCCTCATCGCGATAGGAAGGAAAATTGGGTGACGATCGACAACAACGTGGTCCTGCCCTCCTCCTCGATCACTCCCTCACTCCCTCAAAGCCCTGGCTCGCTCACTCACGCGGGAGTCATACCCTTCTCTGACCTATGCCAGCTTCCTCCCCATGCTGAGCAGCTATGCCCCCACCTCCTGGAGACGCAAATTGGCGTAGGAGACGAGCGTACACATGGCTCAGCACCAAGGCGATGACTCATGGCTACACACACACGTGCTTGCGTTCGGGATCCCGATCATTTAAAGGGGCAACCAAATTTCCCAGTATTCATACGAGTACATGCTTTTTTATTATACTGCTATAGGCCTAACTCTACCATTTTAAGAAGAAATGACCCCAGAATGCTACAAACTGTATCTCCAAGAAACCACTGAAATGTAATGACAAATATCAATTCTATGTTTAAAGGGACTATAGACTTTTTCAGCATGTATAATTTGAAGACTCTTTGTACTGCAGTAACTGTACTATCTTAATGATAATAATAATAATAATGATAATAATAATAATAATAATAATAATATTCCATTCTTATATAGCGCAATTTTACAGTTAAGTCTCCATGCGCATAAAAGAGAAAGAGAGAAAGAAGTATAACCTTATTTAAGCAAAGATAAAGTGATTGAAATCTACAACTCACTAAGAAACAAAAATGTCTTCAATTTGGCGCGAAATTCATCCTCAGTTTTAGATTCTCGAATAAAGTCTGGAAGTTTATTCCACAGCATAGGTGCGGCAAACTGGAAAGACCTCTGACCGTATGTCTTGGTTTTAACAGAGAACCGCACTAAAAGATTTGCAGAAATGGCCCCGGAAAAGTATTAAGCTTAAGGTGTACCACTGAACCATCATGACAAATCTCACATTAGTTCTTAAATTTTCCGTACATGTTAGCCTTCTTTGAATAGAAGAATCCCACTTCATGGAACTTTTGTCCCTACTGTATAGAATTTAGCATATCTCAATAGCTGGAATGCACAAAGATATACTTAATGGTTGCTACTAGACAAAACCCACCAAACTGTGTACTATAGAGAGAATTTACTGTTCAAAGGGCATGCAGGCACAAATTTTGCATATGTTTTCAAAATGGTCATGTGGCCTAGATCAATAGATTGATATAAAAAATAAATCGATTTAAGTTTGTCACATTGTACAAAACCTTCATTGTATGAAGAAAATAGCACTTCACATTTTGTAGGGTTCACTTCCAGGACTATTTTCGGACATGACACCTGCTTATAATATAGCAAATATTATTGATTTTGCCAGGAGAGTGATAACATTGACTTAATTGCCGATGATATATGATAGTCCGAAGGTCACTGTCAATAAACTGATCCTGTTGACATGGCAACAAAGCAGACACTTTCAGTCATAGGAAAACAGTACTTCATTGTAAGTTATGCCTGAGAGGTCCTGTCAGTTTCAAGCCAATATTCTAATGATGTTTTCATATTTCAGTATCACTCTCCCAGATGAAATGATTTCCCGGAATAAAGTCCTGGCAAACATAGGTTTGACAATGATTTTCACATGAACGGATGAATATAAAGCATAAAATTGATTCATCAGACTTTCACTTTTGTGTGTATTTTATCAGTCATCTTCCATAGGTAGAACGGTATTATTCACAAAAACATCATCTCTGTTGAAAATATCTTTTCCCAGGTTCCTTCTTTTATTGGAAGGTGAGAACGGATGAATCATCCCCAACAAAGAAAACCACCAGACAATGAAACAGTTGCACCTACATTCTGTTTGCTTGTTTGCTTTGTAATACTGCATTCGATCCCATGGGCCTAATGCAGATTTTGAGGTTATACAGATTATATAGGCTGGCTGACATTAATTCTCTACATGATTGGATTGATTCCTGCTGCAACTTGTGCAATCTCGGTGGCGATGTCTGCGTTTAAAAAACCTCTGAGGGTACGATTAATCTCTCTGTGTGACCTCATGATGAGAGGAGATTTTCTCGGAAATTGACAAACTGCAGCCTTGCTCCCAGGAAATTTTGATCTAGTTCCGTTGGGCATTTCAATCCAAACTAAAGTATTCGATGAGTCTGGATGCAGTAGACCAATCATTCTCAATTGTTGTTTTTTTAGGACAGAGTGAAAAAAATGATGAAGAAAGAGTGAATAGTCTTGTTAATACTAGACTCTAGTTTTAAAGTCTGAATTAGAAATGTAGAATGGCATTGAAGCCAGGCTAAGAATATATCATTTTATCAATACTTCTAAATCTGCATCTATGTCAATATATTTTTAATTTCTGGGACACAAATTTGGAAGGCTGAATGAGGCATTTCAATCTTTATTTGAAGCCTTGGTAGGTATACCATAGGTATTGGCAAGTTTCTATGAGCTTTAGGTGCATTTTATGTTTACACTACACTGCAAGTATAGTATGTGTTAGATATTGTTCATAACACACTGGTATTAATTGAGTATGATGTGACTAGCTGAATGCACTGGCAGATCCAGGTGGGGGTACAATTAGAGGCATGCGCCCCTCCCCCCCCTCCCCTTTATGGGAGGCAAACACAGTGTTCTTATAAATTATTTTGATTATCATTGTCCCATCTATGTATTTTATGACAGGCCCCTGCCACACACACACACTCACACACTGTATCTCTAACTCCTGGATTTGCTGCGTTCACACTCACTCTGCAAGCACCGCCATACGTATAAGATCTAGTTCAGAATCCAAGGATATTGAGCGTGATGCGTCTATACACCTTAAGATTAATTCTGCCAGGGTTGACAGCTGCACAATATTCATTAACCTCACACCTTCCCAGCCACCCCTACCCTCATCTCACACCCATTAACTCACTTGAGAAATTAACACCAGGAACATGAGGAAGTGGCCCGCTTCCTTTTGTCGATGTCATTGAGGCTGCAGATATACAGGACCGTACTGTATATATGCCTGAATGTTCTTGAAGTAGGGAATGCCAAACAGGCCTGGAGCATTACACATATGTCCATGTACATGTACTTAGTAATGATGTCACTAGGTGGCCTGCTAGCATGTTGCATAGGATTATTATGTAATCTACTTGATGTATCTGGCCACCCCGCCCTGCCACATCCCCTCCCTCACACCCTCTTTTGCGATTCAGATAGGAGTCATGTGAGACGAACGAAAGAATGAATGATTTGAATTGTGTGACCAAATTCAGCATTCAATGAAATACAATTCAATTATCAATACTTGTCCCAAGGCCACTAGTGTAGGGAACAATAAATGGCAGACAATAATATGTCCCGGTTCAATATCTTCATTAATCTCCAAACATTACAGAAAGTGTCTGTTAAAAATAAGAAAATATCTCTATTGCTCAGAAAACTGTTCTAGATACATTTGTGATACCTTTCGCTTTGAAATGTGATTGTTCTTTTGGCATGTACAGGTACGTGCCACTCTCACATTCTTTTGCACTATTTAGACACATAAATCAATAAAATAGACAACAGACTACGGTAGCATCATGTGTAGCGAGCAAACTGAATGAACTCTTTATACTCGACTGTGATATTGTACAATAGTAATGATTTACAGGATGGATCATGGAGCACACTATCCTTATTACTGGATGTATGCATGCATTTTCTTTTTAATTAAATTCAATACATTTCCACATTTTGTCTGGCATATGAGTAGTCTATGTGTCAGACAACAAACTGCTATGTAAATGCATTCCTTGTGCAGAAAATGCATCAATGACACACAGAGAATTCAGCTTTCCATGTGGTATTATGATACATTTACCTGTGTCTGAATGCCTAGACTACTCGACCACATGATACACTTCAGTCATCTGAGAAATATGCCAGTCATTTATCACTGATGGGGTCAAATCTGCATCATTCCATCTCAGCACCATGCGGTAGCAATCTCCGCCCCATTGGTTCCCACTACCAAAACAACAATATTAAACTTCCCATGAAAAGAAATATTGTGCCAGGAATTTCACTCACAATATTTGAATTATATCATCATGTGTTTATGTTTTGTTGGCTAGATATATTCCGTGGTCAGAACTATGAGTAGAATATGGAGAGAGTGCAGGGTGGGAAGAGAGAGAGACACAGACAGACAGACAAATACCGCTGGATAGAGAAAAAGGGACAATGGCAGAGTGGAGGAATGGAGGGGGGGGGGAGGGGGAGTGGAGGGGGGGGGAGGGGGGGGAGAGGGCCACGTGCACCTACACTCTACGATATTGATATGAGTCTGAATGAATGATAATGCACATTGATGATGTCATAACATTAATGGCATTAGTAATTCTTTACATTTATTGTTATCACTGTCATCTATTTTGCCTCAAGATAAATTATTAAAATCATATTTTCAATATTACCAGTTTGTTGTACAAGAAGTGGGCAATGTAAATACAACTGCATTCCATTGATTGTACTGTAGGTTATACAGTGTGTGTATTCGTGATTAAATCTTCAATTTAACACACTGACAACACAAACACTCTTATCTCCAGAGGAATTTATGACTATCTATAAAAACTAAGTCATACATAATTAGTGACGATTAATTATGCCAAAGTATAGCAGGCCAGTTCCCGTTACAATCATAAATTGTTGATGATTAAGTGGGAATGTATGTAGAGAAATGAAGGTTTTGCTCATGCAGAAATGTTGACACCAACAAAAATCAATGGCATCCAGGCAGGTATGATAATCGATTGTGTCCTTGATACTCGATAGAATTATTACCCCCATTCTTTTTTCTACATGCTAAAGGTGTGAGCTATGGTACAGTAAATTTCTGCACACGATGAAAGGCATTTATTAAGCTTATTGCAATGCTCATAATCTAACATAAAATAACCATCCATTCTTTATTTACCTATTTTATTACTCGCATTCATTCACAATTGAAAATCATGGTTTAATTGAGGATCTGCTTCTTGAACAGTCTCAATACCAAGCAATGACAGCCCATACTAATAACAAGTCTGTTTCCGGGCTTCCAGCCTATCAGGCTGAGAGGTTTAATTGAAATATTAACCAATAGGAGGTTCTCCATTTTGTAGGAAAATAAATGAGAAATAGCCTGATTAGATCTCTTTTCGGAAGTAACCTGAAGTCAAAAACTTGCATCTATAGGCATCCAATATATGAATGTACATACAGTGTTTATCCATGCTAGGGCTCACATATAATACCAGACAAACTTTTGTGGGAAAGAAGGGGGTCATTATGAGGGCAACTCAGTCCCCAAACAACATATTTTGATCACTCGAACAGATTTAAGCACTGTATGCAAAATCATACAGGGCCGGAGTCACCTTGCCACCTTCACTCACATCTACAAGACGTTCTAGACAAAGGCAGGGTATGTAGACTCGTGAGTCACAGCGCAGGGGTGGGAAGACTAGGGCAAAGAGGAGGATAATCACAATTAAATCATTAAGACCGAAGCCACCTCGTTAATGCCTGACACATTCGCAAGCCACATCAAATCATTACAAACATTATACAAAGGATTTTGGAACTAGTTTATCAGCACATAGACAGTAACACTGAGTCGACTTCTTTGTCTATGCTTATGTGTGCCAGTTTGCAGTTTATTACTACATTCATTAAAAAAATGTAAGATAAAATATTTATATAATTTCTTTTAATTCAATTTTATATTCAAAAATATTTCCAGCAGGCAGATTTTATTTTTTGTGGGCTCAGCCTCATTTACAAAGTTTGGATATCAAAGTGTAAAGGGTCGATTAACCCAAGAAAGTTGAAAATATGGAATATGCTCCCTTTAAGATACACATGTCTAATCTGTCCATGCCACATCCAAAATGTTCACCTGACAGAGCTTCCTTCAAGCTGTTTGGTATTATGACTCATACTCACTGAAGAGAAAACTTTGCATGAACAAACAAGACTGCATGCAATCATAACTTTATGTCTAAGTGCTCATGTAAATATCATTAGGATGAAGCATGTAGATTCAACAATTGTCTGTACTATATACTTGGTACAGTAGGGGAATTCCCCTGTAGTACTCCAAACAATAATTATTCTTTGATTTCCATGGACATCTCTCATAGAACCATAGAGACTCTAACAATACACTAAAGTAGAATATCAGGTATAAAGTTCCTTTTAACATAAAACTAAACTCAAAGATTGAATGGTATCATCCTTATCTACTCATGCTGAGCTTCCTGTTTCCCCCGCATACAGCGAGCACACATGCCAATCCGTATAAATCTTCCTCTCACTTTCTGTAGGCCCACTACATCTGTACTACTTGAATCAGGAGGGTGGGAAGAGGAGGCAACACAATGTACACAGTACACATGCCAACAGCATTTTAGTGTGTGTGTGTGTGTGTGTGTGTGTGTGTGTGTGCCATGTGTTTGTGCTTGTGTAATAGAAATAGCAATAGGAACTAAAACAAAACAATGCAAAACTATGTATGAGCGGAAAGATATATCAAATAGAGAGAGAGAGAGGGATAGTGAGTGATCAAGTTTTTAGAAAAAGCACAAAAGAGAAAAACATAATTCCGAATACAAAGGAGAGAGAGTGTGATCTGACAGACTGAACTAGCCTGGTTTCCAGGCTGTTGGACATTTCTGAACCAAACTGAAAAATAGAGTCTAATATTCTAAGACTAATCACTGTATCATTCTCCTCTTTCCTCTGTCTTTCTCACAGTCGAAACAGAATTGAGAATGATTAGTCTACTGCAGCCAGACTCCTTTATTGAATAGTTCAATTTAGAAATGGCCAACAGCCTTGAAGCCAGACTAAGACTGAACAAACAGAAACCAAAACATGGAGGGGGAGGGGCGCTTAGACTGGTACACAGCAGGATGTAACCTCCACTGCACCAAAGGCACAATAGCTTCAAGGGTGAGACTACAGAGGTATGTGCTACGAGTCAGAAAAACTCCACCACTGATATAATGCTGTACCTACAGGAGACATACTGTGATATGATCCCATGAATTGGTCAGACATATATGTGTGTGTATTTGTATACCTGCTGTACCAGCCACCTGTACAGAGAGACAAGTATTTCAGATCACCTGATAGCTTGTTTGCTTCTTTTTTATTAATCCTTTGTCTGCCAGACATAATGTTGCTCAAGTATGAGATGTGTGTGTTGTAACGGTTAAAGAATCCACAAGTGAAACGCTAAGGGTTAAAGGTATAAAAACAAATGATTGAAGTATATTGTGGAAAGCGATTTGGGCTTTCTGTGACATAAGTGTATAAAGGCAGGCTAAAATCTGTAACACAATTTTGATCCTGGGGCCACAAATAATATGTGATACCTGCAAGTCACTTGTGGTTAAAGATCACTCACTGAATGAAAGAGAAAGTGGCATTCTGAGTATTTCTCTACTGTCTTAAGGTGCAAAAACATTGTTGTTTCCATGCAGATCTACTCATCTCTCTCTCTCTCTCTCTCTCTCTCTCTCTCTCTCTTCCTTGATGCTATGTCAGTAATCCATAATTATACATAGTTCAGAAAATATAAATTCCATTAGAATATTCTCCATTATATCATAAAATGACATGAGATCATAATACATATCAGCAATAGAGTACTCAAGTGTGATGTACATTTGAGCATGTTGTCATGACAACTGGTTCTAAATCATGTGGGTAGAGCAGACAGCTGTGATCATAGCAGAGTGATGTTGTTTAGAACAACAAACCTGCATAACAATTAATGAATAATAATTAATGAATGACAATACCACTTTGATACGCTAGCGAGACTAAACAATGTATGGAAACATATTGCACGAACACACACACACACACACAGTCAATAGTGCATTCGATACAAAGCGTTCAAGCTTTAGGAGGGGGGAAAGAGATCTTGGAACCATTGTTGGAAAAAGTTCCAATGTAAGCTCTCAATGCCATTTAAGCTCTGCTCTCTACCTCAATAATATGTTCTGACTTGATAAAAAAAAACATATATAGTCACCTACATGATTCCAAGAGCCCCACTTGTAATGTGATAATCAGATTCAATTGATGGTAGAGGCTTCAAATATCCAAATGCTTGCACACGATACCGAGTTACGAGGTGAGACAAGTAGTATTCACTCCAAATCTGCAAAGGACAGACTCCGCGATGTGAGCTGAAACTAGTTTCAAGTTTGTTTGATTGACATGCTCAGTATGAAGACGGGAGAGAGAGTTGGAAGCCTAGCCAGTGAGTAATGATTATACATGAATGAGTCACAATGTCTCTCTCAGCGAAATCATGAATTCACCACAGACGCTTGCGAGTTGCACGAATGTAAAGACATATTTAATCGCTCGGACCTGCATTCTTTTGCGGTACGGTCAGTGTAGCATGAGCTATACCGGGACACACCCCACTGTTATTGCCTCCGAAGTGTGTGAAGTAAACAAAATGTTTTCGAACAAGTGGTGGTATTGAAACCTCTGCCCGAGCTATCGGTCCAAGGCGCGCTCAAGTGTGCACGAAATGTACGTCAGCTACAGCCGGAGCTCGAGATACAAGTCGGCGTAAAATTGCACGAAACTCATTGGAAAGTAAGCGTAACTCACCGGTTTCTTGAGAATTCCGTAGGCTTCAAGTAATCGAATGTATTCAGATGTCGGGTATTGATTCCTTCTTATTCAAAAATACTGGACGGCATTTGTCAAAGAACGACATAAAAATCTGAGAACTGACTACGTTCAGATTCCCATTGCCTTCATTCTGTGTACTTGCAGTGTACAGCTCTCTATTGACAACAATGCACTAACTTTGTCATGATGTCATGTGCGGTTGCACCCACTAATGAATATGTATGAGTGAATCACAAACAAGCGATGTGATTGGATGATAAGTAGCTAGCTAAGAAGCATGTCCAAATATGGTAATTGTAAAAGGGCATCAGAAATTTAGAAAGCACGATTTTTCATATCAAGATTAAGATTTTTCCGAACAGTTACATAATCAAATTTCAATAAATGCTAGTGATTCAAGCGCTATCAAGGGATGAAAATCAAAGGGTATATATGTTATTTTATATATACCGTAAATGACAACTTGTATTTAACTGCGGTCTTATGGTGTAACGGTTAGCACTCAGGACTCTGAATCCTGCGATCCGAGTTCAAATCTCGGTAAGACCTCATCCTTTTGCATTTTTGTTTTAATTTTATTTTTTCACTTTAGTTTGGATATGTTCATTCAATAATTTATTGCTCTTTATTTTGCTTTCTCTCGCGTGAGATTCCAAATGATAATAAAATATTTTCCATATTATTTGTGTTTTCTTCCCAATAGCCTAATTAGGCAAATTTATTAATGATCACATCGTGTCACTTTTCATGTTTGCTGGCAAATTACATTCTCAATGCACCACAAGGACATATTTATCCACTTTGTGTTCACACTATACACTATCGCAGTCAACACTGACTTAGTCCAACATAGTAAGTAGTTTAGTAGTTTGCTTGTCATGATCAGTTCCATTTATGATGCACCAGAAATGGACATTCGAGTTGAACAAAATATTCCTTCTTACAGGCCGCAAAGCAGAGAAATTTGAGAGTGAGCAGCAAAAGGCCAAAGCAAAATATCAATGATGTTTTTATTTATTATGAAAGAAAATATCTATTCCCTGGTTTATTTCACCTAGTAGGCCTTTTCACATGTATGCATTTTCTAAATTGATATTTGCCAGCGGATAGCTATCATTGTTTCACTCTTTGTTTAACAATGCATTAACAGAGCTAGATGGTAAAAAAAAAAAAAAAGCTTTTAAAACTTTGGAAAATTTATTGTAAAAAGATGAAACTCAAATCAAGCCAAAAGCTGAACCTTGTACACATCGTTAAATCAGAAGATGTGAAAGTTTTTAGATGCAGGTTTTGAGATTTATTATTGTGATTTTCACGTTTGAACAACTGAATTGGGCCTCAAAATTTGTGTGCATCGCATAATTATTTTAGAACACAAAAATGGACTTTGTGCATCACACTAATCAACCCACAACTTCTCTTTTGCCAGTTAGCTCCATGCAGTGTAAGTTTCACTGTGATGGCAGTTACCGTGGATTGACAGGTGTGACACACCATGGGAATTGTGATTCTGAATATTGTGTGATACAAAATTTCCCCAAAAGTGAAAAGGGTTATTGCCAGAATAATAATTGATTGATGTCATGAAACCTGCGTCTCAAGTGGACATCCTTTAATTGACTTTATGATGTGTAAATTTCAGCTTGATTCGAGCTGTTGTTGATTTTTTTTAAATGTTGACACCTTTTACAAACTGCCAGCCACTTTGTGTGTAAGTGTGTGTGTGTATGTGTGTGTGTGTGTGTGTGTGTGTGTGTGTGTGTGTGTGTGTGTGTGTGTGTGTGTGTGTGTGTGTGTGTGTGTGTATTTTTAGGCTAGGCCAGGGAGGTGTAGAACTACAAAACGTAAAGTGGGAAAATGTTCATGTTGGAATACTGGGAAACTCATTTAGGATTAAGTGCTGCAATACATTCATTTTTAAAATTAAGTATATCATATATCGGTCAAGGTCAGAGGGTGCAGTTCCTAACTTAGATAGATTGTTTAAAATAATATTGGAATATAAGGATGAGGAAAAAGAGTTGGCTATAAAAAGAAACAAATTGTGTAAACATCTACAAAAATGGGAAAGTATTAAATTAGAACCAGTGTCACTGAGACATTTATCTTCAGATTCAATTCATCAAGACTGAAAGCAGTCGGTGTGTGCTGGTGTGTGGGTGTGTGTCGTGTGGTCGATGGATGTGTGTGCAGATGTATTTTTTTTTTTTTTTTTTTTTTTTGGGGGGGGGGGGTCGGGTCGGGGTGATAAAGGTTTATGTGTGCATGCATGTCTTCTTCTTTTTTTTTTCATATATATGTGTATATAAGGGGTTTCATTCTTCCTTGTTTTGCTCATTAACTGATGTTTTATCAATGAAAATTATGCTGTAGAAACAAAATGAAGACTTGTATTATATTATTTTGCTTATATTGATTTATATGGATGTATTGATGCTTATTTTGAATGAAATCCCCAATAAAAACATTATGGAAAAAAAAAGTAAGGAATGGAGTAAGCACTAAGAGTAACTAATTTAGTAATCGCTTCTATTTATCATAATGGAATATTTTACCCACGTTTTTGCCCAATTTGAGGGGAAATTCCAGGGAAATTCGCGGCGGACATGTGAGATCAAAGGAAGTCGTCCCAGCACAGTCCATCCACAATAGGTCCATGGTTAGGCTCGGCATTACCACTGTCACTATATTATAAGAAAACGGGAGGAATTATATTTATCATGGCTCATACTAAGCCAATGATACCACATGAAGCATGTAATTCGTTATTAATTGAATTGAATGCCCAAAGGTGGATTATCAAAACAAATGGAGACATTACAAAATGTGCACAAACATATTACTCGGATGTTGCATCAGATTGGATGCATGCAACCATTTATACTTTTTCTAGCCTTTATTAAAGTATGAACAATATATATATATTTCCCCGCTTCAGAAATGTATATGATCACATATCAATAAAATAAAATTTCTTACAAAGCGGTAGTAGTTGTTCTAAAAAAAGTACTTTAAGTCCTCCTTCTACCATATTTTGATAAATGTATATTTACGTTGTTATTTTGATAAGACTATAACGCCTTGAATAAAGATAATTAGCAGATCAGAAGCGTGTCATTCGTTTCACATGTTACAGCTAGGCGTACAGGCAAGATGGCAGACGAAAGCGTAAACAGGAAAGAAATTCAGGAGAGTATCAAGAAACAAGGGGAAGTCGTGCGTCAATTGAAAGCCGAAAAAGCAGATAAAGATCAGGTTAGTATTGGGGTCTGTTGTTATCCATATTGAAGGAAATGTGCTGATTTTGTTGTATTTTACTCGTGGTTATTTGAGTAACTGTTGATGAAGTCCCGAGTGCATTTTCAGCAGCTGTGTCGACAATACACATTTTGCCATAGCCCATATGCTATAGACAGGCAGGTGTGGTCCCGCATCTCCACCGCAACGTAAATTGTCTTCCAGCTTCGCCGCCCGGGCCCGCTCGGCCTGGCTCGGCTCGCGTTCGGGGGTTGTGCATGCTGCTTAGACCGAAAAATCAGTCTGTGTAGGACGTTGGAGCCGCTGAGATTACATCTGGCTCCTCTGAACTCCATGTGGGGGTTTGTCCAAAAATGAAATTTTGATTAAAGAATGCCCCGAATGAGACGATTATTCCTGTCTAAATGCTGTTTTGCCTTCGACAGCCTTGCTCATATAGCTCATGCACTTTGTTGATTTAACAAGATGTTGAATAGAGTGCTTGATGTATAATTTGGCCATCAAAACATAACATGAACTTTATTTTTTGTTGTGCAATTTGTGTTTTTGAATGAGACCAGAATCTGGATACAATTGAGTCATATTAAATCAAGTTACATTACTCATTAGTCGTAACACTTAGAAAAGTATTTATTTGTAGCTGTAGTCATGTACATCATCCATGATTATATATTTGTTTGTACTGGGAATCAGAATAAAGAAGTCTGTTTATCATTATTCTGCCGTCAATAACAAAACTTCAAAGAACAAGAGTGTCATTAAACAAAAGACATTTCCTGGCACACCTGAAATTTGCTATTTTGGTAATTTGTACCTCCCCCCCCCCCCCCCCCCAAGCAGCCTGCAAAGAACATGCAGTAGCTGCAGAAGCTGTGCTCATCTGCCAGAAGTAGAATTCCCCAAAAGATGATATGTCCGTAAAGATTTAAGTGTAAATAAAAAAAGAACTGAACAACAAAGCATTTTTTTTTAAATTCAGATGATAGGCAGAGCCAAAGCAGTGGCAGGAGAGAAGTTAAACTTCGTGTATGGAAAAAAATCAACAAGAAGAAATAAGACTGGGAATGGAAAGGAGAAAAGAAAGATTAAGCCAGAGTGATCTTTGTACATCAAATAAGTAAATCAACAATTTAGGGCACTTCAGCAATAAGTGGAGAAAGGAAAGATGAAGATGAAAGGAGAAGGAAGAAAAACAGGGTATTCTGTGCCTAGGAAACTCCTGAAAGGCCTCAAAGGGCAAAGTTAATAAGGTCTCTCTGAATCTTGTCTTTGCTTATAGTTTCAATATTTCACTGGATCTGATATAATTTGCTATCATCAAGATTACTCTTTGCCATGTATTTTGGATGATCTGTTAAGGTAAAGTGTAATTATTGCAGAAGTGCATACTGGTACTACTTTCTGTTGTAGTTATGAATATGTCTTAAGTCCTGCATTACATAAAACATAAAAAACAAATAATTTTATAGTGAGACTGTCTGCTGATAGCAGTAGAGGCCAAGTGATGTGCACTAGCTACAGTATTACAGTGTGTATTTGTGTATGTGTGTGTATTTGTGTACACTTATGGTCATAATCTCACATTTATGTGTAATTATGTATAGAAATGCAAATTTTGGGGCATTTAGAATCAGCATAATTTTTTTTTTGCATGAATTCATATCTAACTTTATCTAACTTCTTCAATGTAGACCTGGATAGAAACATTGATTCGAGCCCAGAAAACTGGATATAAACATTGAATATGCCCAGGGTTGCATCTATAAATATCCCAATTTGCCAGAACCAGGTACTGACTGATTCAAGGCTGAAAAACATGGCCTGGATGCATGACCATTGTTACTTCAACGTGCGCAGCCATGTCACTTATGTTCGACATCATTTTAACCCATTGCTTACTGTTAGAACTTAAGACTTTGTGAACCCTGCTCCAATAAAAATGTCAAAAGTTGCCATAAAACAGGAGAAACCAAAGGTGTTTTGCTTAATTGTACCCTATAAAGGAATTTGATGTTTATTCGTAGCCTGCTACATGTATCTATTGTCTGTATAGCAGATAATGCAGGAATCAAACTGCCCAGTATCTGAGTGGAGAAAACCCATCCTGATATACACATGTAAGCAGGCTTAGGAGAGAACGGGGTGAATTGTTTGTCATCATGCCCTGATGGCATGCACATTATACCAGTAGTATTTCACCGGAGCCTGGTCTGTGCATAATAACTGGTCCCTGGGATTATCTCAGATTCTTTGACCTTAATCTTATTTTTCTGTTGCTATTCATGATAAGCGTGAAGTGCACTGTAAAGAACAATGACTATTATCGTCCAGACTAAGTTTAATAAAACAGTTGACTCTTTGGCTAGGCTTTTGTTGAACAGTTAGCAGAAGAACCTTCAGCTAAATTACTCCATGGGGAAATTGGCTGGATCTGAGTGTTGGTGGGACCATTTATGGTGTCATGTATTTATCCCAAGATTAAGATACCAACGTTTGGTAATTCTAGAAACGAAAGTTGTGGTTTGCATCTGGGAGGAAGTGTAATTTATATTGTTGTGGATCTCATGTCATTTGGTGATCAAAGTTTAAATGGACATTTCAGTTTGGAAATCAATATACATCAGGAATCTAGGATCAATCAGCCAGGAAGTGAATATATGTTTGAGATTTTCTTGCATCATCAATTTTATGCTGCTGAAAAGTTAATTTGAATTTACACCAGAATTGTTTATGCATCATGCAATGCTCACATGAATGAGTGAATACACTGCATACATGTGTTCTCACAATTATCACCTCATTATTAATAGAGTACAGTGTTGGTTGAGCTAACTTATAGAAGCTCCCTCAAACTGTGTTGGTATATTGTCTGTGATAATGCATCACTAATCTCAGAAGGGAAGGCTAAGAGGATTTCTCTGAGTTACCAGTTACGTCTTCGTCTCGGAGTTACCTGCATAAATATACATGGAGATTTGTAGGGGGTCATTGAACTGATGAGTGACAGGGAGCTAATCTCTGAGAATTTAGGAGTATTTCGCATCATTGAATGATTTGTGACTGGCTGTGAGTGTCGTCATGGAGACAGAGATTCTAGTGCGCAGGCAGCATGACATGTACCGCCGCATAGTTATCATTGGCTGTCAGATCAAAGAGCTCAAGGAAGCTAAGCCTCATGATTATAAGCTCAGGGTGAGTCTGCTAGGTTCAGCCCCTGCAGTACGTAACTCCAACGTGCCGGTACAAACATTTTCTGTAATGCGTTAAGTTCTGATTATAAGCTCAGGGTGAGTCTGCTAGGTTCAGCCCCTGCAGTAAGTAACTACTACATACACACATTTTTCATTTGAGCGTGCTAGTTTCACCCTGTACATGTATTACAGTGACAAAGTTATCATGAACTTGTAAGACCTTAATTTGCTATTATAAGCTCTGGATGAGTGTGCTAGTTTCAGCCTGTACAGGCTTTGCAGTGACAAAGTTGTCACAAAGATGTAATATCATAAGTTATGATTATAAGCCCTGGGTGAGTGTGCTAGTTTAAGCCCGTACATGTATTACAGTGACAAAGTTATCATGAAGTTGTAATACCTTAATTTGTTATCATAAGCTCAGGGTGGATGTGCTAGGTTCAGCCCATACAGTATATGAACATTTTGTACTACAAACTGGTAATACTTATGCTGGGAATTAATGTGTGCAGTGTACTGTGTGAATGGGAAATGGATAAGGAACTGACAGCATTCATGGAAGTTTAATTTCATCTCCTGTCATGCTCTCTACCACAAAATGACCAATGGGATATATTTTTTTGAAGGGATGGGGGGGGGGGATATCAAATCTATGTAATTATGCCAGAAATAAAACAGATGAATAACACATATTGCAATGTAACAATTTTCAAGTGATTCTTTATGTACTTATGCTCATACAGAATTACAAATTATACGGTACATATTTTATTGTTCTCATATTAAAAGATATTGATAGCCTAGCAATTATTAATCTAAATTATTGGCTTTCAATGCTATGGTAATGCTTTACTTACATGTGTAGAAGAATTATTCATATTTTCACTATTCATATTTTTACTTTGCATTGAAAGAATTACTTTGTTTTTGTTGTCCTCCCCTGTCTGTCGGCTGATCCTGCCCTCTACTCGACACTCCGCTGCAACCATCTGCTTCCCACCAACGGGCCTGGTAAATCGCACCCTGGACACCAACTCGCTGCTCAAATCCCCCATTAATGGTCCCACCTACTCTCAACTACGTACTTTCCTGAAACCTTTGTATTGGATGCCATTATTTGGTTTGGGAAACCGCTGCTGCTGATATAACTCAAAACGTTCTTGTTTTCTACAAAAATAACTGCGTCATCGTGAACTAATTCGCTCCATCCAATAACAAATGACCTGGGATTCTGGGGTGAAAAATGGCTCTCACTTGGACTAAATTGTACTGTTTGCGGCAACGCATCCTTCCTGCCACTCTGCGGTGTTTGTCTGTCACGTCTGGGACTCGGTGCTCATCTGATGATCAGGTTTGTTGATCCTATTGCATGTACCTGGGAACCGGGAGACACTCAGACCCATATGTGCTGTGTCTAAAAATCTCACATACACATGTATGAAAATACCCATTTGCATTGAACTTGCATTGCTAGACATGAATTGAAAATGAAAGAGTTAAAGTGGATATGAAACATTAATTGGAGGATATACTGGTACTTTTTTCTCTTTTTTTTTTATAGAGAAAATACAATATTTGTTCATTTTGGCAATTCTGTTATCTGTAGCATATTTATTATATCCGTATTTGTTTTTTTTTTTACTCTTCAACAGATCAAAGCAGAAGTTGAAAAGCTGTTAGCATTGAAGGCACAACTTGGAGATGGACCCACACAGAAATATGTCCTCAAAACAGCCAAGGTAAGGACTATTGCTCACAAGACCCTCTTGGTTACATAACAATTCTTGCTCAGTTGTACAATGTATAGATGGCATAAATGTATGTGATGCAAAGAGGTACGAAATCTTGTCAGATTTCTTTTGTGCAGAACACAGCAGTGTTAAGAAGTTTAGGGCTGAAGAAAAAAGTTCAAAGTAAAAAGTTAAGATGTAGAATGCAAGTAAACAGTGTAAAATATATTAATTTGACATGGTATTGATTTCATTGAAATTATGAATTTTATCTAGGCACAAATATGATAATTTCAGCTCAGATGTGATAGCAATAGAATATCATGTAACTCATCAACTTCTATGATTACAGACAGGTTAATGAAGACATTTTACGATTTTCAAAGCCAAATGGGGATCAATTTTGCTCTGAAAGGCCTTGGTCCTGAAAAGCTAACTCATCACGTTCCATTTAACATGACAGCTTTCATGGAATCGAGGCACACTGCCTACCCTTTACGTGACCCAGCCACCTCCAGACACTTGCTAGGAATCGTGTCTGACTGAGTATGATACAGCAGCACGTTAAACCCACAAAGCCTGGCCTTGATTTTGAGCAAATCTAAACAAGCAGCTCAAATGTTCGCTGTCTGTTTTTTTCCCTCCGTTTTTTTAAGAACTGGAGTATTGAAAATGTATCTACCTTTTCCTGCCTCTGGAGAACAATGAACAATGTGTGAAGGTGGGGTCATGCCAGGGTTAGGGAGGCACATACACATGTATATGTGCCCCTTGACCTTATAAACATGATCAATTACACTCTTACAGGGTTCTGCATTCAGTTTCAAGAGAGATTAGTTTTGTTGCACCTCTTATTCTAAAAAATCAAACTGTTTTGTTTTAGTCTGGAAATTGTGCAAAGCAATCATTCTGTGGCTCATGTTGTGAATAGGGAAAGTGGAGGGGTGGGGGGGGGGGGGGGGGGGTTCTGCAGCTCAGTCATATTCTAACTGATTATAGCTGGGACTGTGGGAGAATTCTCTAAACCCTGCAGGTACTTCTTCCCTTCATGCTTTGCCTCCCCACACCACCTCACCCCGTTCAGAGACGCATTGTGTTAATGCATATTATCAAGCACAAGATATCCATGCCTCAAGCCTTGACCTGCCATGCCCCTTGTAATTGTATGCAAGACATGCATCAGATGACCAGAGTGGAGCTGATGATATATAACAAGATGTTAACTCATTCTGAAATATTCAGTGTGTGGATATTGAATACAATAACATATCTAAAACAGATAAACTGTAGTTGGTTAGAACTGTTGCAATACATGTATTTCTATGTATTAATTTATTGTTATCTCATCGTTCAAATAGAGTACCAAACTGTGACGTCATTTTAGCATTATTGTCAAGACAACGGGTTCTAAACTATGCGGGTAGAGCAAAGAGCTATGATCACAGTGAGGAATGCCCGACACTGGCCCGCTAGACAATATCGGACCGGTAGAGTGATTTTGTTTAGAATCAGTTGTCTTGACGACATGCTCACATGACATGACTTCGGTACTCTATAGCTTTGTATTATTATTTCCCGACTGTCTAGAACAATCATTCTTAAATCAAATCTGACCAGCATCTCTGTTTAGGTACTACAGTTATTTCTTAATTTCACACATTCACATATTCATTTACATAGTTTTTATTGTGTTTGTGAAACCAGGGCACGCGGGACTACACGCCAAGGCAGATGGCGATCCGCGAAGGTGTTTTCAAGGTGATCATCGACACGTTCAAGCGCCACGGGGCGGAGACGATCGACACGCCGGTCTTTGAGCTGAAGGAGACTCTGACAGGGAAGTACGGCGAGGACTCCAAGCTGATCTATGACCTCAAGGATCAGGGAGGAGAGCTGCTGTCTCTCAGATATGATCTCACTGTATCCTTTAGCCAATATAACCCTGCTTAACCCTCCCGCTACCAAGCATTAACTTCCCCATATCAATAACAACTCAATTTCTTGCCTTTGGGACTGAATGGGTTGACCCTCTCAGTACCAGGCATTGACATCTTCATAACAAATCACAACTCGATTTCTTGCCTATGAGACTAAGTGGGTTAATCATCTCATTTTCAAACACTGACAGCCCCGTAGCAAGAACAACTCAATTTCTTGCCTTTGGGACTGAGCACATGCATTTTTGCTTCCCTTTAAAAACTGTATATGTCATATGTTGAATGATCCTTGACACATTGCGTCTCAGGTGCCCTTTGCCCGCTATGTCGCCATGAATAAGATTGCCAAGATCAAAAGGTACCACATAGCCAAGGTGTACAGGAGAGACAACCCCGCCATGACCAGAGGACGGTACAGGGAATTCTACCAGTGTGTGAGTAAAACCTCTCAAAGTATTTAACATTGAACATTGAATTCAATTCAATATTCAATTCATATCTTTCAAGTTATTTTATGGCATGGCATGTAACACTTAAGAAGTATTTTACCTTACATCTCAGTAAGTTATTCTATCCACTTTATTATATGACATAGGCTATTTAGTAATTCAAAATAATGAAACCATTCAAGAAAGAAAGGCAAACCCCAGAGCATTTACATAGGAATACTTGAAATTGCATCCACAAGGATTATTTTAGCAATCAAATTTACGAATCATTCCCAGAATTTCTTTTCTGTTTTAAAAAAAAAAAAATCTGAGTGAACGGACCTTTAGCGTGGGAGCCAAGTGACCGAGTGGGGAGAGGCACTGGGAGGGAGGTTCCCCTCTCTTTCAGTAGGGAAATATTTGCATTTTGAGCCCCCAAGCAGCATTTTGATGGCTAATTTTTACAGGTTTGATTTCCAAAAAGAAAACCTCTGGGCATAATTACAGCATAAAGCTTGTCGTTTTCGTGGATGGTGTTTACATGTGCCTGAGAACAGGACATAAGTCACTACATCCGGTTCCAGCATTACCTATGACAAACTTAGAATCATCTTTCTTGGATGAGTTTCAGCAAAGAGATCCATCCCCTCCTCCAGGTCCATTGTTATTTGGGGAAGTTGGTGGCATTGCAGACCTTGATAGCAGCTGCTGGGCTTGCTGCACAGAACAAACTGGATCAGTAGAGACACATCCTGCTTGCCATTTTAGGCGGATGATGTTTATATGTGCCTACAGAACATGAGTCACTCAGTGTTCCAGGCTATGACAAATTCAACATCATAAATTTTTGTATCACACCTGACGAAGTGTTGCAGCGGCGCACGAAACGTTGTGATCTTTTTCGATTCCGTTTACCATACATTGCAAGACAAATGATAGTCACTCGCCAATTATCCACAATGAGTAACATATTTAGCATTATTAGCATAAATATACTTCAGTAATAGGAGACAGCTAGAGCATATGATAGTCAAAGCTCATCCCTGGTTGAATTAATTGAATATCTGTACAGATAATTTCATGAGTAATTTTGAAATCTAGCCTGTCTCTTCTTTCTTTTCTCCCCCATTCCTACAGGACTTTGACATTGCAGGTCAGTACGACCCCATGATACCAGACGCAGAGTGCATCAAGATTGTCCACGAAATCCTCACCAACCTAAAACTGGGAGACTTTGTCATCAAGGTAAAAATGTTTACAGTTCTATAAAGGGTGCAGCTGAACCTATATGAATGACCAATTGTAGGGGACATACTAAATGGAAAATAAATAAATGATCCGCAAGTTAATTGGAATACAAGCAGAGCTCTTTGAGTAACTCACTGGTGAAAGTTTGGAGAGATCCAAGCATGTGATAGGAAAGTTATAAACTTTTTAGGGATCAAATGTTCTTTGAATGTTTCCATGGTGAGAGTGTATTAATCAATACTATTTAGAAAATAGTAAAGCTTTCGGTAGCACCATGTGGTTGTATTTAGGGATCGTCATTAACTACCGCTGATGTATATCGTTTTCAGTGGATTGCTAAAGTGTGACATACTATGCATACATTGCATTTTTTGTGCAAATTGCATTAACATCACAATGCCAAAAGCATGAGAAGTGGACATTTGCAATACAAGATTGTCAACCATTCTTAGCCTGTTAGTTTATATAAGAATTTTATCAAATATCAAATATCACGAAGCTGCTTCTGTGATACGCTGCTTTTGTATATGACCCTTTTCTAGAAAAATATGATACCCCTCACTAGTTTTGATACCTTAAAGAAAATAAGTTTTGTAATATCTGAAGATTCAAACTTTCATGTGATATGTCATCTTATTATGCTAGACGCAAAGAGTAAGGGTCAAATGAATGAAATGTATTAAATGTGTCAAATGTATGACATGTTTTGTGGTTCTTCTGCATTACTGTATCACTTCTCTGATTGATTGATTGTAGGTGAACCACAGACAGATTCTGGATGGCATGTTTGAGGTGTGTGGAGTCCCTGAGGACAAGTTCAGAACTGCCTGCTCATCCGTGGATAAACTAGACAAGGTAAGCTTCTCCAGCATATTGGAAGGAAGGAACTTTGATCTCTGATATGTTTACTTCAAATCACACATGTCAAGAAGCTTTTCTAGTTCCACCCCAGTACATTGTTAAGCTTATGCTTATAAGAAAACATATGCATATGCATTGTTCACATCATAACATTTCTCCAGAAAGATATGTACCACTTTGGATATTATGTACTTTGTATTTTTAATGTTACATTATCTCACTCTCTCTTTCCCTCTCCACCCCCTTCCCCATTACCCTCTCACCCCCCCCCCCCCTCTCTCTCTCTCACTCCCTCTTTATATCACTCTTGTCTCTCTCTCTCTCTATCTCTCCCTCTCTCCCTCTCCCTCTCTCCCTCTCTTTCATTCTCTCCCCACCCTTCCCCTCTCTTTCCCTCTCCTCTCCTCCCTCTATCTCAGACATTCTGGGAGGATGTGAGGGCAGAGATGGTTGATGAGAAGGGCATAGACCCTGCGGCAGCCGACCGGATTGGCGTCTTTGTGCAACAAAGTGGTAGGTTATCTCTCCAACTGCTTTCCATTTTCTTCTCCCCAGTCTAGTTGAGAACTTAGGATACTGGGTAGGAATCGTCTCAAAATGATAAAATCGTTAAAATTAAAAGAATGCAGACCCCTGTGATGATGACGGAACAGTTCTACCATGATTATGCATATAATCATTACCATTTCCACCCTCTACATTTGATAAATAGAGTCAAAATCATGAGAGTTCTTCTCTTTCCATTTCAGGTGGGGTGGAGCTAGTTGACAAACTGCTGAGTGAGACCGATCTGAAGGACAGCAAATCAGCAACACAGGGTCTGCAGGCTATGAGACTACTCCTCCAGTACTGTGAGATCCTGGGTGTGCTAGACAAGGTTAGTCTTGGAATTCAGGGAATCTTTCAGCTTGGATGTGCTACTCAAATATCTTGATTTGATCAATAAAATCTGTATCTTTACTTTATTTTTATGATCATATTTGAGACTTTAAGATGAAATAACAGTGGTTAGCACTAAATTGTACACTAGTTGAATATCTTCCTTCACTGCTTAAAAAAAAAAATTATTCCTAAAATCAAAGCCGATGTCCTAATAACGACAATTTTGTGGCAGAATAAAGATGAGAATACCATACAGAATCCTTGAAGGAAAGTTCAAGTGAATTGTTATTTCCTGGAGCTTTGGGCTGCACTTCGGAACCAAGTCATGTAAAAATTGTGGCCCTTGGTTACCACAAGATGACCTACTTCTTAGGTGTCACGCAGCACAGCTGGTATCCACCTGCGAATCAGTGCCCTTAGTTACAATATGACTTCATTCATTTTTTTTTTCCTCCCAGGTGTCGTTTGACATGAGTCTTGCCCGAGGTCTGGACTACTACACGGGTGTGATCTACGAAGCAGTGCTGAAAGGAGCAGAGACACTCCCCACTAAAGGAGGAGAACAGGTTGGGGTCGGGTCAGTAGCAGGAGGTGGTCGCTATGACAACCTTGTAGGCATGTTCGACGCTAAGAACAAGAAGGTAAGTTGATAGTGTATCCTCTATACTACAAATGATTTTATTTCTCTATTCCTGTACTTACCTCTCCTTTGGGGAATATGCATGTTTCTTTTTATCTTTCCTCTTCCCCATCTTTATCTGTCCTCCCTTCTTTATTCTCTATCTGTTTTTCTGATATTTCCTCTTCTCTTTTTTTCTTTCTTTTATCCTTTCTTTCCTTTCCATCCTTCCATTTTCACTTGTTTCTCCTTGTTTTGCTTTGCTGCCTGTTCTACTCTCTGTTCTAATATTAGGGGTTTAACACTTGTCTTATCAAAATCACTAAACTATTTCTTGTCTAGGTACCCTGTGTAGGAGTGAGCATTGGAATTGAGAGGGTGTTTTCTATCATGGAGGCCCGGGCGCAGCAGTCAGAGGACATTGTGCGCACCATCTCCACCCAAGTGCTGGTGGCCTCTGCTCAGCCTAACATGCTGGAGGAGAGGATGAAGCTGTGCAACGAGCTGTGGGCTAAAGATGTCAAGGTCAGAGCAAAATTCACATTCATTTGTGCGCAACTCCATGTTTCACTTATGATTTAACATTGTATATTTTATATCAGCTGTAATTTATTGAAGCTATTTATTTTCATATTTTTGCTTATTGTAAAACTCTATGCACTTCAGCCCTTGGCCATGACTTAAAGTTGGTTCTGATCAATGAAAATTTACCTTTTTATCAATCAATCAATCAGATATTCAGGCTTTCAAGTGTGTTCCCAGTTAACAGTCCATTTTCAATCAATGAACCACTATAGTTTCTCACACGTTTATGAAAAATTGATGTACCAGTATTAGCCATCATATTGCCTTACTGTAGTATTAATGAAGAGCTGATGTACGTTCTTTCATATTACATAATTTTTGAAAGATTTCACAAATGAGTTTGAAAATGATGTATAATCTTTCATATTGCAGAGTGAATGAAAGGATTAATGAATATATTTAACAATGGTTGTCCTTTTATTTCTGAAGGCTGAGATGTCTTACAAGAAGAACCCCAAGATGCTAGACCAATACCAGCAGGCAGAGAAGTACAACATTCCTCTCCTAGCGGTCATCGGAGAACAGGAACTCAAAGAGGGTGTGGTCACACTGAGGAACTCTGCCACGAGGGAAGAGGTATGTTATGTGTTGTGGTTCAAGTCCCTTGCGCCACACAATGCTGAATTTCTTTTCCCACACACTCTGTCTAGGACAAACGGGGGGAGGGGGGGGGGCCCATAGAATGTCGCAAGCCAATATTGATAGGATTTTTCTGAAGTGCAGACAACGATTATATGATCATCATTCATGATGTACAAGTTTGATGTGTATATCAGTGAATGGGATGTACTCTGGTCCCAGATGTGCCTAAATGCCTAAATAATCAGTGACTTGAAAAAAAATCCAGAACAATCAGAGAAAATGGAAAGTGGAAATTTGCAGACATTTTTGATGACTGTCAAATCATTAAGTTTTGAAAAATATTGTTTAAACATTTATTCCCTTCAAGAGCAAACATTTTAGGAAAAATCTAGATTCTGATAAAGCGTTGGTATAAATAGTTGCATTCAATTTGTATCTCTCTCTTCTTTTCTCTTCTCTTTCTATCTCTTTCTATGTTTCTTTCATTCTCATCTTTTCATTTCCTATCCAGAAACAAGTGCAACGAGCAGACCTTATACGACTTATAAAGGAGAAATGTGAGCTGGAAAACTGGTAGTTGTGAAATACTATGGCAACAATTTGTACATGAATATGATTTTGCATATATGTTTGATAATATTCCTGTCGCAATCCATCAGCAATAGGGGTATAATTGTGTTGATGGTGATACTTTTCCATAGCACCATCATTCCCATTTTAAAGGAGCCACAAACCGTACAGCGAAAGACATGGCTAGGTCTGACGAGATCAGTGGATTGAATTGAGTATACTCTAATTTGGAAATTGGCTATGTGGCGATAACAAAAACTTTTGATTGGTCTTGCTATAGCTTTTAGAGAAATTGGGTAGATGAGTTGTATCATCTATATTATCTTACTTGAGGCAATCAACACTTGTGAGCCTTGTGTGTGGGATCATAGAAGAGAAGGGGGGGGGGGGGGGTTCTGTCACAGCATGTTATAGACTGCTGTCAATATATATCCATACATAAATACCAGCATAGGACAAGACGCTGTGCAAAAAAATACAGATTAAGTCTTCTTTCTTTACATTTCACAGTTTTTGCCTTCTTGCTGAAGTACGTTGCTTTGTTGCTGAATGAGTAAAATTGCTTTAGCATTTTAAGCCAGGACATGCCCCAGCAGTGCAATCATTTTGTTATAACTGCCCCATGTCAAATTTGATTGATGTTTCATTTAGCTCACAAAGAAGTGTGAAACAGAAAAGATACCTAAGCCTTCATGTTCTTTCACTGAAATAAAACACAGAGAAAAAGAACTCTGAGAAACAACCATATATGTATCCTTAATTATCAAGCCATTGCCCTCGCTTATTTCTTTGCCAATTGCTGGTACTGCTTACATGGTTCTGATTGCACGCAGAGGGAGTAGAAAGTCACCATCCAGCCTATCGCCAGTAACCGTTACTTGAATAACTTGGTGAAGGAATCAAAGAACAAATCAATGTGCCTCCAAAATTATGAAATCAGGGCAATGCTTGATGTTGGACTTCTCAGAAGGAAAGTAATTTTGTGAACGGGCCTGCAAGAATTGAATTAGTTATATCTGACCTGAATGCAGTAGTACCACTGATTGAATATAGGAACATACCTTTAAATAATGCTCAACCATATTACTGATTATTATTATGCAAATATGCATAGACCTTCCACATATGAAGACACAAGGAGATATCATTCTTCCACTTTCACCCAATTCTGTTATTTGTAATGGCAACTCAAGAAACATAGCTTTAGGAGCCAATGCGTGTCTGCGTTCTAATAGTTTGTAGTTCAGCCGACTGTTTAACCATATTCTGATCATTGTTGTATGTAGCACTAAAGAATAAAGAAGTGTGACATCATATGAGCATGTTGTTAAGACAACTGGTTCTCATCTCATCTGGGTAGAGCAAATAGCAGTTTTCTCACAGCAGGGACTCTTGTCAGGAGTGCCCAACACTAGCCTTCGAGACAATGGGAAACTCTCAATTGAGTGATGTTGTTAAGAATCAGACACCTGCGTAATGATGAAGACGACACCACTTAGGTACTCTTATGGCAACGTACTCAATCTACTTTCATGGCTCTGCTCCAATCAGTAAGGCCTCAGAATTGAAAACTTTTTTGCAAGTTATTACCCGGTGCTTCATCACAGAAACATATATACAGTAGTGTAGCAATATCACAAGGCATTGTAATTAATATCAAAGTGAAGAAGTTGTCTTACTGGACATGCTCTTTTTGAAGATGTGATCTTTGCTTAAGTTTGAAGTTGTAATATTTTTCTTGCTACATTTACCTATGGTCTTACAAGGTGATATACATGTACACCATATTGTGTTACGTGTGAAATACCCACACTTCAGGTAAACATTAAAAATGTTTATATGTGAGTAATTAGTGTTTAAAAGCTGGTTTGTTCCTTCAGTATTTGGTTCGATTAAGAGGTATGAGCTTTGATGTCTGTTGGTGTGTATGTATCAGTGCCCTTGTAATTATGTGGTATATGTGGTTGCTTGAATATTCATGGTGTTTTTTTATTGATTGGGTGTTGGGGATATGAGTGTGTCATGTGTGTGAGAGATAATGGATGCATGTGAATGTGTATAGGTTTGTACATGCCAGTACTTTTATCTTGCTTCTTGTGTGCATGTGCTCTTGCCTCCGGTTGTTGACAAGAGAGGGACAGAAAGATAAGGGGAGTGACGGTAGGAAAAAGGAACAAAGGAGAGATAGGGCGAATCTAGTTTTGATTCATTGGTACAATAAAGCATCATCCTTTTGGTGGAATTCTCTTCTAGGATTTGTAAACTCCACAGTGCGAAAGATTTCATGTTCTGCATGATTGTGTTCATATTTCTTGGGGGTGGGGGGAAAGAATGAAATTCTCCTAGAAATTGTTAACTACTATTATATTTTCGCCACGATTGTGTTTCAGTTTATATTTCTTGGTCAAAAGAGTAAATCACCCAACAAAGTACTACTCATAATGATAATTTCATATAAATTTGAGTTTATTTCTCATGTTTGTACATTATCGCAACACGATAGTTACATAAATCAGTCAGTTTCTCTTCTCCGCTCTCTCACTCGCTCTTTCACTGTCACTCCTTTTTTGAGCTAGATACGGATATAATATAATGCATTGCTAAGTTCAGAGAGGGTACCGCAACACATTGACTCTTTTATGTAACATTCAACATTTCATAACCTATAAACTGATCAAGAACCTCCTTCAAGGAACATTAGACTGATCATTTTAAAATATATATTGCTGCTGGAGGGAGTTCTAATCTACCCTCTCCGCAGCATAGTTATACTTTGCATCAAGAAGATGCTTTGTCTTGAACAATTGTTTGACAAATCGTTGATATTGAGTATAAAACGCAACTCCAGTAGTGAAAACATGAATTGTGACAGTAACTGTCACACTCTACCCTTAACCTATAGATATACGTATAAATGAGTAAATTTACATGCCTAGCGCTAAAGTGTCAATGTTCTACCTTGGACAAATACAATTTGGTCGAGTACAAAAACACTTACTACCCATCAATATAACATTCAATCTTCAATTGTATTTCCTTTTTTTCCATCCTTAGAAAGCGGTTTCATCTTTTAAAGTTTTGATGAAATATTAAAGCACACCTTTGGATAAGCATGTCCCACACCATGCAAATATATCATCATGAAGCTTTTCACTTTGGATGTGAATCAAGAGTGGGAGGCAGATACAGCAAAACACATATCATGGGACTACAGTAAAGAGGCTGGTACCATCTTGGTATACACACCTAGTACTACTTGGCAATTTCTTCTTGTATGGCATAGGACTATACACATTAAATGCTACAGGTATTCTTCAGTATAAGCAAGTGAACTCCAATGAATGCCACTCAAATTGAAAAATTATGTTTATGACAAAGCTACAATAACATCAATTTTTTTCAGACTATGGATACAAACATCTCGATGTTCAAAAGCAAAAGCAATTTATGGTGGGTAAACTTTCTTAATAATGAACACTACATTCATACAACTATAATCTAAACCTCTCCAGGTTTATGGAGATTCCCAAAGTCCCATTCCAAGCAGGGAGCTCCCTTAAATAGAAACAAGTTTCTTGTTACAGGCCAGTCACACCAAGGGTATTTTCCCCTGGTAACTCTTGGGAGAAATGAACGCTGGTTAAAAATGATCCTCCCTGCTTCTTCTTTGAAGAATGAGAACAAAATCACGCCGTTCAATAGCTCCTCCACCACAGAAAATGGCAACCACATATTGCTATATCTGACTATATCATATGAAACATCCTGCAACTGCTTACTCCTAGCATAGGTATATTAGAAACAGATATACTTTAACTAATGTTACATCACTGGATATATATGTATATTTTACATTAATCACGGTCTGCACTATTTAAACATAACATAAATTGGCAAAAGAAATGGGCAGAGCATTAATTTTTTTTTAACATGGATTCTTGAGATGATTTTGCTTTTAAGCATACCCTTAACATGTACAATAAGATAATGCCCTCCTGCTTGCTGGAATATAGAGAGCAGGCTTGATAAACATTTGTCAAATCACCTGCAAACCTGTCAGGCTTCAAACAAATTTTTCTCAAATCTCTTTAATATCATCATAGTTTTGTTTCACGACACATTATGGTCATATAGGATCAGAATTTATGGTTACATATACATGGTAATTTTCACCTTTATGGGCAAAAAATGCCACTTTAAATTACTGAATTATATATTTCATGAACCTATCTATAGGACAATATTACAGGTGAAAAAGTACAAAGTTTTAAATAGGATACATAACATGTTAAACAAATGTCTCTGAGACATAAAAATCCACTATTAACTGAATCACATATATCATATTGGATGTATCGGGACTTTCTTGATATCACCAAAGAGGGCAGTGTGACGTGACATGACAGTGACCTTGATTTCCATCTGTTATTGTCAATCCCAGGCAGTTAATAAGCAAGATCACCATCAACACATGTCATACAGACACACACAGGGACATACATCATACACTACCATAGCAACATCACAAACCAACTCTAACGCGCCTATTACTGTACGTCACCAGCTGAAAGCAATGACTTGTGACATTCCGTACCGCTCACAGACTTGCGGCTCATGAGCTCATAGATTCGATGAACGTATTAGCACCCATTGAGAATAAGAACACCCTGCACTGGTGATCTAAGCTAGAGAGAGAAAAAATTTCCAACTTCTGATGCACTTATTATAACACAAGGTATCGCTCCACTCACTCACACAGTCCCAGTCACATCTGACAAGTCTTTGGTATGTTACTTGTGTCTACAACTGTCTTAATTAATCATTTAATGATACCCAGCATTCAATAATCCCCTAATACTACACCATCACATCAATATGTAATGTAAAATTACACCAATATGAATAGGTAAAAAAAAAAAAAAAGAAATGGCAACCCGATATAATTAAATGGTTAGAACACACCATTCTCCCACATGAATTGAGGAGCTGTATAATAGGTTCAGGCAAATAGGTTCATTAGTGTCATGCAATAGATCACAGTGATAGTTATTTTCTGCACTACATGAATACTGCTCTGCAGTTAGCTATGGCAGGATAGTGAACGAAAAAACAAAACTAAACACAAAAATGTAGTAACATAATTAAACATACAGTATCTTCTCTTTCTTGGAATCCAGGATTGCACATAAGGTTACCAAATTAGATTCTTGACAAAATCAAAATGTATCATTCATCAAAATGAAATAAATCAATTTTGTTTCAACATGCATTTCATTCAAAGCATTTCAGACTATTTCAAATCTGTTTGCAACATATATCTGCAGATTTACACCCAACCATTCATAATAAGAAATAAACCACTTCACAAAAGTAGTGTGCATCTCTCTCTCAGACAATTGCAGCAATATTGCAGAAAAAAATGTCAATTTACAAAAAACATATTTTTTTATTATGCAATAAAATACTCTGTACGTAACTCATCATAATTAATTGGCATAGATACCATGCAGCTTGGTCTCCACTCAAATAAAGCATCAATTTTATGGAAAACTCACAAACAACCACTCCATTCTCATGACCCAAGCGATTGCAATGAACAGTACCAACCAACAGTGGAATGGACAGTCAGCATGGGCAATCTCAATCATGTGATACAAAAAGGTTGCCAATTTGCCAACAAAAACATAAATGATGTTTTCATCTCATTTCATTTTACATGAATGTCACAAACTAGTAGGCCAATATCATATTTTGAAGTCATTCCAGTAATCAATATGGTCAATATAGATAAAGTTCTTAACTCTCCTGTTATTTTCAGATCATAGTATGTTTCATATTTCTCCAATTGTGATATACATTTGTATAATGTGAGGAATAAAAATTATGTTTGGATATGAAAATAATAGCACATGCAGTAAACAAGATATGTAGTACCTTCATATAGCATTCACTGTGATTTAATATGGGATATTTTTCTCAGTGCCACTGACACATTTGAAATATCCATCTGCGATGCTGAACAAACACAACAATTATGAAAAAAAACTTGTGTAGCTGTTGTATCAAGTTATGTAATGAATATTGGGCAATTTTGAATATTTCACACGTGTCATCAGGTTTTCATTTAGTTGATGCATTCATTTGTCACTCTGAACAAGTTAAGCAGAGTAATAGCCTCTCTGACAGAGTACTATTCATATAGAATAGGTCTGATTGAGTAGATCGAAAGACAACAGCTTGGTTATTGTCTGTACAGCAAAGTCAGTTATGACAACTAAGACCATACATCATGGAGTAGGCATTGTCCATAGAGCAAAATCAGAAATGGTAATATCAAGTAGAAGTTATGATGAGAACACTACAATGATATGAAGTCATAATTGGAAGGTCTGCATGTTCTGGCTGACAACACAGCACAGTGCAATCTCCGTTACTCTCGGTGTGTGTGTGCATCAAGTTTGCAGAGAAACTGACATCCACACCCATTAACAAAGCTCTTGATGGGCATGAAAGATGGATTTTAAGATGGATTCCACCTCTGATGGGATGCATGTTGTTGACCTGAAGCAGCGGGGTGAATCTTTACGCTACTCCAATTCCTCCCGCCGAGTGTTGAGAAGCCTTCATCAGAAGCTCCGGGCATTCTGGCTGATAACACAGCCCTGTGGAAACTCCTCGGCACTGGATGTGTGTTTGTTTGAGTCAGAGATTGAGAAGAAGTTTTGATATGGAGACTAGAATGATGGGAAGTCTTGATCAGAAGCTCAGAACATTCTGGCTGATAACACAGCCCTCTGCAAACTCCTCTATGCTGGATGTGTGTGCATCAGTTTCTCAGTAGAAGTTATGAAGAGAAGACTGATAGCTGCTGGCACAATATGACCATCATTACAGTAGATGGGTGTGAAAGTTCCGGATTCTACGATGAAGAATCCACAGTTGATGAGAGGCGTAGAGTGTTGAGAAGTCTTGATCGGAGAAGTTCTGGGCATTCTGGCTGCTAACACAGCCCAATGCAAACTCCTCTATGCTGGATGTGTGTGTGCATCAGTTTCTTAGTAGAAGTCACGATGAGAAGACTGATCGCCGGCACAATGATTCTAGGATGGAGTCCACAGCTGGTGGGATGCTTTGGAGAGTTGAGAAGTCTTGATCAGCAGCTCTGGGCATTCTGGTAGACAGTAGGATGAGGCGCCGAGATGTGATCAGAAGGAGTGAGCGTTGCGGCAGACACCACAGCCCAGAGCAAACTCCTCCCCAGTGAGTGGTGCGTGTCTATGCATCAGAGATTTTGTAGACAGTAGGATGAGGTGCCATGTTGTAATCAGAAGGTATGAGCATTGCGGCAGACGCCACAGCCCAGAGCAAACTCTTCCCCAGTGGGCGGGTGCTGCACATGGAGCGGGCATTCCTCTCCTTCTAGCTGCTTGGCTCTCGCACCTACAGTTGCAGGAAGACAAAAAACAAATCAATCAAAGTCAAAAGGGAAACTTGGTCGTCGCACCAACGGGAAGACACAACAATTCATAAATTCATAATACAGTCATAAAGGAAATAATAAAGAGAGTCTGTGTATTGATAGGTGGCCTCCATAGACAGATGTCTTGAATTACATTCAAGCTCCTCCGCGAAGGATTCAAGTCGAGTAGTCACTATACCGTATATTCTGGCGTATAAGACGCATGTTTTTTCCCTTGAAAATCACACTAAAGTCCAGGTGTGTCTTATACACGGCATTAGCAAAAGTTGGGTCTTTCAAACCAACACGTATACACATGTATGGGACTATGCATTGTGTGACATCTCAATCACATCATCAGCATAATTACCGGTACGAAGAAAGCACCAGAACTAGTATTTGTCCAACACACCTCAAAGAAACCCCTAGCTAGAAAGCTAAGCCCTAAGGATAACCTCCATTTATAGATCAGGGCCGCTATTGTTGCTTTGTTCCGGCCGCAAGGTGGCGCTACACACATTTTCGTACCACAGAGATTTTTTTTTTTTTTTATCTCCCATATGTAGTAATCCACGTAAATACGGTATATGGGCGTGAGACACACGAATAAACACAGCTGTTCCAAACAATTTCACATCGCGCATGCGCACATTAGCGATCACAAGCCAGCGCTCTTATCTGGTTAAAATATCGGTAATGCGGATATCACGCATGCGCAGAATTTATTTTTCAGTTCAAGATGCCAGCGTCCACAGAACGGAGTTTCAGACGAATTTTCATGACAAAATCTCAGTGATCTCACTCCAATTTCGGCTGTGTTTGCCTGGTTTGACATGATACGAGACACATGCACGTTAATTTTCTCGCATATGCGTAAGAACAATGTTATTTTCATATTTTTTGATGAAAAATATCCACTTGCCCGGATGGGCAAGTATCTTTGAGAAATGCTTGCAGGGGGGTCATTTTCACTTGCCCCGGGCAAGCGGGTTTGTCGAGCCCTGCTCATGTTTTTTATATAAAATAACAAATAATCATTATTTGACATTTGTGGAGTTTTTTGAGAGGTGGGATAGCGTCGAGGGAATAAGACCTTGTGTACCTGCAGGGCAGTGAGGCAGCTCAGCCTTGGGGATGGTAGTGATGCTCTGGAAGTCATCGTGGCAGGCCTGGCAGAAGTGGGTGGAACCAAAGCAGAAGAAGACAGCCACGGAGCAGCAGTACCGACACTTGTACTCCAAGAAGTCTGTGCCGTGCTTAGAGCACATCTAGGAAGGAAGAATAAGAGAGATTAAGATTTTACAAAAAAATGCATCAGGAATATATCATATCTTAACTTAAGACTTCGCAAGGATATTACCTCCAATCAGTCTATCTCCACAGAGTGGGATGCAGGAATAACGCACAGTAAGTTACTTCTATATCGATTTATTTTTTCCCCCAAATGTCTGTAGAGGGTACCATACCTCTAATGAGAAGAGAATCTCCTCATCTTTGAAACAACCTTCCAGAATGTGTCAAACAAACAGACTCAAGAGCAAAATCTAAGTCCATGTTAAAATAGAGACAAATTTCTTTGAACTAAACTTATGCTGATTTTAACATTACTGTCATTGCCCACTTCTTTGTACATATCTTTATCTATATTTCCAGTGCATAGAGACAGCTGAATGAAATTATAAATTGTTATTACTATCATTATTATCATACCTGAGCTCTGGAGACGTCTGAACAACCGCCACACACCAGCTCCGTAGGGTCGTAGTCTTCCTGGATGCCGGCCTCCTGATCACACCGGGCCTCTCCACCGTAGTACGCCTGAGGGCGACAAACAACGTCATGGATTATCATCACCGTCATCGGGCCTCATGAACACTACACATGTAGCTCACCTTGCCAACTGCAAACACATATCACTAGAAACTCAAGCATGAGTTGCCATTGTTGTTTTGCACAAACAAATACAATAAACAAACATAAATACAATAAGGATAAGTAAATTACTATCAAGACACAAACAAGATGAAATTGGCAATGCACGATTTACACGCTAGTGAGTTTGACTATCTAAACATTGTTGTTTCTAATCTGTCTATACAGAGTAAGTTTGCCATGACACGGAGTGATATTCCTTCACTAGAATGTGGTCATTATTATTGTGTACAAGTACAAGTGATTAACTACTCAATTTTTTAATACTAATAACTTCCATATAATATGTCGGACTGTTCTACAACTTTTCCCAACTGGTTCCCCTGATTTTTTTTCCTACTTTTGTTTCAGTTTAATATTACCTCAGGGTTCTATTAGCCATCCCAGTATTATAGGTGGGTGAAATGAGAAACAAGCCAACAGGCCTTTCCTAGCTTGATACTGAGAATATATAACAGTCCCTCTGCCACCCAAACTTACCTTCTTGCACTTGAAGCAGACATAGTATGCATATCTGTTCATGGCAAAGCCAGCAGGGTCACTGTAGAAGCGAGCCCCTGGGGTTGAAATGGCTTCCGTCTTGAGCAGTCCCTCGTACTCCACCCTCATCAGGGCTTTCCTCCTCACGTCTTCATGCAGCGTCTCGATGGGTCGCAGCACATCTTGGAGGGAGCTGTGCTTGATGCTCACCTATAGAGAGAGAGTGGGAGACAGAGACAGAGAGAATGAGAGAGAGATGAATTACTGTGTTTGATCCTCACCTGCATGATGGATACATACGAAGCACAGTGGTAAAGTGGGAAGACTTCTTGCAGAGCCTGGTGCATACACTGTTCAAATTACTTCAAAAAGAGCTTTTGTCCATGTTTGTCCCCCTCAACCAAGGTGTAGTAAATGGGTACCTGGTAGGAATTGAGATCGACTAGCTTGTACTGCTGACTTTGGCTGCTTGGCTACAGCCAGGGTCATAATCAATTATCAGCATGTCATTGTTTGACATGATCTTTATCTATGTGTTGTTCTCACTGCTAATATGCTTTGAGGTTAACTAACGGAAGACAGCAGCATTAAATCACAGATCTTAGAGCAGGCTGATACAAAGTACATGTTTGATTGATTGATTGATTGAAAAACACATATATTTCCTTCAAACAGATACAAAATAATATTTGACATAGTAACGAATACAGTATATATCTCGACACAAATTTGAAGGAGGCAAAAACCCGAAAAGCAGAGCTTGAGTTGGGGTCGCCAGATACAAATAAGTAACAAGTTACGTACTGTAATGACATCGTACTGTAATGACATGTACAACAATCAGCAAAGTTATCACTGAAGGTTGTGTGCTTACCTTGCATATGGGGCAGAGGGAGAAGCCGAAGGTGATGCGAGGCCCCACCCATCTCCTCTCCAACACAGCCTGGCAGCAGTGGTGGTGGAAGACATGGCCACAGCTCAGCTGCAGAGAGAGAGAGAGAGCGAGAGAGACCAAGGATGTTTAAACAGATAAATATCCATTGTGACAGAATCAGAAAAAATGTATGGAAATTGAGGGCAATAGAGGAAGAAGAGAAACATTACCAAAATGGAGTCAGGTCAATAATAAGCACATTCCTTCCGGTCTTGCCATTTGTACTGATGAATTAATAATTTAATCATGCACTGCTTACAATGGATACTTATGGGGAAAAGCAATTAGGAATTGTAGTAGTAGATGAAAAGATTAATTAATATGCAAGACTAAATGAGACCTAAATGTTCTCTGCTTCGAAAGGTAATTAAATATCTCTGTTACACAATCTAGCGTGGGATAAGCTTCAAATTTTTTTCTTGCCTAAATCCTAACACTTTTTGTTCACACAGTGAAACCTGCATAGAAAGACCACATTTCTTCCTTGCCTAGAATAATGTTTCTCATTGAATCATGCAGCAATGTAACCTGTACATAAAGACCACCTGCTTATAAATACCGCATTGTTTGCCCCCCTCGAGAGGCCTTTATATACAGGTTCCACTTTAATATCATTTTTAGTTAATGTTCACATATTTTCATGCTATTTCATGTTTGCTTATTTTACAGAAAGAATTAAATGAAGCTTTGTGAATATATTGAATTCTGAATATTGAATTTCTTCCATTCCTACCTGGATGGCTGGCGCACAGGCCAGGGCCTCGGTGAAGCAGATCATACACATGTCGTCCGCATCCTGCCTTAGAGCAGACGTTGGGTTGCAACCATGGAGACAGGGTAAACACTCGCTCTCGTCATAGATACCACCACACATGTGACCGCAGGTCAGGACCTTGGTGCAGGCATGCTCCGCATAGCTCTGTACGGTCAAGAACATTGGAAACAGCTTTCAATAATCACTCTTCCTACTGGGGACTCATGAATACAAATAAGCAAGAGAGAAAGGAGGCCCGGTGTACCAGTTCCTAAGTATTGCATCCTTGTCATAAGCCAAATGGTTAGCCAGATAGATAGTGTCCCTGCCCAGCAAGCAGTAGATGCACGTTCAAGTCCTTGCAAGGTCCTTATTTTTTTTGCTTATTTTCGACCACACTGATCAATCAATCTCATAACTATGAATAGTAACAGCAAAACAAAGATTTTTTTCACCTTTGAAACATTTGAAATTTCTATACCATGAAAGTTTAAACATTATATAAATCACATTTTACAAATTCAGCTAACAAATAACATTAACAGGCGTGTACATTACAAATATGAATAAGGTTAGAATAATACCTCTAAGGCTTGATCTCAAATTGGTAAAATCTTTGATGTGACAACAAAATCTGTATCCGCTGATTACGGCAGAACGGTTCCGCCATGATTGAAGCCCGTAATCATCACCACTATTATCCCTTGTCTGTAACTCTTTGTGTGCCACACACATTCATTCACAAGTTATACACACATAGTCCCACACAGTGCCATTTATGTCTGGCATAGGAAGGGTTAAGAGACACGACAGTGACAAACATTGCAGCTCACGGTCCTACCTGACAGTCTGGATCGTTGCACACACTTCCTGCCGGACCTAGGAGACTTGTTGACGTCTTGTTGCCACAGAAACGACACGTTCCCATAGCTACTGGCCCGCCCCCAGTACTGCCTGTGTTCCCTATTGCAAAAGACAGAAAAGAGATAAATAATTCATCAATATATTCGGCATTGGAATCTCATTTTTACTTAGCTTTTCAAACTATCATTACAGCTCAATTATTTGATGACCCTGCAAAAGGAACAACTGTTTCTACCATCACAAAATGCAACAGTTTTACAGATCCTTTTTCATTGCATACATCAACATACAATAGTTTTAGACAGTTTTGCATGTTACATTTCATGATGAATCCAGAAAAGCAGCCAAACTGTTACCACCACTAGTTGAAACAGCATTTTCGTCCCAATTTTCAGTGCATACAAAACAGATAGTTTGTGATATTTTTGTTTGTTACATCTACCATTTAATTCACAAACTGCTACGACCATAAACACACAGCGGTACCAGAAAGTATTTTGGCTGCTGGCTCATTGAAAAGAAAATGCAACTTGATGTTTACCTGGTGCAGTCTCCTTGAACTCCACCATAGCCTTGAGTGTTTTTGAGTCGGCCAGGGTCATGACCCAGAAGAGCTTGCTGCGGCCGCATCCCTCGTGGAGGTCAACGCGGATCGACTCCTCCTCCTCCTTGAAAACCTGATAAAGGGTAGGTGTTTGAGGATCTAATATTACATCAGTGCTTGTTTTGATGGATAAGACTTGTAGAAACCTGTTCATCTCTGACTTACAGGTAGTATAGCCCTTATAGAAAAGTCATGAAACTGGTCACGGATCAGCAGTACACCAAAAAGATGTATACAATTTCACAGTTATAGCTTCACAAACCTTTTCAGATAACATGAAAAAATAAACCTTCTTAACATTTGAAACACCCAGTTTCAAAACCAAAAAAAAACCTAGGTTTGGGACAGCCCATCCAAAACGTACTCGAAATCTAGCTTTCAATATGATTCCGCACAAAGTAAGTTTCCAGTAGTATCATGAGGAAAGTTCTGATACAGTATTTCCTACTATTTGCCAGGGAATTTACAGTATTTATTTTTTTTTTTACCTGCACAACGGGCTACCCTACCTTCCATACGTGTAGTATCTTAATAACTACCTTGTAATTATTTTGACCTTTCATAAACAACTCGGTCATGCACTACTGCTGTAAAAACTGTCTGATACTCCAAGCTTTTGTATCTTTCTTACATCAATAGAGCACTTCAGTTCTTAAAACAGTCTGATAACTCTAAGCCATCCTACCTTCCTCTGGTGGTTGCGGTGTTTCTTGGGTAGATGCAGCACTCTGTCACAATCGGCACACAGGTTCCCACAATGCTCACACTGAATGATGGCTGATGTGTCTCCGTCGTCATGGTTATCACACGTCGGTTGCTGCAGACAGACGGTTAAGATATTCTTTAATGCTAAATATGTTACTCATCGCGGATAAATGGCTACTGATAATCTTTTGTCTCGCAATGAAAGACGTTTCGTGCGCCGCTGCAACACTTCGTCAGGTGTGATACAAAATTGTAGTAAGTAGGGGTTTAAATACCATATGGTCAGTGCAGCGCACTAACTGAAATCTGCTCATAAATGGTCCAATACTAATTAACGATTATCAGTAGCCAAGATATTCTTTGTTTAATATTTAGAACTACAGGTGATACACTGCTACAAATGTATATGAACATTCAAATGGAACACAAATATTGATGTGATGAAAAAGATGACCATTGTAAACACAAAAATTGGGCAATAAAAGGATGTTTTGTTGCTGTGTGGACAACATTATCACTTGAGTACATTTTGACACTACTGGGACATACTATGGAACAACGTTATAACAAAAGAACATCTCGATTAATCATATGTAAGTACACTTGGGGAACAGACTATTGGACAGCAGTATCACAAAAATTCATGTTAAAACTATGAGAATCATTGGGGGGAAGGCTATTGGATGACACTATCACTCAAGCAAAGGGACGGCATGGGACTAACCTTTTGTTTTGCAGCGGGCGAGTCTTTGCCCTGAGCCCATTGGCTGGATGAGAGCCTCTCCACATGCTCATGTTCCAAGACACATAGAGATGCCAAGGACAGCCACAACTGTAGGAGAGAAATAAGACAGAGGGGGTTATCAATACTGTGGCTTTTTACTGGTTATAATTGATAGACCATCTTTTATACAGAGGATCTTCGCAAGCTACCTTTCTTCAGTGTTACTATGTCACAAACAAATTTTTGACCATACAATTTTTTCTTTTATTAAAAAGAGATAATTGAGAAGCCATCGATTGTAGAGATAATCTCTGGTAGCTAAAGTAGTTCTTCTCTGTGACTTACCATGTTGGTCTTGATACAGACTGATGGTATTCTCTAACTCTTGTAACTTTGTCAGAGACAAAACAGGCTAATCTACTAAGTTATTTTTTTTTATTCAACATGAGGTATGTTTTTGAAAATAATGATAAATAAGTAGCCATCTGTTGTAGAGATGATCTATGATCGCTAGAGTAGTTTCTTTTGTGCAACTCACTGTGTTGGTCTTGATACAGACTGATGGCGTTCTCTTGCTCTCCTCTAGCTTCGTCAGGGACAAGACCCGCTCAGCAATGGCTCCTTTCGTCACCTTGGCCCAATCAGTTGAGATCTTACCCTGAAATAGAATGTGAAGCATGACAATGTAAAATGATAACTGTCTCTTGTGTATTAGTCTTATATCAACAGTCACTTAAAATGTTACAATTCAATATCAAGTTCTCATGAGTTGTGAAAGTGAATCAACTTGAAACTTAAAACCATCCTATTACATATCAGATTTTTCCAAGTACATCACCTAAATATTCCTCTGTTTGCTTTTTAATATCTGAGACAGTTTTTGACTGCAGTTTCTTTCAGTTCCTTCTCCCAGGCCCTGAGCTGAGGAGCATGCACCCTTGTACTTACAGCAGACATATCCTTAATAAGGGCGATGATCTGCTCTGCGATGTTGTGAGACAGAGATCCAGACAGCCACCAGTGCTTGGTGTTTGACCGTCTCACTGGCGATTCCTCCGTGCTGGAGGGGATGAGTGGGGAAAGAACAAGTTAGTGAGAATGGACTTCACTTAATCACTCCATATTATATCTGCATTTTGTGCGGTTTCTGTGTACACTGTGGTCACCCATTGTGATTATTCCATGGAGGGTAAAGGTCAGAGTTCACGTTTGATATGATGAGATCAAATGAGGAAACAAACAACATTGACAACAAAAGAGAACCAAAATGTGACATCACATGAGCATGTTGTCAAGATCAAACAGCAGTGATGATAGTAGCAACTCTCTTTGTGAGTGCCCAACACTAGCTTGCTAGACAATGTCGAACCAGTGAAATTCTCACTTCAGTCATGTTGTTTACAACCAGAAACCTGCATAACAATGAATATGATTTTTCCAATTCGGTACTCTTTAGGGAACTCTCTTTCTTCTGCGTGTATACAGGGGTCACCAAAGAAATGGAAAAGCATCATCCTTTTAGAGTAAGTTTTTTAAAAGTTGACATGGATGAAAATGTATTTCCTCACCTCATCTGCTGCTGTAGCTTTGCCAAGGTGTAAGAATGTGCTCCTCTCCCCATACCAAACTCAGCCGCCCCTCTGCCCTGGGTGAGCTGCCACCCCCCTTTGACCTTGGTCTGAACCGTGAGGGCCTTGGCCACGCATGCCAGGAAGACATCCAGGATGCCTAGACGTTCCTCAGCAGGGGTGTCCAGGGCGGCCTCCCCGGAGGGACCCTGTGTAAGGAGGCTGAGGTCATCAGGAGGCAGGGAAGTCACACCCATGACCTGCTGGAATTGTCTGGGAGGAATCTCTAGCAGGAACCGACGTAGAACCGCCGTCACCTGCCAAGACAAGAAAAGTCATGTGATTAACTCTCTCATTACCGCAGGCATGAAGAAATACAGTAAGCCAATGGATTTTTTAAGGCCCAGTAATGTACGAGTTAACACAGTCTCAGATTTTACATATTTTACTCAAAATCTATCTAAGTGCCATATCTTCAGATGAAGGTGATCATTGAGAGCCACAACTCTCTGTTCTGATCTCCATGTCATGGTAAACTCAGAATACGATGTAGAAAAACAAAGAGAGGTAAATGTTAAGCCAATTAAATTGAGGCTTTGATAGGTATCTATGTGAAGACAGACTAAGACAATACGTGAGAGCAGACAGATGGGCTAAATAATAATTTACCTGTCTTTGGACGCGGGGAGTTCCCGTATGCAGCAAGGACACCAGGTCTAGGAGCAGTCCGTCCTGCTGGGCTACGTAGGACCGTCCAACCCTTGAGCCACTCAGGGCCAGCACCATGGACAGCAGCTCAAAGCAGTAGGCGTCAGGGACTGAGGGGGAGGGGTCAAGGGAGGAGGAGGGGGCAGAGGAGGAGGGGGTACTGGATGGGGTCAGTTTGCTGGAGGTAGTCAGACCAGCCTCCCACTCATCCTGCATCTTGATGGTCTCCTTGCGGATGGCCTGCACAATGTGGGAGCACACCTGAAGGGTTAAAAACAAAGAGAGAGAGAGAGAGAGAGAGAGAGAGAGAGAGAGAGAGAGAGAGAAAGAGAGAGAGAGAGAAAGAGAGAGAGAGAATGAGAGATAGAAAGAGAAAGAAAGAGAAAGAGAGAGAAAGAACAAGAAAAAGAAAAAAAGTGCATGAGTACAAAGGTTTTGATATACAGCTACACAATCCACAGTGTGAAGACTGACTAAATTGATCATTAATATTTTGTATGGCGCTCTTAACCCCTGTTTGAAACCGTTTCTAAGCTACATAGCCTTCTGAGATGAACCTCAAGGGGTCAGCATATCTCACCTGTTTTTCATGCTAGGCCTTTTATTCACTCCACCGGGGCATTGAGAGGTGTGGTTGGTTCATTAGTGTGCATACAGTGTGGCTCGTTTATACACAGGACGTCCATTTCACTTCCTACATCAGGGACGATGTGCTTTTCCCACAAAAACACACCATGTTGGCTCTGTTGTGTTAATTATTGGCTGACTGATTAACTGAAGGATTGATTGGTTAATGCAATGATTGACTGTCAAGTTAGTCCATCTTTTCGTACCATCTTTTCGTCAATAGATATGCACATACCTGCTGTTCTAGGTAATTTTGGCAGTACGTACATATTAACCGAAGTTAGTCTTCTAATCAAGAGATCATCTGTTATTTGTATGCAGCTACACACAATCAAACATGACTGACTAAAGTTAGTCATTGATTCAAACATACATACCTGCTTGTTGTGTAAGTTAGTAATGGAATCAAGCATGACATACCTGTTTCTGTAGGTTAGTGAGCTTTGGTCTGCTGAACAGGATGCCCACCATGTGCTCCTTCAAGTCACAGTCATTAATCTCCTGAGAAAGACCACACAGATAAAAACCAGGTCATGATGGGAGAAAACTGCCCAGCTCCTACTGCACCATATACGCTATCATTGGGTTTATGCCTACAATTTCCTTTCAAACTCGCAATCTTGTATGACACTGCTCTACAGTCACTTTGAAAGAGGGAAGGTGAAGATGGAAACAAAATTTTAAAAATGTCTTTTTGAAGTGGTGATCTTCCTCTACCATCACTTTGAAAGATGGAAGGTGCAAATGGAATTGATTTTGAAAAAGAGAAAAATTTCCTTTTAAATTTGCAATCTTGTATGACACTGCTCTACAGTCACTTTGAAAGAGGGAACGTGAAGATGGAAACAAAATTTAAAAAGAGAAAAATCCAGAGTCTACTGGATAAAATGTCTTATTGAAGTGGCAATCTTCCTCTACCATCACCTTGAAAGATGAAAGGTGCAAATGGAATTGATTTTGAAAAAGAGAAAAATCCAGAGTCTAGCAGAGGACTAACCTCATCCTCTGGGGTCTGCATGTCGCCCGGCTTGATCATCTGACCCTCCTTGGACACGGGCTCCTCGTCTGACAGCAGACGGCCAAAGACCTGAGATGTGAGCAGTCTGAAGACCCTTAGTGTCTCTCCCACACACTGCTGCTGCTGTAGACCTAACGCTGATGGCTGGCCACCTGGATAGGGCAGACATCATCATTAGAGTATTTCATCGCGGTCAAAGACTTGAGACAGTTAAAACAGCTTGTACTCATCTTTGTTTTTCCAAGTACATAACCAATTGTTACACACACTGCGTAATAGACTATTATTTTTGATATGTATGCAGATTTTATACATTCTTTTAAACAACACGTTAGGTCAAAATATGTGTCAAAACCTGAATTCAGAGATTTGGCCTAAAAAATGGCATCCTTATTTTGTAAAACTCTCAAAACCCCATCAAATTAGTTTGTATACACTAAAGGTTATGAGACAGTTAAATGGTAGTATCATCCGACCGAAGGCTTGTACACCAACCCCTCCTTACCAGTGGAGAGTGTCTCCCCCTTGCTTCCTCCCAGGGCCTTGACCTGTCTGACCCTCAGATGACTATCTGGTCCCTTCAGCTCCACCCTGATAACCTTTGACCCCTGAGGTGACCCTGTGAGGTCACAGGTCACCCAGCCTGTGTGCCTGGCATCAAGGGAAGAGAACTGGACGCGACTGAGGCTGTCCACACTCGGACCGGACAGGAAGGTCATGGACGTCACCTTGTTCTGGAGAGGGAGGAGGGGGATGTCATTCATCAGAGTTAAACTTGATTGTAAAGTTTATAAATCCGCCTGTCTATTGTTATGTGATATATGACCATTTACCATTCCCCCACTTCAAATCATATTATCCATGTTCATGGGCACTTTTCAGGAGTTTTATGGGACTAGTTCCCAACTGACATTTACTGAATTTAGAAACTATGAGGTAGGAATGTCCAGTTGATGTAGAATATGTATCAGTCATTACAAATTCAAGTGACTCTCACCATGAATTCCACTATAATTATTAACTTGTATCTTATGAAAGAACCGGTTTCTATTCAGGATATCTGAGAGTTGAATCACATCATAGATTCATCAGAGACAGAGATAATCACATGAAACTGATCTATTCCAGAACTCATCGATAAAGGACAGGCTACAAGCAGAAAACTACATCAATCATACTCACAAATAGCTAACTGTACATACAATATTTTCCAATGTTATACCTTCTTCGCCACACAACATACAACTCTATAAGAAAGCAATGCAACACATGGACCCAGAGACTTAAGACACTCACCCCAAGATCCCTGGAGTTGTCCACGTGGACGGCCACCATCTTGAGGCGGAGGTCCTTGTTGCCTGAGATGGTGACAAACTTGTTCCTGTTCCTGTCCTCGTCGCCAGACTCCCAGAAGGTCTCCGTCGAGCCGTCGGTCAAGCTGGGCAACATGGCCGCCCGGCTGGACACCTGCAGGTCCACGGAGTTGGTGATGTCGCGGAGTAGCTCCACCCTCACGCAACTCTGTGAAGATTTCACAGGCAGGGAGAAAGGAAAGAACACAATGAGAATACTGTATATGCAGTATTGTATGAAGAGTTCCTTTCTAATACATGTAAATTCACTTCAAAACCTTTAAAACAAAACATGTTTTTCAGTCTGACTTTGTACGGGCTTTCCCCTAGTATTTTTACTACTATGGCAGGCCAAGAAGGTTAAGAAAATATGGGAGTACACAATGACAACTGATAAATGTGGCCAAGTCCAAAAAACCTGGAGTTGTATTCTGAAAACGGACTGGAGTTCTAAAGTCCCCTACAATCCATAACTGTGATTGGTCTTTTAGTAAAGTTGTTTAATCAATTTAGTTTTCAGAAAGCATATCAGCACATGAAAAGTTCCATTCCATAATGTGCTTAAACAACTTTAAGAATAAAAGGATGAAACAGCATGTGAATAATGTTCTTGAATGATATTTTCCTAGTAATCATTACATAAACATCATATTTCCCTAGTAATCATTACTTATACATCATATTTCCCTAGTAATCATTACTTATACATCATATTTCCCTAGCAATCATTACATATACATCTTATTTCCATAGCAATCATTACATATACATCATATTTCCCTAGCAATCATTACATATACATCTTATTTCCATAGCAATCATTACATATACATCATATTTCCCTAGCAATCATTACATATACATCATATTTCCCTAGCAATCATTACATATACATCATATTTCCCTACCAATCATTACATACACATCATATTTCCCTAGCAGTCATTACATATACGTCATATTTCCCTAGAAATCATTAACATACATCATGTTACCCTAGCAATCATTACATATTCGATATGTTTGGACGAGTTATTTACCTGTGATGTGATGCTGGATTCTGTCATGGAGACCAGGCTTCCAGTCACACTCCCCTCTCCGTCTCCCTCCGTCTCATCAGACTTGGACAGGATCTGGTTGATGTTACTGAACACCTGCACACATGACACAAGATAAAGGTTTGGTCATCAAGGAGTATGCAGTAAGACCTGTATATCATGACCACTATGACAGAAGATAAGATTTGGCCATCAAGTATTATGTGGGAAGACCTGTATATCAAGACCGCTCAAGGGAGACAAGAAATGCAGTTTATATAATCAGGTGTTCTGCAAGTAAAGTGGTTGCTCAAGCATAATCAAATTTTAACCCTTACATTATCAAGCAGTGAAATGCTATTGGCTTCCTGCAAATCTTCATGGCAATGTTAATGAGGAAGTTAAGTCAATGGTGATTTTGATAATACAATAATCATGGAAAACATAGTTCTGTTCAGCACTTCTTGCCTGGTTTTGAGGAATATCCTACTAGGCAGTGACAGGAAACCATGAAACCTCATTTTAAACAAGGCATTAGCAATATTGTGTCTCGCCAACTTGCGAAAATAACCAGAAATATCGCGATCTCTGTTGCTACGCAAAAGAAAACTGAAACAAACAAATAAGCAACTTTAAACAGACAACATCAAAATCAGGTGCAAAATAGTGACTTTGAATAAATTTGCATAAATGTGCATGAGTAATGTTTGCCTAAATCTACATCAGTAATGCTCACACATGCTCACACAATTCTGTGCACAAGTTAGGAAGCCTTCACCAAGAGTAATGCAAGTAAACTTTAATGTATGACCTCAAATGACCTTTGACCTTATCATGTGACCTCTTACAGCACAATAACATGCAGGTGCCCCCAGTGCATCCATCATCCAAGTTTGATTGCCATTGTAGCAACATGTGATGAGTTATGTGTGATAAGAGAGTCTTGCAAGTAAACTTTAACGTATGACCTCAAATGACCTTTGACCTTATCCTGTGACCTCCAACGGTACCATAAAATGAAGGTACCCCCAGTGCATCTATGACCCAAGTCAGGTTGTAATCCAAGCAACCTTGTGAAGTTATTTGTCAAAAGAGAGTCTTGCAGGTAAACTTTAACGTATGACCTCAAATGACCTTTGACCTTATCCTGTGACCTCCAACAGCACCATAACATGTAGGTACCCCCAGTGCATCTATGACCCAAGTTAGGTTGTAATCCAAGCAACCCATGTGAAGTTATTTGTCAAAAGAGAGTCTTGCAGGTAAACTTTAACGTATGACCTCAAATGACCTTTGACCTTATCCTGTGACCTCCAACGGTACCATAACATGAAGGTACCCCCAGTGCATCTATGACCCAAGTTAGGTTGTAGTCCAAGCAATCCATGTGAAGTTATTTGTCAAAAGAGAGTCTTGCAGGTAAACTTTAACGTATGACCTCAAATGACCTTTGACCTTATCCTGTGACCTCCAACAGGACCATAACATGAAGGTACCCCCAGTGCATCTATGACCCAAGTTAGGTTGTAATCCAAGCAACCTATGTGAAGTTATTTGTCAAAAGAGAGTCTTGCAGGTAAACTTTAACGTATGACCTCAAATGACCTTTGACCTTATCCTGTGACCTCCAACGCCACCATAACATGAAGGTACCCCCAGTGCATCTATGACCCAAGTTAGGTTGTAATCCAAGCAACCTATGTGAAGTTATGGATCATAAGAGAGTCTTGCAGGTAAACTTTAACATTTGTGACGGACGACGGACGACGGACGACGAACGACGGACGGACGACGGACGGACGACGGACGGACGCCATTTGGATCCCTTAGTCTCGCCTTCACCTCCGGTGGGCGAGACAAAAAGAACACCTCCAGGAAGACAATGTGATCTTTATCATACATGTCACCCGAATACAAATTGTGTTAAATGGATGGATGAATAGGAAAAAGACCGACCTGTGACCTGTGCAGGAAGACATGATCAGCCTGGCGGAAGCGGAGACACCAGCAGCGCATGGCCATCTGCTGGGCGGCGCCCCCCGCAGGTAGGTGCATCATGACGGAGGCCACCGTCTGCAGTAGGGTGTGGAAGGTTGCCGGGAGGGGCTGGATGGCCTCCCCAGCGATGGTGATGTCAGCCAGTGGGTGCTCACACATCAGGCCATCAAACTCCTGAGGGAAAGAAAGAAAGGAGAGAAAAGAAGCAATTGGAATGGAGCATTTTCAAAATAATGGTTGCGTCCCATGAAGACAATAAGGCAATGGTGGGATTGAATTTGTGATGTTGCTTGGTTTAGTTTATACATTTAATTTTTTTCAAATCTGATGTGAAAGTTATTGACTTTTCAAGCAAAGATTGGTTCAATAATTGATAGACAAGTTAATTTGTAAATTGATCCAATGATTAAATAATTTATCAATGGTTTAAACCATTAATCAATTTATTCAGTAAATGATGTATTGATAAAGCAAGATTCTTACTTGTTCCTGCTCTTTCCTCTCCTTCTTCTCCTCCTTCTCCTTGCCCCCGTCCCCGTCCTCCTCGGTCTGCTTCTCCCCCGGGGGCGGGGTGAGGGCCGAGACAAAGTGCCACAGGAGGTCGTGAAGGCACGTCAGCTGGGTCACATTCCTCAGCAACCAGTTCAGGGCCTGAAAAAATTGTAGTTGGAGTGATGTTACAAGTTTGGCTAGTGCTGCACATATCCTCATGTCTGGGCCCTGTCTTATAAAGATTGCAATTGATCGTAATTTGACTTGCGATTGATATAAAACATAAGTCTATTCATTAGAGATAGGGGATTAGACAGACCCCAGGCATGTGGATAGGTACAGTACTAGCTATAGGACAAGGCCAAACTTGGAATATCACCCAACTTTCCCAGTGATTTTGAAGAAACACATATGTTAATATGTTGAAAGGTTAGGATCAAGATTAGGACTAGGCTACTGCTTACCTGCATGGCATAGACCCTACTTGCTCCTTTTCTGAAGGCCCGCCTCATTGCCATCCTAAGCTGTGCAATGGTCTGTGCAAAGGTCTGTGCAATGTCGACAGGCCACTAGCTAAGGATTAGGATTAGGATCATGATTAGGACTAGGCTACCGCTTACCTGCATCGCATAGACCCTACATGCTCCTTTTCTGAGGGCCTGTCTCATAGCCATCCTAAGCCCATCTAGATCATGTCTTTGGCTGATGAAAAGCATGACTGGTCTGTGCAGTGTGGACAGGCCCAGTGTCCGTCCGTCTATCAGCCTGGCAAGAAGAGCGGATGGCCTTCGCAGCAATGAGGACCCATCTGGTGAAAGGAACACAAGCATCAGAATTCATGATTGTCCAAAATATATTTGAGTATGTAAATGTAAAATTGATTTTATGCGAGATTTTCCTTTGCATTTTATTGAACAAAATAACCTGTGGAGGAGGGCTAGATATCTTGAAAAAACAAGACTGTATATTAATTTGGAGAAAAGGAAGAATCTCATTCAATTTTCATCTCTAATTAGTGACCGGTATATGTTGTATATTCATATATTCATATATTCATGTACTCATGTACTCATGTACTCATATGTATACACATTCTTGTATCAAATGATATTTTGTACTGTGTTAATGAACTCTTATAAATACATGTTGCCTTGAAATTATGAAGCAATAAAGCCCCTAAAAATAAATCAATAAAAAGTATCTTACCAGAGCTGCCACTGTTATTTCTCCTGCGCACTTTAACCCTGCTGTCACTCTGTGCGGCGGCGTAGCCGGAGGCGTTCATGGAGATGGACCTAAAGTATGTGACCCTACGGGTGTGGTCTAGGGACCCTGAGGACACCAGCTTGGGGTGCACTGTGGACTGCAGGAAGGCACCTTGGGGACAAAGAGACAACAAGGTTCAAGATTCAAGTCTCAGGATACACATCTCTTTTATTCACGCATATTGACTACTATACATTAAAAACATGTCACCAAATTGTCAATTTACCTGAATATGTAAAATTTCTTTGCCTAAATTTATGTAGCACAAGTTTGCAAATTGATAGCCATAAAGCAATAAATTAAGAAGTTTTCTGTTTCCTGAATTAAGAAAATAAATTTCTTTACCTGAATTTCAGCATGTGCCCATAGAAATTTGAACTCATAATGTGATATGTTTGAATACATTTTTGCCTAAGTGTGGTTGAACTAGCAGGCTTCAAAGTTAACTAATATGTAGATATTGCTAAGTATGTAGATATTGATTGCAATATCTTCATAGAAAGTGAAGCCCATTTATCGGAAATAAGCTTTTAACAATTAAAATAGATATTTTATTAAACAACTTTAAAACGTATCTTAACACTCAGTGTGCCTGGAAGATGTTTAGCCTCATTGCTATCATACTATCTGCAAAATTTTATGTTCATTGGGAAATAAATCATTCAGCTCTGGTGACTTTGTGGTGTTCTGGGAAGTAGGGACATGTGGAACCAGTTGAAAGAGTGCTTACTTGAATGGTTGTCCTGCCCCGAGAGCCCATTGGTTGACGGGAACCCCATGAAGGGTCCCGTGGAGCTCCCGATGACATCATCAACGTCTGAGAACTCCTCAGGGGTCACCTGTCCAACCATCATGTTCAGAAAGCGGAAGGCGGTGTCTGGGAACTGCGTCTGGAGCGCGTCTGATTCAGAGACTGTCGGGAGGTCGAAGCGAGTGATCTTCCTGAGAGGGCTGGAGCCAGGGAACATTGCACCAGTGGCGCTGGCTAGGTCCAGCAGAAACATGGCATTGGCTTTCATCACCTGGTGAGCCTCCAGGGGAGGGAGCACGCGAGGCGCTTTAAGCGATGGCACTTTTTTCCGCACCTTCTTTGCTTTGTCCTTGTTCTTATCCTCAGCGTCGTGCATGTACTTCTCCCGACAGCGCTCACACATGAGGTACCAGTCCCGACCCACTGTGCCCCCTTCCCCACAGTTCCCGACGAATCCATTCCGGTAGACGCCACTGCTGTTGTAGCCGTATCCGTAGGCTGTTTTGCCGCACCCAGGATGCATCTGCCTCATGTGGTAGGTTACGGGGTGAGGGAAGACTCCCAGACAGAGGTCACAGTTCTTGTCAAAGTCACCCATCCTGTCAGGCAGACCCGCTGCCTCACCAAACAGGTTCCCATGCCCGCCCCGGAAGTACTTCTCTCTCCGCTTCTTGCCCTTGCTCTCCCTAGCGGGCCGCTCCTCCTTCTTCTCCACCTTGGCTTTGGTCTTGGTGATGGGCACCGGGCTTGGCAAGACAACCTGCTGGGATGCGATGTTCACCGTCGTCGACGTCAACTCATCCCAGAATGTCAGCAGGTGTTTGAGAGTTACTGGCAAGGTTAGTTTGGACTCTCCTTCCTTCACAGGTTTGCTGGCTGTGTCTTTCTGCGGAGTCTTATTGGAGTACTCGGCTCCGACAGTGGCTGCCCGTTCCCTCATTTCTGTAAAGTCTGTGTCTTTATCTAGAGTGCCGAGTGCTTTCTTTGGTGAAGGCTGCAGCTTTTTGGTCTGAGTGGAAGTGGGTTGTGAGGTGGAGTCTGAGGCTCCTTTGGGGAGTTGTCTTAGGGAGTGTTTGGGCGATGCGGGAGGAAGGAATGCTGACGCAGACTTGACTGCAGTTTTGGCATCAGTTGCTGAAGGGGTGATTGCACTGAAAGACTTCGCGAGAGGTGAAGTGGGATGCAGAGGTGCTGGAGCAGATCCGCAATGTTCCTTGCTATTCGCACCATCCTCCACAACCTTCTCGCTCAAGCGACTACTGGACATCTCATTCTGGTTTGGCGGGTGCTCCTGAATGGAAAAATCAGCTGCTCCAAAGAAGAGTCCTTCTGTCATGCTCTTGCTCAGGTCCATGGAGTGCCTGTTCTTGAGCTTCAAGTCCCTCTTGTTCTGAGCAGTGACAGGCTCCTGAGGGCTGTGGACTGTCGACTGTTTCGTCATCCCAGGGTTAAACTTGAGAAATGAGGCACACGCCATGGCATCGTGAACCAGCCCCTCATGCCATAGAAATGCAGCAAACACACATCGTACGCACTCTGCGACTGAAGTAGCAATCGCGGTCTGGGCCACCTCCTTTGCTGGCTCCTGCTTCAAGATGCTGGGTTTGAACCTGGCAGGCGAGCGGTCCTTGCTGGATGGCGACAAAGTCCTGTCTCTCCTCCCAAACGGAGACCGAGACTTCCTCCCTGGTTTTGGGGACATGCTGCTCTTAGGCGACTGCTGGCCGGTGCTGGTCCCAATGGAGAACCGAGACCGTTGCGGGCTCCCGTGCGTCAGCGGACTTGGGGGTTGGTGATTACTGGCGGCCGTCATGAGTGCCCGTTCCGACTCTGCGCTCGTCATCCCGTCCACGCTCCTTGACCGCACGCTGCTACCTATAACCAACGCTCCTCCCTCCGAGTCCCGGCGCGCCTCTTTCCTGACCTCAGATCGTGACTCTCGCTTGATCTCTAAAGCCTCCTTTGCAGGGTCGAGGTTCTCCTTCTCTTTCAAGTTCAAGGTGTTGCCCGCCTCATCGATGTGGTTGGCAAGGGGAGGCGGAGGAAAGAAGACACCAAAAACATCAGGAGTATCCTCATCCTCATCTTCCAGCTGTCCGTTCTCTGAAGGAAGGATTGACCCATTGGCTGCTGCACCACCCCCAAACATAAATGGTGCGGCATCTGCAAAACAGGGACAAATGCATACATTGAATATATTTTCAAGATCACTTAATCAGCCATAAAGGGAACAATAAAGGAACACATTAGCACAGGTCACTGCTAAATGCAGGGCAAAGTACACACAGTGACAAAGAAAACACACAGATCATCCTGAAATTTTTCAACATGTTGATTTCGATTTCTCATATCAATTATAGAAGATTTCTGATTCCATTAAATGAAAGCCAATCCCTAAACAAATGGAGTATTTACATGAAGGACATACTGAAAATAATATTTTTACTTAAAATGATGCGAGGATTATGCGATGATATTAAAATATTTGGGTTAGATTTGGTATGAAGATATAGTGCAACGCTCACCTTCCGTCTGGGCGAAACCCAGTGAGGGTGGGCCCTGGGCGTTCTTGAAGTCAAACCCGAGGCCCCCCTTGGCGGCCTGCTGGCCCACGGAGTAGAAGGAGAAGGTTTCTGAGCTGGACTTGGCCCTCTCTCTGTCCGTCAGGGACAGGTCGTTCTCATGCATCAGGTACATGATGCCCTTGCTGAAAGACAGGGCCCACGCCTCCCCCTTGGTGTTCTCACAGAACCGGTTCATACCGGCCTTATCCAGACGGACCCAGATGGAACCATCCCCCAGTCGAACCTATCCAGTGGGCAAAGATGTGGTGTTATCTTTATGTGCTGCAACATCCACTACCAGTATATGTACTCTACTAATTGTACCATAGCTGTATATCATGACACACAGAAAATACTGATTGATTATTTGGTGAATTTTGATTAGATGAGTTTTGAAATCACCATTTGCTCCTCCTTTTAATCTCCATCTTAATTTTGCTCTTCTTCCTCCTCCGTCCCTCCTTCTTTTTCTCTTCCCCTCCTCCTTCTCCTCTGCCCCTCCTCCTCCTCATCCTCTTCCCCTTATCTTCTAGCTTCTTCTTTGGCTCTTCTTCTTCTTTCTCTTCCTCCTCTTACCTCACCCCACCCCACCCCTCTTCTTCCCCTCCTCCTGCTGCCCCTTGCCTGACCTACCTCCTGGACCACGATGGCCTGATTCCCCAGCACCATCATGCCGATAGGGGTAGCCTTCAGACTAGGCCTACAGCGTATGTTGTGTCCTGACGGCCCACAGTTGATCACCTGATACAAGCCTGGCCCTCCTGCATAATCCAAAAAAACAGTTTACATACGTCTCCTTCATTTACATGACTTACAAAGTGTATTTCATTCAAAGAAGTCTATTTATTTTGCATAATTTACATAATATACTTAATTTACATAAGTCTACTTCATTCACATAATTTACAAGATGTACTCAGTTTATATGTCTACATGTATGTCATGAACACAATATACATAATGTACTTAATTACATAAGTCTACTTTATTTACAGAATTTATAAAGTGTACATAACCTTTGGACATTATCATTCTCCTCTATATAGGGACTTACTGTTCAAAAGTATACATTCAACATAAGTATGTGTCTACAACCATGCATATCATGTTTTTCTTTGTCAATGATTACATTGTTATATACCATTTTTACATTATTTTGAAATCATTGGATCATAACACATCAATGAGCCGAGGTGTGTTAGAAGACAGAAACTACAGAGGGTAGCAAGGCGTGATTGGTAGACGCACCTGTTTTAGGTTTTGGCAGAGCCACCTCTGGATCTAGGCTCAATCCCTTGAGAGCCACTGAGCCTGGTGAATCTCTGAGCCTCTCTGGCCTGTCATCGTAGATAGACTTGGGCTCCTGGGGTGGGAAGGGGTAGGGTGGAGTAGGTGGCACAAACAGAAAGCACCGATGGCAAATTTAACGCAAGGTTACAACTTCAAGTAAAACAAACCAGAACAAAGCAGAATAGACTGTCAATAAAACTGAGCATAGTTTGGAAATATTAAGGAAATACATCGTCCCCTTTCACTTCCACTTTAATCCAATGCAAGTGGGTTGTTAAGGATATGTAGATCAATAAGAAAAAACCCTCTTTGTTTGAATTTAGCCACACTGAAAATGCACAGCCATCGTGAAATTTGATAAATTTATCGCCACTTTTGCATCATTGTCATCAACACTGAGAGATGCATCTGAGCAATTCCACATATCTCTTTAAGGTCTTATGAAGGGAGTAACCAATGCTTCTTCATTTCATTTTCTGTTATAGCTTGGATATGAATTATATTATTGATCCCCTATGATGTAAATACTGAAATACACCTTGCCCACATCAAAATGAATTGGTTGGTTGAATTCACATTACATGATTTTCAACTACAATTGTGGAGTTGCCCATCTGGCTCTACATAGCTTAGAGAACATTTATCATTCACTCTGAAAATTCGCAGCCATCATCAAACTGTCATCAGTGAACAATAAGCCATGTTTGTATTGTTTTCTCCAACAGTGAGAGATGCACCAGGCTCTGCACAGCCTCCACTCACCTCGAGGGGAAAGAGGAATGTCTTGCCAATGTGCTGGTTGTAGAGCAGACACCAGCCTTCCCGATGACCGTTGTCTGAGCAGAACTTCTTGATCGTGTCCTGAGCCAGCCGCACCCAGATACCATCTTCATTCTGAAGCTGCACATGAACAAAACAAAAATGTGTGAAAAACAATAATGAAGAACAATACTATAAAGAACTAGAACTATTTCTACCTTGTACCACTTTGAAGAGCAAAAGTGTGGTACATAGAATTCAAATTTGTTTTTGATTGAGTGATTGATTCATGAGCTCAATTCTCCCCAATTTGTTCTTGTGACCAAGTATTTTAGTAGGAAATATGCATGTTGTTTGATTACTTTTCCTACAACTTTCATAACAGATTCTGTCGTAACTCTACTTTGCCTGATAAAATGCTTCTCTAGAGGATTTGTGTTCATTGCTCTAAACTCTGTCTCCTCTTATCTTCAACATGTCATCTTAAGCCCATACAAAGAATAAATGTTCCTTGTATTGAATTTACTTTGTATTCAGTGTAATCTCTACATTGCACTGTTCTGTGATATCATTTTGTTTGTAATGTGTGAAATATGAAATAAAGTAAACTGAAAGTGAAACTGAATTGCTGGTGGAATATAAAAATACGCCCATGGCACATAAGAGTTCAAAACCCAGAAAAAAGTACTTATCGCACTCACCTCTTCAGTGAAGATGATGATGCCGCCAACATCAACGATGCCTATCTGTTCACTCTGGAGCGAGGGCGCACTCCTGATGCGCAGCCCGCGGCAGTACTTGGCGATGAGCTTGCGCATCTTGCTGATTGGGGGGGATGACTTCCTGGGCGTGAGGTTTGGGGGCAGGACTCCGTGGGGAGGCTCGTTGACCTCAAGCTGAGGAACATCCTCTGTGGGCAGGACACAAAAATATCAGCATCATTATGTCGTGAAGCAGGAAATTTAATGAAACAGGAACAATTACAAGAAACGATTAAATTTCCAATCTATTTACACTAACTTCATCTTGGTAACTTATTGTTTCGGCCACTGTCACCCTCATTAGATGAGAGTGTCATGGTTTCTGATCCTGTGATAGCCTCTATCTAAAGGCCCTATCCCACTATCACGATTTGGACCCTTATCTGTCCCAAGCTATTCAAATGGTGGAGAACGGCATAAGCACACAGGGACCATGCGTAATCAGCAGTAGCATGGTGAGAACAGGGACAAATCAGAGAGTTATCGGATCAGAACGAAATTCTGAACAGGTTCATGAATTCAATCACAATCTCTCTGATCGAAATGAGTCATAACGCAAGCATTAAGGAAGTAGGGACAGTGTAAACACTGCAGTGTGAGCATAGTAAAGTTTTTCTCAGCGCTGTAAGAGCGGCATCAGAACGGGACATAAACTAAGACACCACTGTGGTCCCGCTTCTGTGACGCTCTACCCACCTCTCTCCTAATTAAAAACAACCTCTTGAAGCTTATGCCACTCTCTGCCGATTTGATAGATTGGTACTGAGAGGATCAATGTGCAAACAGGAGAATTTCACAAACAGGTTTCTCACCTAGAGCGTAGCCATCGATGGTGACGTGGATGGAGTAGAGGCCTATCGAGCTAGGAGTCCAGTTGGCTGTGTAGCTGCCATCACCATTATCCCTCACCAGCATGCTCTCATTGGGTCTGAGGCAAAAGAAAAGGCACAGCAGGGAAGGATTAACACCTCCATAAAAATGGTTTGTGATTTGGTGGACAGGCAGACGGACGGACAGACATATTTTACAGCAGAGACATAAAAGAGAAGATAAAAGATATCCTACTTTGGTACAACTTTAAACTAAATTTGCCTTTTCTTCCCCTCTAGCTCCTCAAATAGCAGTATGAAAAATATAAACCAACTTTAAATACAAGTTTCTCCACTGTGCTGCAGATCGTTTTCACATCATAGCTATGTGTTTAAGTATATATTTAGGCATATTATCAGTCATTGAAACGACACACACTTGTAACTCTCCTGTGGTCTCTTAGATACACAGTATTCTTAGCTCCCGTAAAACACCTTACAATAATTGTGCAACAATATCAAACAGGGGCCATATTTATGAAGACCTTCTATCACCATTAACTTGATCTCTGCTTTCTTTAGCAACCTGGTAATGTTTGATGAATATGGATCAGGGCTCTTGTCAACTTAACAAGTGAGTCGAGTCGGACAAGTAGGATGACATACCTTGTGACTGGTAGAGAGGCGAATCTGAGCTCCTCAAACGAGTAGTTCTCGTACTCCTTCATCATGGTGATGGAGTTATACACAGACACCTCCCTCCTCATCACCGGCTCAAAGGGCAGGTCAAAGGTCGGCGCCTTGTGACCCCCGAAGGTCAGGTCCTTGTCGCTTGACCCCGACGTCTTCTGGAACTTGGAGGATTGGTAGGGGTGGTCTCGCTTACCTACTGGCACTGCCTCCACATCAAGCTGAGAGGGACAGAGAGAGACATTCTCACTCTCAAATGCTCTTCCAACTCTTAGTGTGCCACAAATGAATTCATTCACACAAAATACACACAAATCCCATAGAAATGTTTTTTGTGTGTGGAACTCAAAGGTTAAATATTTCCTTACTGAGAGTGTACCAATAAATACTATTTAGAAAATAGTACAGTTTTTATTACTTCCTATATACATATACATATTATCTCAGATTAAAATGTGTAACAAATCATATGTACTGCAATGACAAGAATTACATTGCAACGTCGTGACACTGACACCATGATTAATTCGCTTTGTGGTGAAGGCTTCAGAAAGGCTGACCCACATGGGCAAGTAATTTTGGTGATATAGGTCACACAGGGTTGACGCCTGTGTGAAATGGCTCATTATCATTACTCACTTTCAAATACTTGTCTCATCAAACTAGTCAACATGCAAATTTATCTTCCATTAATTGATCAACTCTCTTTGTGCTGAACATGCATTTTTGCAACAGTAATACACACCAATCCTGTAGAACATTGAGTTATTTTGCACAACTTGAGTTTATCCTTTCCTACACCAAGATAAGAGTCCACAATTTTTAAGCCTATACTAATTTCATCAAATTTATCAACATGCAATTTCTCCTCCATGAACCAATATAACTCGTTAACCACTCAACGTGCATTTCTGTACCCGTAATACACATCAGTCTTATAGAGCAGTGAGTGGTTTAGCACAACACAACTCAATCTGAACTGGCCTATTCCTACACCAAGCTAGGAGTCTGCAATCCTACCTTAAGCCCTGGCACAAAGACGAGGCCTCCGTACTGGTCTCTGGTGAGTATAGAGACCACCGTCGGCACACTGCAGCGAACGTCATCTCTGCTGAAGACCACATCGCACTGACGAGGCTCGATGTACGACTCGGGCTGCAGCCACCTGTATCAAGGCCAGATAGAGCACAACAAGCAATTAGCTGGGCATGTCTTACACTAAAGTGATAAGAGGAATTATATTCCACATACTAAGAATGTTGCTATATGATTGGTCAAGAGTTGATCACGTGATGAGGCGTAGTTTTTCCTATCAGATCACCTGAGAATTAAAAGTTCGTTACACTCTAGGTGATAGTACTTTTTGGTTTCGCTGATCTCTTCAATCCTCACAGTCCTAATGCGTGATTAATATTTTGAGTACGCGCGAAATAACAGTGCGTTACACTCGGAATATCAGTTTTAGCTTGAAGCAGACGACGCCGCGGCGCGTGATAATTAAAAATTTGTGTTCGTGGTTGTAAATAGCGCTACGCCTGGCGCGGGTACTGCGTATGTACATGCATACGTACGTGTATAGCCTATGTACAGTTCGTGTTTGCCACAGTCGCGTTTCAATCAAAATAGCCCATGCCAATGGAATTATATTTGAACTACTCAACGACACTGAACTGGGATATTTGCTGCAAGAAAGTGAACGTGAAAATACAAAGAGACAATTGAAGTTTAGCCTTCGAATATTTCAGGAGTTTTGCGCAGCACTAGGGGACGTCGAGTTTGACCAGTTAGCGGACATCGACTTGAAATCATTGCCATGGCATTGCATGGATCAACTGCTTGGAAAATTCTAGTGGTGAGTCGTACAGTAAAACAATTATGGTTTGCAGAAATATTTTTTGAATTTGCGGGACATAGACATTGTAGGATACGGTGCTTCTGTTGAGAATAGAAATGTCCAAGTTCTGAACAAGAACAGAAATGCAACGTTTCAGTTTAATAACTGCGTTGTGAACATTTACAACTAACGTTAGAGTTAGAGTAAACGTTAGACCAGGCCTAGCGATGTTTAGCCTAGAATGCTAAGCCTGTGCGGAATTGTTTTTCTTGTGAACTTGAGAACTATGATTGACGTCTCTTCACGGCATTTGCTTGCATGATCAGCATCATGATTCAGGTGAATTCATCCGTACCGCAGTGTTGTTCGTAGCCTCCCCCTCCAATAACCAGAATATGGTCTAAAAGTTACATTCAACGATAGGCCTAACGTTAGATTCTCGGACGCTTTTGTACGTCAAATTGTCATTTTCTTGTGTAGATAGTTGGTTTCAGATATTGCTCTAAGCTCTGAACGTAGGAGCCCGAGTCATTTTTTTTTTTTTTTTTACATTTTCTGCGGCTTGGGCAAATCAACGGAAATTCAAGTTGCGCCTCGGCCACATCACCGCGAGAGCTCTCCTAGGGCAATCAATTATTTTCCGCTGAACACACATAAAAGCAGCTGGATAGAAATGTATCGCGTACTGCAACAAATTTTGTCACCAGTTAGAGAGCATGCGCAGTAGTGCCAAGGCCGAAGAAAACAAAAAGTAAGATCACGTAGCCGCACCGACCCTTTTGACGCTAAATTGTCATTTTCTGTATAGATTGTTGGTATCAGATGTGGAATATAAAGCAAATAATCAACTTTCGGTTTCAGGCAATGAGACGAAATATCACTTCCTCGGCGATCTGAATGTATACGCTATCTTTCCTCAGCTAAAAGCTTCGGAAAGATAGCTACATCCAGATCGCCTCGGAAGTGATATTTCGTCCCATTACCTTCACCGACGTTGATTATTTGCTTACTAATGTTTAACACCTGCAATCTTTATGTGGTCTTTATGTACAGGTTTCACTAAAAAATGCTGTTCAAGGGATACAACAATGTGGTCTTTCTAAACAGGTGGTCACTAAAGCATGCGTCACTGTACAAAGAAGAGCATTTTTTTCTCAAATGGGGAGTCTTCATCAGCAATTAATCATCATTTTGTAGAGTTGGACATTTAATTTCCTTAAGAGCTGCCCTCAAGGGTTTCCTATATCTTGGATCCATGTGGGTGACACCACATGTTTTGACATCTTCTTCTATGGTCCATCTCCATGTATTGCTTGGTCTCCCATGAAGCCTTCTTACGGTAACCATACTTTAAGCCCTTGGAATACCACTAACCTTGCCAGTCCTTGAGAAAAGCCCTCTCATTGGACTGGATGCTGAGGGACCCGTTGTCCCACCGCTGCCACCCCAATGCCCTGTCCCACCCATACCATAATCATTACCACTTTTACCCCTTACTTTTAATGGAGAAGAATTACTCCACTCCTTGCCAGCCTGCCTCCGCTGGTCCCTGGTGCACACATGACAAAATCCCTGAGGAAAGCCCTCTCATTGGACTGGATGCTGAGGGACCCGTTGTCCTACCGCTGCCACCCCAATGCCCAGTCCCACACATACCATAATCATTACCACCTCTACCCCGGAGAAGAATGACTACTCACCTTGCCAGCCTGCCTCCACTGGTCCCTGGTGCACACATGACAAAGTCCCTAAGGAAAGCCCTCTCGTTGGACTGGGTGCTGAGGGGCAGGTTTCCCTCCAGCGCCTGATGGATGGTAGGGGGGTGGGCCAGGGCAAAGCCTCGACACAGCAGGCTTGCATGACTGCTGAAGATCTGCAGGGAGGAGAGGATCACAGGAGGAAACATATATTATATGTGGATCTTCAAAATAATGTACATCATATGTCAACTTCCTTAACAACTTCCCACATGAAATGACATAGAACTACACATGAACCTGGTTGCAAAAACTCTGTATTTTCACTTAAATCTGTTAATATTTGGGTTAATTCTTTACAAAATTATATTAGATCTGTATCAAAGCTCTCAAATTTCCAAACCTGATTTTTTGTCTGTCATTTATGTGGTAGACAGGAATAGCTATTCTTCCAAATGATTGCAATAAACTTAAATAACGAGAATTGCAAAGAGTTGAACAAAACCAGACATAACGCAATAAAAAAAAATACAAATGAATCATGATGAATACTGAGTCTGACCTCCTCCGCAGCTTCAGTAATAAGCTCCACCTCCTCGCTTCCCGTCTCCATGGATACAGGTGGGAGACTGATGTCCTTTTTCATCATGGACGCTGCACACATGCCTCCCAGGTAGGCAAGCTCCTTCTCCAGGTTGACCAAACCCTGAGGGATGGAATCAACCAAACAGTTTATCAATCTCTGGTGCCACACTAACCTTTCCTTTAACAAACAAACTACTACCTTGCGCAAAATGCATCAACAATTAAAGGCATTTCAATTTTTTTTTTCAGGATGATAGTGATCTCTTTGAGTTAAAAAAAATGCCTGATGTTCCTCCCGAGTACGCTAGCTCTTTTCCCAAATTCTGGACATAAACTTAATTAACATAATTCATAAATACCATGAATACGTTCACAAAAAGGGTAGTTTTCTACCTTCATAAAAGATAATGAAATCAGAAACAACAAAGAGGGGAAGATCATAGCCAGAAATAGACAATTTAAAGCCACATGTATGGACTCGACCTTAAAAAGTTGATCAAGATTAACACACTGCTCTCTTACCTCATCGCAGGCTGGAGTCCACTCGTAGCCAATAATGGTGCATTTAAAGCCAAACATATTAGCTTTCTCATCCTTCACATAGTCAGAGGCAGTTCCCAAGACAAATGATACTTCATTTCCTAAAAGCAAGTGAAACATAATGAAAGTTTGATGAGGCATCATTTTCAACTATAACATACACTTTCCATCCTTCAAATTCCCTTTTTGCATTGATATACATCAAACTTTCCACACCTTAACAACTTTTTTTTTTAAGTAGAATTTGGATTTCTTCAGCCTTACTAACATTTTGTATTACACCCCAGAGGTAATATATTGAGGGGAGGTGGAACACATTTCAGATCATTTCGACAAAATCAGGACTTGTTGATCTAAGAAATGTCACTATTGTGACTCTGCAACCCACCTGGTAGTATGATAGCAGACTGTGGCCAGTTCTCCTTGCCAAAACACTTCTTCATGATTGGCCAGCTGAGACTGTCCGCTGGACAGCTCTCTCCTTGAGTGACAGTGGCATTGGAGGTCGATCCCACCGCTGCCACTCCTGATGCTGCTCCCACCGCTGGCACCCTGTTAACGTGTACCACCGCTGCCACTCCGTTCGCGTGTCCCACCGCCGCCACTCCGTTCGCTTGTCCCACCGCTGCCACTCCGTTTGCTTGTCCTACTACTGCCACCCTATTACCCTGTTCCACTTCTGCCATTCCATTGGCCTGTCCTGCGCCATTCGCCTGTCCCACTGCTGCCACCCCGTTAGCTTGTCCCACCGCTGCCACTCCATTTGCATGTCCCACCACTATGTTCGCTCGCACCACTACTCCCACCCCAGGAGCAGGCCCCACCGCTGCCCCAGACGGGACAGACAAGGTGGGTGAAGGTGCTGTGGATGCGCTTGACCGACTGGGCGAGGGGTGTCTGGTGGATGGAATGTAGAGCTGTAAGCTGTCCTCAGGCTGGCCGGTACCACACTGGGGGTCAAACTGAAGCAGCATCCATTGCACTGCCTCTGGGAATGTAGCCTAAAACCAAGAATAATACCATAATGAAGCACAATGAAGATACAGAAGGAAGCAACATATTTGATTGATACTTGGGTAACCTTACTCACTACTTCTGTGTAATGTAAATATAAAAGCTTTCTTAAAAGGCTTGCAAGAACATTTAAAATGTAAAATATCAATGTTTGAAATACAATAAGTTGACATAGAAAATAACATTAAATTGTAGGAAGTTTTATTAAAGCTACTATAAATGAAAAAAAAAAATCCATAGTGATTTCATTAAAGACATGACACAAGTCTTACAGCTCCTTCAATCAATGAAAACAGTATCATGAATATAATTCAGGGAGACTCTGAAATGATAATGCAAACAAGTGCTTCAGAACAGACAATAGGAGACTGCTTTGTATACCACAAAGCGAACTGTGGATTTCATTAACTTGAGGGCAGTGTTGTGATCAGCTGCATCATTACCTTGTAGTTTGCCACAGTGGCTGCTTTGTAGGGATGGTCACTCTCCACCACAGCGTAATGCATGGACGTCGTGATGGCCTGGATGTCCGGTGACTGACCGTTACAGCTCTCGGAGCTCTGGCTGACTGGGGGTGTGGGCGGCGCAAACTGCTGGTTGATTGCAGCAACAGGGGGCAAGAGATCTTTCAGGAGGTCCAGCACTTGCACAGCACTCTAGAGTTCAAAGATGGCAGAATTATGGTACTTGTTATTTGTGTATGCACATGTTGTACAGGGAAACCTGCACATTAAGACTGCTTAAGGGAAACAAGAATTATGGTCTTCATAAGCAGATGGCTTTAAAGTACAGGTGACTTTAACACAGGTTTCAATGAGAAACGTTTACAATTGTGGTCTGTATAGGCAGATGGATCTTCAAACCAGGATATCACTACAGAAAGTTTCACTGTATATATACTTTAACAGAATGCTCCTCGATTTTGTCCATTCTCACAATGATTTATTTAAGAAATGTCTATGTGTCCAACGTCACAAAGGCAGTATTTAGTTCATAGCTTAACTCTTAATCCCATAGTAAATATATTTGCAAATGTTGCATCTACCTTTGGATCTGCCGATGCCACTGGGCCAATGTAGGCCAGAATAAGAGGCAGCAGCTGAGAGAAGAGATGTGATGATGTGAAGAGGGCAGGGATCTCCAGGTCTGGAAAAAAATAAGGTTACATCATACATTGTAACTCAGTTCATTCATTAAATCTGGAAACTAGAGCAATTCAACTGCCACGCAGTCGATAAATATGCCTTTGCCTCTTTGCTAGCTCTACTTAGATTTATTCTCAGAAAATCTGTATGGGCAATGTACCATTGATTCCTAAGTGAAATGAAAATATCATATTTTGTTTTTCCATGTTCAGCCAAGTTTGGCAGTGTTCATTGACCTTTGACCTCTTCTTTCTTTTACTTCCAATCTAACCAGTCTGTCTAAATCCATCCTTGTATCAAGTTTACAATGAACAAATTTTGGCAAACTTCATTGACCTATGAGCTCTGACCTTTTAGGAATTTTAACCAAACTTTCACCAGTCTACCTCCATGAAGTGATACATCTCTGTACCATGTTTGGTTTTAATTGAATCATTAGATTTAGATTCAATGTGAAAAATAGCAAATTTTGGCAAAGTTCTTTGACCTTTGAGAATTTAACCAAAAATGTCATCAGTCTACCCCTAAGGAGTGATCCATCTTTGCACAATGTTTGGTTAGTATTGCACCATTGTATTTGGATTTATTTTGAAAAATATCACTTTGGGGGCAATTTTTAGCTAATTTTTGGCAAAGTTCATTGACCTTTGACCTTTGAACTTCCAGGAATTTCACCCAAACTTTCACCAGTCTACCTCCATTAAATGATACATCTCTCTACAGTGTTTGGTTAGAATTTGTGGAGGAGGCATAAAAATAAAATTTGATCATACATTGTGACTTAATTGATTAATTAAATCTAGAATAAAATTAACTTTGATCATACATTGTGACTAAATTCAATCATTAAATCTGGAAAGAAATAAAGTTTGATCATACAATGTGACTAAATTGATTCATGCAATCGAATTGAAATGCATGGTTTCATTTTCCACTTGATTTCAAGTGACAAAAGTTATATATATAAGATATTAGATATATATAAGATAACAATATATTGAAATCATGAGAATTTTAATGATGTAATAGTATTCCAATAAAATTGTGTGCCTTATTTACTCCAACATGGATATACTAAAATAACATGATTTTTAATATTCTAAGTTGTTTATTTGTCGAGAAGAAAATGTTTATCTCGGTGAAGTTGAGCTTAATGAGCGAAATTCACAAAAAAGATAAGTATAAAGTATAAAAAATAATGCCATCCGGCAATTTTGTTGAGGAGGCATGATTAAAAATCAAGAACATAATCACCATGGAGACCGTCAGCTCTCCTGAGCAGATCGCTGGCAGCTTTGACAATGGTGGTAACGATGGAGAGGACATTGACCCTGGCCTGCTGCTCTATCAGCTGAGACTTGGGTTCCACTTTCAAGTTCTCACTCTCAGCAGCCGCACTGGACCAACAAAACAACAGGAATACCGATGAGTAATTACTTTGTGGTGTTTCTTCTATAGGCTTCCACATGGGAATTTTGACATCCCTGAGGGTAGACAGGTGGTTAAAGAGAAAGTCCACCCTGCAGTTGAATTGGTTTTCAATCATAGCAGAAAAGTGAAAGCAACATTAATTGAGGCTCGACGAAAATCCATCCAAGGATGAGAAAGTAATGACTCAAACAGAATGCAAGTGACATAAAAAAAAACCTAAGAATTTGAAAATGCATTATCTGTTTTCCTTTGACGGATTTCTGTTGAACCTTCACTGATTTCTGCTTTTGTTGAAACAAACTTAATTTCAGGGTGGACTTTCCCTTCAAGCGTTTCCAGAGTTTACTGCACTAATGAAAATTCAAATACCACACATCATGATGACAGAATCTATAATATCAATACTGTGTTACTGCTATGTAATCTGTGACTTTGATAAGACTTTACTCTCAGCTGCAGTACCAAATCATATGCCTAATGAGCTCCAATCAATAAAACATCTCCAATCAAAAACTGCAAAGAACATTATCATTCATTGGTTTGGACACAAAAGATCCAAGATGATAGAGCTTGAGATATACTTATTCAGCTAACGGCAATCGTTAGTAGTAAGTGATTAATAATAAGTAAGTAATATAAGAGCAAACTGCATTTGATAAAATGACTGGGGGGTAATTTTAGGCTCATCTGTAGCAACAAGCAAGACGCCTTACTTGTAGTACAGGATCTGAGGGATCTGTCCCCTGGTCTGACTGGTCCCGTTGCTGCTAAGCCTGCACAGACTGAAGGAGAATGTCACCCCATCCAGGCACTTGACGTGCGTCATCCCCCCGTCTCCATTCACCGTCCTGTTGCCATGGTTCCTCAACCGGACAGCGTACTTCACGCCCTCCTTGATGGCCACCGGCCGGTCAAACTTGATCTCGGCAATGTCCTTGGCGAGGTCAAGGTGGCCGTACGAGCCCTTGACCAGCTCAAGAGAGTTCCACCGTTGGTTGTGGCTGTCGGAGCCAACCTCGCTCTGGGAGAAGAACGAGATGAACCATTATCATCACCACCACCACAGAATTTAAGACAGAATCATGCCAAGGACTTCTCATGATACCATTAATTCATTGTACAGAATGCTGGGAAATGTGTTTGTGCATCTGTATTGCCTGAATATTGGAATTAAATCTTTTAAATAGTGGTGACTTTATGGAATATATACTGCTCAAAATATTTCATACAGACCATGCAGGAAAATGTACAATGTGATACAGTCTCAAAATAGCATGTACAGTCATGGATCTCTCCGATAGTGGACAATGAAATTTCCCTCAGAACAGTAGATTCAACATCATATTCAATAGCATTAACACACAAAAATGCTTTTCGATAGAAATTGATCACTAACCATATCTGTCAGTGCAGTGACACATAATGAGTTGAATACACTGTATCACCTAGACACACTCACCCCATCCAGTAGCTCCAGCTCATAGTTGTAGTACCCCACCCCGCCATAGACACAGAACCCTGCAATGAGAATGCCTGGTTTGTCCACACTGAAGCACACAGCATCTGGCGTCCCGTTTCCCGTACTCCAGCCGCGGTTCTGGCTCACCCGCAAGAACCGTGATGGGGTGGTCAAGAGGGGGCGCCCTGACGTCTGGTTGTCGCTCTGTTGATATGGGTGGTGGTATAAGTCACATGAGCGTTTCCCAAAAGGAAGGTAATCTTTGCAAAGTAGTGGTGGTTACAAGGCGTACAAATCTGTCGTCATTCTTGTTATATCCCTTCCCTCCCTTCCTTTTTTCCTTTCTCCCTCTCTCTTCCGCCTCCCCTCCCCCTTCTCTCTCTCCTCTTCTCTCTTCCTCCGTTTCATTGTCTCCCCATGGGACTGCAGTAACCAAAAGGGTGTGGCTTAATAGCACCCTATAAGGCATTTTAACTTAATTCATAACATGTATTCTATTGTCTGTTCAGCGGATTAAGCGGGAGTCACGCTGCTCAGTATTTGAGGAGAGTAAGGCCGTCAGTATATATGCCAACTCAGTAAAGAATGGGTTAAAATGAAATTATATATTTACCTCATTGACACACGCCATTGCCGAGAGCTCACTGACAATGCAGCTCAGCAATCTGCTGGTGTTCTTGACCAAGCTGCTGGGACCACACACCTGCTTCTGTTGTTGGAGAAGACAGCGGAATCAGAACTCAGTCAAATACACCATCAATCCTTTGCGAACAAGATGAACTTTTAGGTCTGCATGTTCTACTGTACTTTTGCAAGGATGCATCAATGGGGCATAACGATGCAAAGGACAATAAAACCCTTGTAAGAAGTTGAATGGAATAATAAGTCATCAAAAAATCAGGATGGGGAAGAAACTGATTGGCATAAGCTTTTTATAATCATTATTATAACAAAGTTACAATTTGTTTGTGTGCACTGTCTCTATACAGATAATGTACAACATTAACCATGGCAGTATAGCATTGATGTAATGTTTATATTGGGGGGGGGGGGGCAAGCAGACTTGTCAAAAGTTACTTTGTTTCCACATCAGCTATGAAATTCCATGATCTCAGCAAATATCATATTTCTGGACATATACACATTATTGACTTCAATTAAACCATAACAACAACTGATTTCTCTTAACGCCTTGTATGTTGTATGTATATGTGTGTGTGTAAGCGTTTGTTACCTTGTCTAAGGCTTCCCTGACAGGCGACGTAAGGATGATGAGCAGCTTGTCTAGAATCTCCTGGAAGCTGGTATTGAGAGCCACCAATCCCTCATCCTGGAGATGAAAAAAAAGAAGAATCATAGAACATACTGAATTCTTAGAAATTAAAAACCTTAGTCTGAGGGAAGATTTTAGTATCTCATCATAATAAATTTGCATATGAGTACTGAAATATATTATAAGCAGCAATATCACATCATTGATATTGAAGCAATAAAACAACAATAGTAGAACTTGAGAGTATCATATGGTAGAATTTTCCCACCAACCTGATTTGTTAGCAATCCTTTGCAAGAGTACATGATTGCAATTATCATGCTTTAATGACTCAAAGAGAAAACACTCATGTTTACATATTTCACCTTTCACAAGTCATTTAGTTTCTCTGAAAAAGCCAATGAATTTCAGACTCATGTTGCATTAACTTTAAAAAAACACACACATAACTTACAATTAATAGTAACTGCAACAGCAACTGCCCCAAATCTGAGAGGCCATTAGTTTGACGGAAGTCACAATAGACTGCCATAACTAACATAAAGTGGACTTTGTAGACAGGTGTGACTAGACAGAGGATTCTGCTTTAGCGACCAACTGTATAGAAGGCCCACCTGCAAATAAAGACCACATTACTTGTCTTTCTTGTATGGTCTTTAAGTTAGAATGTGACTGAGTATATGTTTATTCCCCTGCTGACTTACCTGGACTCTGTCCTCCATGTGAACGACAAGCTCTGGAAACTGAGCCCTGGCCTCTGCCTGAGCAGCGCTGGGTGAGTCCTCCATGGAGAGCGGGCGGGCACCAGGGAAGGGCGTGGGGGCAAGGGTGCTGCTGGTAGTAGGAACCGCACCTCCCTGCTGTTGGGGGTTGTTGCTAGCCCCCTTCCCCCCTCCTCCTCCTCCTCGGTGGTGGTGATGATGGTGGTGGTGGTGGAGGGGTTGGTACCTGTTGGAAGGCGACTGGTCCGGGTGCTCCCTCAGGATGGGCAGCACCTTGGTCAGCTTGACCGTTGGGTCGCACAGTGCTTCCAGCACCGCGGCCAGCAGGTGGTCGTTGGTGACTGGGGCGAAACACTGGGAAGCAAACACATAGAACTCATGAACATCAAATATCAACCCTTTATCTGTAGTTGTGCACTCCGACTACACTTTCACATAACAGATTTATATATTTCATTGCCTGTACATTCACGATTTGGGCCCTGTTGCATAACACTTACCATTAATGGTTACTCTGCTATCAATGGCAGCTTCTATGAAAACCATGACTTTGGTTGGCTATCAAGTGGTGTTACCATGGTACTTACCATTGATGACTGATTTCCCTTAAGGGGAAGTTTTATGCAACGGGGCCCTGGTATATTCAAACACCCAAGAGAGGAGGCTCGAAGCAGGAAGACTTACATGTTCCGTTGAGTTGAGCAGGTCGCAGAGAAAGACCCACTTGAGCTGCGGTGTTGGGTAGAAGGCATGGAAGCATTGCACAAAGGTGTGGTGGCACTCCTCCACCACCCCACCCACCATCTTCCCCAGGGGGTGGGGTGCTCCCTGTGGTAGGGCGGTGGCAGGAGGGTCGCTGCTGCTGCTGCTGCTGCGCTGCATGTCATTCAGCTCACCCAGGATCTGCTTCAAGAGGTCACAGGTCATGGAGATGCACTCTGGGAGCTGGGAGGAGCCACTGGCCGGCTTCTTTCCAGTTCCTACAACAGCGAAAAGCAGACAAAAAAAGCAAAACGGTATTTAATCATTTTATACACTCGCTAAATTCTTCCTTCTCTTGAGTGATGGAAATAATCAACCTTAGGACTAGGGGAGCCCAAGAACAACTTCCCAGCTAATTGCAGTCTTAAACTACAATCGTTACTTGCAGTCAATTTGTGAAATGCATGAAGCTAACTGCATTTTAATGCGATCACTGGGGATGCTGATTTCAGGCTTATCAGTACACGTGTATAGTAATGCTGCAAGATCTCGCCTGTTTGCATTAGGCCATTATCGTCAGTAAAGTATTGCCAATAAATCAATATATTTTGTGGTGAATAAATCAGTTCAAATACATAATGCTTGCCATCATAACGCTGCATGTCTTCTATTTCTGTTTGTAGCTTTAAAATGTGCACAATTTATAAGAGATTGTTTTGGGTTTATTATTTTCACATGCTGCGCTGATCATTAAGCTAGTAAATCAGTAAATGTAAATAGTAAATGAGTCTTACTCACCATACCACAACCTGTTTTGTACCATAACCCTGTTTACACTAGACACTAATCAGGATTCTTACCTGGATTAGGGTATATTTCACACACATGGCTCCTGAGCAGGCGCAGGCAGGCTGTGGTGATGTAAACCAGCCTAACATTATACCAAAACCCTGTTTACAATTGACACTAATCAGGATTCTTACCTGGATTATGGTATATTTCACACGCATGGCCCCTTAACAGGCACAGGCAGGCAATGGTGATGTAAACCAGCCAACATTATATCATAACCCTGTTTACACTACACACTTATCAGCATTCTTACCTGGATTATGGTATATTTCACAAACATGGCTCCTGAGCAGGCGCAGGCAGGCTGTGGTGATGTAAACCAGCCTAACATTTTAACACTACCCTGTTTACATTTAACACTAATCAGGATTCTTACCTGGATTAGGGTATATTTCACACACATGGCTCCTGAGCAGGCGCAGGCAGGCTGTGGTGATGTACACCAGCCTGTCTAACTCATTGCACTTTGATTGTAGCTCCTGGTCTCTCAGCTCCGAGACCCCTTTCACACTCTTCCTGAAGACGCTCCAGCTCCACTGCAGCAGCTTCAGCAGGGACTCAAACACCTCCTGGAAATTAGACCAAGAAAAAACAACCCACAGAAAAGTTAATGAAAACCACAAGATAGTTAGGGAAGCACTCCATCTTACAAACATACCTTTGCTATTTATTGTTAATGTGTTTGTCTCTATTGAAATGGAGTATTTTCATCCATAGCTAGTTCAATTTTGAGAAAGCACTGTAGAATAATTTTCCAGAGGTGGTAACTTTTGCATTCCTTTGTATAATTTTCCTTAACTTTTCATCATTCTTCCTCACCAAGTTTTGCATATTTTAATACAAATTTAGTTGTCATGGGGGTACGGAAATCATCACAAAATAAACAGATTCTGTTATCACATTCATAACAAACCATGTACTGGTATATAGCATCACTCACTTATAACAACATTCATATACAATGAAGTATCTAGGGCCCAGTCTAATAAAGAGGTGTGATTGATATGAAGCACTCGCAGGTCCAATCCTCATTCTCCAATGTGCAAAGTTACGTTTATATGAACCGCAAGGCCAGTTTAAAAGTGAGGGTCCAAAACTGATTTAAACCAGATATTACAATCCCAGTTCATGATTAAAGGCATTCTCAGTTATGATCCCCGGCCATTACCTCATTTTAAGTTTGCAACCCAGTGCATTGCGGCTTTAAAGGGTTAGTCTACCCTGAAATTAAGTTGGTTTCAATAAGAGCAGAAACATGAAATAAACATATTAGTGAAGGTTTGATGAAAATCCCTCAAAGGATAATGACATATCAAATGCACAGGTAAACTGATGCATATCCTTTTGAGAAAATCAACATTTTACTAAATATTAGTCCACAACATATGGGAGAGCATCTCCCAATGTGACGTCACATAATCAAAACTTCAAACAATCATAGCTTTCTTATCCTTTGATGGATTTTCACTAATATTCACTAATATGTTTCTTTCGTGTTTCTACTTGTTTTAAAACCAACTTAATTTCAGGGTGGACTATCCCTTTAACACTGAGCATCCCATGTGGTCGTTCTCACCGTTGAGACTGAGTTGCTGAAGGCTGCAGACAGGATGTGGACTGGCTCTCCCTGAAGAGACTTCCCTCGCAGGCTGGTCGAGTCTGGCTGGGGCATCCTGGGTGACAAAACCAATATCAGACCAACAGGTTACAGTCTTGCAAACAAATAATAGATCACCGAAAAAAAACCCTGTCTAGAATATCTGTGTTTAACTGAGTATCAGACCAACATGTTACAGTCTTGCAAACAAATAATAGATTACAGAAAAAAACCTGTCTAGAACATCTGTGGTTAACTGAGTATCAGACCAACATGTTACAGTCTCGTTACAGATATCAGATATGAGAAAACAACTTGCAATAAGGTCTGTCTACAAAGACCACTATCTATAAAGAACACATGTGTGTAAAGGCCACTTAATAATCCTTTCAGAGCAGTTTTCACCTCTTTATAAAGACCCCCTGTCTGTAGAGAATGTTCCACAGCAAAATGCTATCAATAGTCCTCATTTCCATTACAAGATACAGCTTCATATCAAATTTTGAATAGCACTACTATGGAAATATCTTAATCTGTTTATAGTGCTCTTACATATAAAAACACTCTGTAGATTATTCATTACTCAAAAAAAAAACACTAACAGCCCGATTTTGTTAAAGAAGGGTTTAACAATGAGATATTCATAAGCATTTGATGATCTCAAACATTATCTCTGAAATCAATCTTGTCCTGCTTATGCCATTGGTCAGCAAGGTACTTCCTGGGCATTGCCTTGACCCCCTGTTGACCTAGTCAGATATTGGCCTACCTGTAGAGAATCTGGGGGATCTGGCCTGCGTTGATGTCTGTTCCATTGTTGGACTTCTTGGAACTCATGAACTGGAAGGACACTCTGAAAGAAAGGAATGGGGGGAAAAAATAATGAACTCTACAATTACAAGTATACCTTGTATGAGAATGTAAAACAGCCAAGAATAAAACAAACAGATTATGAGCATTAAATTAGCTTCTTTTAGGGAGAACATAAATAAATTGAAATATGAACAACCCTGTCCACGTTGAATGTTATAGGTGGCAAGAAAAATCCAAGAACTGTTCATCTATTATTTCACCTTGCACTTCACTTTGTAAAAAGGATGATAAGTAGTATAAAAGGATGATAAGTAGTTTAAAAGGATTATGAACACTTGGTTTCCTGTTTTTATGATACGTATACAATACATGAAATATGAACAACCCTGGCCTGTCTGTTTGTTTCTTTTTTTTTTGGGGGGGGGGGGAGGTAAGATGGAGAAAAGACAATATCAAAGGAAGAAAAATTAAGATTAACCAATGAAAAGCTGCCAATAAGCAATGCCTCAGGCTAATGAAAGCATGTCAGCATATCAGATGGAAGGAGGGGGACAAGAGGAAACAACCTGTGTCCACTTACTGGTCTTCTGTGGTGACCGTTCCTTGACCACTTGACCCACAGTCACTGCTCGGTCCGTTGACCCTGGCCCAAGCCACGTACCAGTTACCAGCGGTCAGAGGTACTGGTTCCTCAAAAAGGATGGGAAACTTCTCCCTGCAATCACAATGTCACAGATACAAGATATAAACATGAAAAGGAAAAGGGAATATCTAGAAATATTCACTGTGGAATAACATATGCAATACAACAATATGTAAGGATATCATCATAAAATGTTAACATTTCTCACCTTCATTTTCTCACCAACTCATTTAAACCTTAAGTCAGAAAGGTACCTTTCACTTTATATACAAAATATTTGGCCCCTAAGGCAAAGTACATCACACTCAAAGTAAGACCCTTTGCTACGATTACAATACCATTAAAAACTATATCTATGACAATATACATCACAACAGCATTGCCAGCATAGAGCTTCATGCTATTACAACATCCAATCACTCACAACAAACCCTACTATTCCTCTAAAATTCGTCCAAAAAGAAGCATTTGACATGCTCATTACCTTATTAGGTATTCAGTGATGTATATATCGACAAAAGAGAAAGAGGGGCCACTCGTCTCTTGGAAAAACAACCCACAAAAACTCGGAAATGCATCCCGAGGACAATGATTATAATCCATTTCACAACAAGAGATTTGAATCACAGGCATGAGGATGATGCTTGCGCAAATCGCCTTGAAAAGCACCCTTAATGTCTTACCTTGCTCCACAGTCAAACGTGATGTCATCGCTCTCAGACAAGAGTTCTCCATCAAACTCATACTCTCCTCCCTTTGGCCCTAAATCGTATACCTACAACAAAGATACACAATCATATTTTACACATTACCTTTCCAGCGCGGCACAGGAATAGAACAGGATCAAAGGATAAGAACTTACAAATTCATCAATGACAGTTCATGTTCTAATTGTTCAAAATAGTTTTTCCCAAAGAGAATATGCATGCAAGTCAGAAACACAACCTGTTCATTGCAAGTCTTCCACATCAATAAATCAATCTATGAGCACAGACACCGAGAGACAGAATTTCATTTATACAGCACTAAAGCAATACTTTGTAGTTATTCTGTAACTACAAGAACAATTTTGAACATCTTAAGATATATGTGAGCCATTAGGATTGAATAGGTATCACAAAGAATTACAAGCATCTGGTGATAGGGGATATAATAATGTAGAGTGCTTAGAGATGATATCGTTTCATATTAGGCTCCATATAAAATCTCTATATTTTTTAAAGGCAGGATTATAGATTTTACAGAAATTTCAGTGTTGTTTTGCAATCTTACCTTGATCTTAGCGCTGTACTCTCCCCTCCCTCCAAACAGCCCAAAGCCGCCCAATAAGATATCAGCATCGGGACAGAACCGGACCGCCTCCACTGAATGACCGGAGTAACCCCAGCCGCCACCATACCCTACCGACGGAAAGAGACAGAGAATATTGAATGACTCAATAACCATTAATGTGCCACTTGTGGATGATTTTAACAATAATACACATAAATTGAAAAAGAGCAGCATTTTGTATGGAACACAAAGGGTTATTCAACAATTCCTAAATCAATTAAAGAAAAGAGAAAAGTTGTGACACTCAGCATGGATCAGCAGTGCACCCTCATGGTAACATGCATGAACCCTTTTAAGCAAAGTGAAATACTATACCATTTCATAGCAACCACAGTCTACATTCATCTACTGCATTACTTTGGTCAGTACATTGTACATCAGTCAGCAATTGATAATTCCTCCTAACTACAGTTTTCACTTCTATTTTAGTGAGGAAGTTCTTATAAATTGTTTTCTTCCAGTTTTCATGATATTCACACAATTATATTGACCTGCAACAGAGCTACTCTGCCTCAAATCCACACTTTGGCAAAAATTAACCAAAAAAATTATAGACTTTTGTCTGAAATTAATGTATAGATGTATATGTATTAACACCAATATACACTTGTAATTTTCATCAACGCTTTGTAAGGCTGGTGGAAGGCAAATTTCCGCCATGATTATTGTGGACAATAAACTGATTCATTCACTCATGTTTGATTGAATATTTCACAGCAAACAGAAAATAAGCCAGCCTGGGCCATATTGCCTATAGGTTTTCAATCATTGTAGCTTACCATCAATGGTAACTGCCATGGCAATAGCCAATAAGCTCTAATTATTACACCTGTTGCCATGGTAGTTACAATTGATGGCAAGTTACAATAATTGAAAATGTGTACATGAAACATGGCCCTGGACTCACCTTCGAAGCGGTTGACGATGCCAAAATCCTCCTTGGTGTACACCTTGGCCACAGTCTGGACCTGGGTCTCGGCCTCCCGGATGGTCAGTCCGGCCTGGCGGCTGGCGGTCAGCGAGTCCAGGCATGCCAGGACATGAAGGGCGATCTGCGGACCCTCCAGCGGGATGTGAGGGGTGCATGGCAGGGCTAGCTGGGGAGAGAGGATGGCTGCCGAGGGGGGCAGGTCGGGGAGCGTGGGGAGCGTGACCCCGCTCTTTAGGATATTGAAGCTCTGGACTTGGTGAAGCAATGGGTTATAGCTAAAAATATTTTAAAAAGACAGGAGAAATTGGGATCAAACCTTGAAAGTTCAGTATTTTTCTATTGCATTACCATACATAATAAAAAGGGAAATATTTAAAGATATATGTTGTACCTCTAAACATATACAACACCAGGAAGTTAATATAAAACATATGTAATTTCCATGTCACACCTCCATAATATTTGACAAAAGCATTTTCAAATAAACTGAAGGATAATTGGTCTGAATGCTGATTTTCTCATTGGCTTATGAATCTTAAACATTCAATGCTTTGAATGTATATTGTGGACTTCTTTTTTTTTTTACATATCATTGAAGAAAAGGGAGGTGTCGTACCTCCATAGCACCCTGTAGAATGGATCTAGACACACGCTGCAGCCCTTGAAGGATGCCTGGTCAGGATTGGTGAAGCTGGTGCAGCTACCGTCCTTCCGGTTCAGCATCAGACACTTCACCGTGGAGACCGTCTCCTCGCTGGGGAGGATACCTGTTTACATATATCAAGATAACAGTAAACAGTAAGAGTTGGTGTTGTAATTATAGTCATACTTAAGGTGGGCCTTTTGAAAACAAACTTAAATTTTGAAGTAATTCCCCTACGATCCATTCTTGTGATAAACATATTGCCAGATTTTTACTTTTTTTTGGGGGGGGGGGAGGAGCCATACTTTTTGTGAGGGAGATTTATTTGGACACTCTGACAATAAAGTGAAACATTACCATCCATGGCAGGGCTATGTAGATGTTTTCACTTCTGACTGTTTGTCAGCTAGCATAATTAATTTTGAACTGGTCTATGACAAGATCCATATCTGTTCTAAACTAGATCAATGACTAGAAATATCCTTAATAAGCAACATTTATATATCATGCTGTAATGTACAGGTAGAACGAACTCAGCCAGCAAGATTCCGCTGCCAAATCAGAGAGACCTGTCTTTGATCTTGGAAGTCATCCCATAGATGATGCACCACAAGACTAGGTCATTCCCTATCTGACAAGATAAACCCCCTCCATAGAAAGGGGAAATCCTGCCTTCAAGGGAAATCCCCTGTAATGTGATGTCATCATATTGGCAGTCAATCTATGAGGCAATGTGGGTAGTCTGAGAAGACTATACCACATAGACGACTGAGCTTCCATTCAAATGGTATCATTCACAACCACAGCACACTGGTAACGTATACAACCAAGAAATATATCATGATCTTTACTAGTGCACAATTTGAAATAAGACAAGTTAACACAGAATGATATGGTAGAGCATCCAAAATTTCTGTCTTTGTTCTCCGAATACTTCATGATGCAAAATATTAAAGATCAGACCAAGGTCCCATCACCACCATAACCATTATCCTCACCACCAACCCAACATCTACCAGCACACACATCTACCAACACAACCGCCAACACCATAACTATTGCGATCCACATAGTAATTACAATATGTGACCTCTGCCTGAAAACCACCAATAAGTTTAAAGAAATAATGTTTGTGTTCAAACATATTCGTAAAAATGAATTGACAGCTTTTGAATGGTATATAATACTTCTACTTTGGTGTAGGGGAACCAACATGAATATCTGACTATGTCACTAGAAATCATTAATGTCTGTTTAGAAAAAAAAAATAGCCCTCATGATTGCTTTATCTCTGCATTTGTGACTTATTGATGGTTTTGAGCTGGCAAGTTACATATTAGGTAATCTACTGATAAGAGCTCACCAACCGTCTTATCGGCAAAGACAAGCAAAGACCAGTGGATGACCACTAATAATCACTGTCACATCACCACCAAAAACCACTATCATCACCACCAATCTACTAACACCAACACCACCAAAACAACTGCCAACACCGCATAGTAGGTAGGAAATTGCTACAAACTCACTGATCTCCTCTTGATCAGCAAAGACCAGTGAATGACCACTAATGATCAGTGTCACAGCACCACCATAACCACTATCCTTACCACCAACATCTCCCTATACAAACATCTACCAACATGACCACCATCACCATAATCATTGTGAATCACGTACTAGGTAGAAGATCAATAAGAACTCACCCATCTCCTCTTGATCAGAAAAGACCAGCAAGACCAGTGATTGACCACTAATAATCACTGTCACATTACCACCACAACCACTATCCTCATCACCAACAACCACCAAAACAACCTCCAACACCAAATTCACTGTGATCCACACACTGGGTAGAATATTGATCAGAACTCACCGATCTCCTCTTGATCTGCAAAGACCAGCAAGACCAGTGATTGACCACTAAAAATCACTGTCACATCACCACCATAACTACTATCCTCATCACCAACAACCACCAAAACAACCCCCAACACCAAATTCATTGTGATCCACACACTGGGTAGAATATTGATCAGAACTCACCGATCTCCTCTTGATCTGCAAAGACCAGCAAGACCAGTGATTGACCACTAAAAATCACTGTCACATCACCACCATAACTACTATCCTCACCACCAACAACCACCAAAACAACCTCCAACACCAAATTCATTGTGATCGACACACTGGGTAGAATATTGATCAGAACTCACCAATCTCCTCTTGATCTGCAAAGACCAGGGAGTCCCCCAGCATCTTGGGGCTGATGAGAGCCTCGTCGATCTTGATGAAGGTCCGGTCTCCCGACGCCCCCACCCAGGTGGCGCGCCGGCTGTACCCCGCCCCCAGGGAGGGGATGGGGGCGGGGTCAGTGTGGGACATGGCCCCCGCAGCATTGTTCTCCTCCTGGATTGGCCTGCACAGCTGTCCTTTCTGTTACAATTTTGGGATAGGAAAGTGCAAAGGTTTATTGCAAGCTGGCATCACCATGACAATTTATCTTTCATTCTACAAATTATTCAAGATTCACACATACAATTTAAAAACAAACTACATGTCTAAACAATGACAAACTGATCAAAAAAATTATTTCCATTTTCTAGTTTTGAGATATACGTAAATGTACTCTTTCTTGACAATAAGCTAGTTCGTAGTTACACCGTGATGGAACAATCCACTGAAGCAAATACTACTAGAATGCAGACTGGGATTTGTTCATGAAGCTGTGTTGGGTGATGGATGTAAAGGCATTTAAAGAAGCAGGTACACATGGTAAACCATTCTTTTACTACCTTCTCAAGAGATGAATAGGTGTTCACGTATCTGCACGACGATGGTTCTGAAAGTGGTTGACCATTTAATACATTTCCATTTAACTCTGTAAGTGGTACCAGTCACTCGAGGTCATTCATACTAGCGATATTCAGATAATTCACATTAAGCAAAGTGCCTCTCTCACCTGAAAGTTGCCACAGGTGTAGACCTGGCCTGACTCTGATAGGAGCACGGTGTGGTTGCTGCCTGCAGCTACCTGGCTGATTGTCTCATTCACCTGCAGCTTGGTTGGGGTCGACCTGCAAAATATAATCAATCAGTTACTTCAAATTGTTAAGTTTGTATGTTCGATATTCTCATTTTTATGAAAACATATTTAACTTTAACCCTTTCCGTCCCAGATAAAAAGCTGCCAAATGAGATTTGCATGCATTATTCGTTGCACAATTTAACTTAAACTTGAAGTGTGTGATTTTACCTGTTAAGCCACGTCTCTCTGGCCTAGACCTTACAGCTTACTTCAAATCGCTAAGTTTGTATGTTTGTATGTTTAATGAAAATAAGCTGAACTTCAGCCCTGCCTGTGCCAGGTAACATGCTGCTAAATGGGATTTTTATGTGTTATTGGTGCAGAGTTAACTTGAAATTAAAGTGTGAGATCTTACCTGTTAGCAGAGTCTCTCTGGCCAAGCTGGCCGTGGCTACCCAGCCCAAAGGCATACACCTCTCCATTCTCCAGAAGAACAACTGCAACAAAGTACCAAATCAACACAACATGAACAACGTGAACAACGTAACATTAAATTCTCTGTAATCTTAACTGATGAAACAATTTGGATGAGGTAAGCACAAGGCAGAAATTATTTGAGGGTTTTGCTCAAGGTGGTCATCAGGAAATCTTTCACACGCAGCTGGGAGCCCGCCATATCAACCATAAACACTATGCAGCTCCAATCTTGAGAAACGACATCTGCTAGTATATAACCTTCGTTCTACTACCTTATTACTCATCAGCTAGCAGAAGTCCATGCCAACAGATTGATGACAAGCTCCAACTCTGTTCTCGCTTGTTTCATGATGAAGTATAATCTTATAACGCAACATTTACAAACAACACTGTAATGTCCAGGTAGTACGAATTCAGCCAGCAAGATTCCGCTGCCAAATCAGAGAGACCTGTCTTTGATCTTGGAAGTCACCCAATATCTGATGGACCATAACAACACTGGGGACGTCCCTACCAACAGGACACACCCTTTCACCGAAAGGGAAAATCCCGCCTTCAAGGGAAATCCCCTGTGATGTGATGTCATCATATTGGCGGTCACTCTATGAGGCAATGTGGGTAGTCTGGAGAAAGACTGTGCCACAAAGAGGACTGCACTTCCGTTTCAATTGTATCAGTCACAATCACAGTAATGATTATTCATGGGGGCTTTTCTTCAAGACTAACAAAAAAATGTGAAATAAATGCAATGATCCACTGTGATTTTCTAATAATAAGAGAATTCCCGCACAGATCCAAGGACGTGAGGTTAGAAGGCCAATTAATGTATATGAAATCTGCAGAAACTCACACAATATCCTACAGAGCTTTCTTATGCTGTTTTAACTGCCTCACTTCCGTTGGCAGGAAAGTGTGCAGGAAGCCAAAGAGGTTTTCAAGGCTCGGTAATGTAAGGGTTCATCAAATCTGTCTCAATTTTTGGTGAAATGTATGTCTTCTTAATATTACATATATCACTTATGCATCTATCAGTCAATTTTCAAGAAAAAAAAATACCCCTATCATCTCACCTGAATGGTGGAGTCCGCATGCCACTTGCTTGATGGATGTCTGGCCTGTTCCAATTGTGACCTGGCCAGGGGGGTGGATAACATGTTTGCCAAAGTCCCTCTCTGGTTCCCTGTCATCCCCACTGTTACTCCCTTCATCTGAACAAACAAAGCAACAACATCATAGGTATAAATACATCCAACTTCTTTCTCTATGAGCGAGAGAAAATGCAATGTTTGAACTTAAAATGCTGTAGCACACACAGTAAGTTTAGGTTTTTACTCTGTAAATTTGCTTGCAATTTAGCCTTTTGGCTACAAATTCAAATAAAACACCTTGAATTGAGTTCAATTGAATACAAACATTGATCAAAGAATGACCTATACATTCCATGATATACATTTAATAAATATTTGAATGTATGCATGCCAGTCAACAGAGGCATTATAAGTAATGAAACGAATAGCAATCTCAACCTCACACTGCTCAAAGAATGCAAATTAATATCATACATGAAACACAGGAAAATTAAATTGCCATTTTTGTGACAATCCATTTTCAACGTCTAAATTTAAGTTTTCATTATTCAATATAAGCTCTGTCTGACCATCAGAAGACATAGTCAAGATAATAACATCAAAAAACGTGAATAAAAGATAATGATGTCTGAATGACGAAAGATAGACAACAAATCAATGAATAAATACTGCATGGCAAGTAATGGCTGGATACAAATACTAATGTATGATTTAGATGATTTAAATGAAGCATTAAACGAGGAGCAGGCCAAGTAACAGATCATTGCCTGTCTCTTCCCTGAGGAGCAATGAAATATGTGACTCACGGTATTGTAAATGATCTACAGCATATGACGCAGGTCAAATGATGCATGAAGAATATTGATCTTGTTCTTATGGGTCATGCAAACTTTTACAGAATTTGATTTTGTCCGCATAAGGGAAACATTTCCTTTCGCAGTCAGGAGTAGAAGTAGTAATGATTACAGGCTGTATTCTCAGTAGAACTTTTCAGCCGTCATTGCCACAGTCTGGAGTTGGTTTAATATCAGTGATTTGGTAACTTTATGATGATTTCTTCTTAGTTTCCTGAAATCACGCAAGAATGGAACCCATGGTCATGGCAGAACAGCACTCAATTGATTACTGGCCTCATAGTCTTTAGCACTTTTCCTTCCTCAACTTCAATCAGCAATGCAAGATTAACCCTCTTGGAACCAACTAGTGAAGGTCCCATGTCAATTATAACACAATTTATTGCCCATGGGACTGAGAAGGTACAAAGATGAAGAGAGTGCCTTGACTGACCTTTGACCTTCTCCTTGCCGAGAACCCAGTCCAGCTGCCTGTGATGCACCTTTCTCCTGATGAACGCATCCCTGAGCTGCCCCAGCCAGTCGTTGGGCACCCCGTTCCCCATCATCACCATGTTCCCAGCTCGGCCCGCCGCCCGGTTATTCCCCTGCGCGTTATCCCCACCCCCTCCACCCCCTCTCTCTCCCCCTCCTCCTCCTCCACCTCCCCCTCCCACACCCAGCCCCACGACTCCCGCGCCAACCCCGTCACCGCTACAGGAACGGCACATCCCGCATTTACTGCAGCCCGCATCGCCAGACCCACACCCACAGATTCTGTAATGACAACAAAAACAGAAAGTGCTTAGTTGTGTTATAAAACATGATCACTTCATGGTAAAGTGTATTTGGAAAAGAAAAGGGTGCTTTTCTACATTCATAAAGCATGGAATAGTGTTCTTGCTATCACTACGATTTGGAGAAACTGATAATCTTATTTTTTCCATGACTAATGGCAAATTGTAACTAGTCTGAGAAGCTATGTACTTGTATTTGAATGTAATTAGCTACTAGGGACTTCATAATCGACACAGATTTGAAGATTATCAAGAAGCAATTTGTCATATGCTTATAAACTAGCCTAGCACTATTCTTAATAATGTGGAACCATACGTCCTACACGCCTGTCCAACATCACAACAAGCATTTCCTTGAATACTATGGGACTACACCCACATTTATCTTAAAAAATGGGATGCCACCAATTTTCATCTCACTACGATGGGACTACACAAACATCTTTCTGAATGCCATGGGTCTACATGACTTACAGGCCTGGTCTGCGTCCAGGGCGTTGACTCCTGATGCAGCTGGCTCCGTACCCCGTGCACTCCCCACAGGACGTGCAGATCATGCACTGGTCGGTCACCCAGTCGTGGTTGCATGGCTCGTCCTCCTTCTCAACCTCGTCCTCCTCCACATCGTCTTCCGTGGCGATAGCGAGCCCATCAGACATCGCACCAACTTCATGTCAAATGCAAAAGAGGAACAACTTAATTATATCATGTTGCAAAGACATGTGACAATACAGACTAAATTTTCCTCTGCTTCTTTGGGCAGCCACTTACACATTGCACCTACTCAACATCAAATATAAAAGAAGAACAAAATAATATTTCTTTACTAAGAAGTTAGACTGTACCTGTTACATCCTGTTGGTGCAACTTTCAGATGTATTTACCAAATATGTAATGTTGTGTGAAATATTTCATGAAAAACCTCATGAAAAATTAGAAGAAAAAAAAAAGGCCTACAGATCGGTCCCTTTTGACTCCTTCCCACAACATGTGGTTTGGAGCAAGAACACTTACAAACTTCATCTTTATTTTGACACCACAGTCAAAATTCAGCTATCACAATTTCCCTCTTCAAACTGTCACAACTGTTGCACAAAACTAACGATGTGACATCTGTACCATGCAGAGCCATGTTCAGCTTTGAGAGAGTAATCTAGGATTCAAAAATTACTTAAAAAAAAAAAAAAAACTAATGTAACGACTCCTTTTGATTTTAAAAGGAACTTGTCACAATAAACGACGAGTCCAAACTGACCTTCCTTCACGGGCTGTCCAGCAATGGCACCACGTCCACACTGCCCCTTGTTGCTGATACCGAATGTGTAGAGCTGACCGGTGCTGGTCAAGGCACACACATGTGCCTTGCCCAGGGACACCTCCTTGATGTGCACTCCCTTAAGATCGGTGACTAGACCTACATAAACAACACACAAACAACATCATCAATAACAGATATCTTGAGGCCATTTTCCCCAATAAAGGACAGGTTGTACTACGGATCTGTGGAGACATTTAAAATGATATTTTACAAGCACAAAGTGTTGTTTGTGAAGAAGAAAAAACAAACATGAATGACAATTTTAGTCAGAAAGAAACATTTTTTTTTACAAGAACAAAGTCTTCTTTTGTGACCAAGACGACAATGAACATGGATGACAATCTTAGAAAGGTTCATTTTGTGAAGAAGAAAGAAAAAAAGATGGATGAAAGAAAAAATGATGGATGACAATTTAAGAAAGTAGACAAGCCGCTGAGCTCACCTGTATCTCCCTCTGTGTTCTGAACGTCCTTGCCAAACAGGTAAAGCTCGCCCTCTCTGGTGACTACGGCCGTGCTGCCGTTGTTGCAAGCAGAGTGAACGGCGTGTTTCCCATCTAGCCGCGGCATCTTTACTGGCTTGGTAGGCTTCATCTGGCGACGCCCCTTCACTATAACGGGGATTGAAGGAGGGGTAAAAAAATACAGCCATTTTAGATACAGGCTTCCTTACTTGCTTTACAGATTGAATAGCGTTCTCGGTCCATGATGGCACTTTATACTCTACAGTAGTCAATTCAACTTATTAAAGGTGTTTAAGTGTCCATTAAAAGACAGGTTGTATTTGAAAGTAAAAATCATCTCTAGGTATGTGAGGCCAGGTCTACCGGGTCACCTTTTTCCATGCTTTGGTATCCAGTGTTTAGATACAGTTTAGATACAGGTTCATCGCGTCTTGAACTGTAGCCAAGAAACCCCTCTCTTCTCATCTGAACTATACAGACATATATAAGCCGAGACCATCATACGGCTCAGCATTTGTCATCTGCTGTTTCCAATGGACATTGAGGGCAGTTCTTAGCATCCTGTTGTAGCAGCCATGTAGTTCTTTCTTTCTTCAGATACAGGCAATTCAATTCATTTCTCCATACTACATGTAAAGAGAAGTTGTCTCATGATGTATCCCATATTTCCCACATCAACCCATTTCTAGTCTAGTGTCCGAGTGTATGACTCTAGAAACAATTTCAGGGGGTCACTGCATTGTGCATTACAGGACAACTTTCCCTACATGTGGCCTGTAGATTTAGAGATGCAACAGCAGCACACAAAGGCCTAGAAGCAAGGCATCTCCACTCACCCTGGTCCCCATCCTCCCCCTTCCTGGCCGTCCCAGAAAAGTATGTTGACCCGTCCTCGGCCAGCATGACCACATGATGACCGTCGTGGCCCAGTGAGCACTGCACGATGCGGGGCGAGCGAGAGATTGGCAGCTCGCACCACCGGCTGCTCCCCAGGGTCGCCGCGGCAACGCTGCTGCTGTGCTTGATCCCGAGACTCTGGGACTTCCCCATGAAGTACATCTACAACAAGATTGTAATAAACAACCATTTTATTCAACAAACTGGGGCATTTTACATGTTAACATGGATAGTTTTCCAGTTTTGCAGAAAATGTTTTTGAAGCTACAACTGTGACATTTCATTCATATTATCATTAGGGTACACTGCTGATCCATGCTGACTTTCATGATTATTGTAAAAGGGCTACACCCACCTTTAGTATTGCTAACAATTAAAGCATAGATGGGCAATATACATATTCATTTGAAAGGATATATTCCATCATAGTTTGCAACATTCACCCAAAATGAACCACCAGTACCATGGAAGCAAATCTTTGATTTCTTCATTATACATCTCTACCAATGGAGTTACACTCTTTGCAGGGGTATTTATATGTCTGCAGATTTCATGCATACATGTGGCTTTGCTATATCATACTTCTGACAGCTAAAGTACTGCATGATGCTTACCTTTCCTGAGCTAGTTCTGAGAATAGAGAACTCCTTCCCTGCACCCACCAATGTGACCTCTTCGCTGACACCACAATCTGCAATACAGAACAGGCAATTAACATCTTATGAGAATAATAATAGCTTGAAGTACCTTAATTCAAATCTCATTGGATGCACCATGTAACTTCATATGTGATCATATCATATCATATCATATCATATCATATCATATCATATCATATAATATCATATATCATATATCATGTATCATCACATCTTATATATCATTATATCCTATATCCTATATCAGATATTATATATCATATATCATATCATATTAAATCATATACTATCAAATCTAATGTAATCTAATCAAATCAAATCAAATCAAATTGAATGAAAGCAAATCTCAAATCATACATTAGTATATCAAATATCATATTATATATCATATTATATATCATATCATATATCATATCATATATCATATCATATATCATATCATATATCATATCATATATCATATCATATATCACTGTCGTGATTCCAAAGGGTTTCAAAGGGTTAAATACTGTTTAACATTGAGTGAACAAAACCTTAGCCAAACAGCCCACAATATTCATTAAAAGCACAGACAGGGGAGTCTATAGTTAGTTGTCTTGTGCAAGCAGGTTTGACTCTACATCAATCAAGACATCTCGGACTGACCAATCTCCTCAGAGTCCTTTGAGTCCTTCTCGCCTCCGGGCATGGCCTCCCCATATGACATGAGACACTTCCTGGCCAGCTTGGCCTGCAGCTCTCCTCCCAGCCCCACGGAGCAGGCACTCAGGGAACCCAGCGTGTGCACCACAAACGTGTCCTGGGAGGATTCATAAATAATATTTCTTATTTGTTAATCTTCATATCATTTTAGGGGTCCAATCTACAAACCCAACTTCTTTGGACCTGTCCACTCTCTCAGTCCATTTTTGTTATAATGTTACCATCTCATTGTATGGTTAAGATCCTTCGAGGTTTTTAAACAGATTTTGTTGACAATCAATACATTTGTATGGTTTGTGGGAAGAAATGAACTTGTAAACTTGAATAAGTATTGAAGACTAGGTGTCGTGACAATGTAATATGACTTGATTATTTACCTCATGATTATGAAATTGGGAGCTCCTTGTAGAATTGCAACTAACTAAATGATTTATCACCTCATTGTATCATGACATAGAACATTTAAATGTCCCTCTAATAAGACACCACTTATCATCAGTCCACCAACACACTATCTACTGTTCATAACATGATCATTTATTTTTCAGATGAGTACATCAGCCAGTAGCACTGTGCTATCAAATGGGGGATAATGATGGATCAAATACTTTTTTAAGTTTTATTCATATTTTCACTACAATGACATCCTAACAAATCTGCACTCAATTAATTATTCATCTTTCTATTCTTCTCTGAGTAACTACATTAAGCTGTGAACTTACATCAGTAACCGATGATAAGACTCCTAGATTTACCCCATCGCTGAAGAACAGTCCAGAATTTGAGCATGCTACAGCGAGAAATGGCAAAACAAAACGGAACAAAAAAAACACAATTGATTAAATGTGACATTAAATGTGCCACAAGCCAAAGGGGAATCCATTCATTACTATGGAGATTTTAAATGATTCACTTGAACAATAAAGAATTGAAACAACAGTCAGCAGAAAACGTCCACACCATCAAAAAGAAAACCAAAGAAATATGCACTGTCATCCTGTTGGTGTCTCACTCACCATACAGAATCAAAGAAGGTTGATACGTTCTTTAAAAATCAACACCACATTTAATGTCGCACCATGATGCAATATCAAGTTTTGAATATCACATTTCGAATATCATTAACACATGTGAGAGTGAAACCGTAGCACTATATCACATACATTGTTTAAAAGTCATTCTACCCAACTCTGCCGGAAATGACTTCATTTGAATGAGTGTTGAAAAGCCACTCTGTATTGGAGCCCTTGGGGTTTATATGTCAGTTACAATATACACTGATGTATGAGTGTTATTTTGCCCCAAATCTCTCACCATATCTAATGTTTGCTTACATCATCTTCACACAATTCTGCATTCAGCTTTCTCTAAATCATTTTATCATAGTCTCTGACACAATTTGTATATGATTTCCAATACCAGCAATACTGTATATAGAAAAACAGGCTCTCTTTTCAAATCTGCAATATGTTTTTGCATTAACCTGTGGGAGACAGATAAAACAGTAAGTTGCTAATATGATTCAAACAGCATCACTAAGCTCTACATTTCTGTCAACATGTATTTATTTTAAGATCAATTCTACTTACAAACAATTTTCATTTTAAATGAATGGATTAATACATGTACTAAGAGCAAAGATACAAACCAATCAGAAACTCTTGTGGTCCCTGAACATTATTTAAAGGGAATATACTGTACTGGGAAGACAAAAAATCCTTCAAAAGGTGATCGTGAGCAATCTCCTTGCCAATGGTCTTAAATTCATGTATTGCCCATTTAAAAAACTTGCTGAAAGTTATTTGCCCTCAAATGATCCACATTTGTAGTTAGTAGTGATTAAATCACAAATCCCCCAAATGTTCGGGCCGAGCATTTGGAGGATTTTACTGATCATCATTAATTATTCCAAATGTGGACTATCTGAGGGCAAATAACTTTCAGCAAATTTCTAAAATGGGCAATACATGGATTGAAGACCATTGGCAAGAAGATTGCTCATGATCACCATTTTGAAGGCTTTTTGGTCTTCCCAGTACAGTATACTCCCTTTAAGAGGATGTTATCTAAATATGGATGTCATTGTCTGTTGGCCTTGATGATTTGGAAAGTGTAAAGCCACAAAGTTCCAATGACAAAGCTTTTCTCCCTCAAATTCTCCCTCAATGAAGTAGTTCTTGAATTGTAATACTTCACAAGTTATTCTAGGTAATGTGGAGTTCTTGGCAACTGTTGACATAATTTTGTTGAACTTCGATTTTAAGTCTGAACTGGGCTATTATCTGATTGCAGATACCCAATAATAATTCAGATGATGATAATAATAACAGCAGATGACTAGTTCCAGTATGTAGTAGTATTCAGCAAAGTTCTGTTTTTAAATGAATGACGTCGGCAGGTTTGCATCACTAGTAAGAGGCTGTACCTGATTTCATATTTTCCACTTGATGGATTTTTATCATATGATGGATACTTCTAATGCACCTATGTCAGTGCATAAGTAGTTGTTCTGAACTTATCAATGGATAGAATGTACAGTTAACCTTGTTCTTTGGGGATTAAAAGTGATAACCACAACCATACTGCACTTGTTTCAAACAACATATCATATTAGGTAATCATGGTTCCTATTAAAACAAACTTCATTAACGTAGTAGTACTTACAAAAGTGTATTAGCAGTTATGCCAGTGCGTTAGTACTTACCAATGGATGGCATGGCCAGTTGACCTTGTTCTTGGAGGTCAGTGGTGTTGACTTTGACTAAGATGTGTCTGGCTGCCTGGTTGCCTTCCTGACACTTGAAGAGCAGCTGGTTCCTGCTGAAGCCCAGCCAGCCCCTCTCCCCGGGGTAGAAGTCTTCATTGGAGGCATACAGCTTACCCTGGAAACCATGCGTAGAGTGAAGATTAGAGCTTCACACCTTACTAACCACATGATGAGTTTCTCTATGTCTCTCTTGTCCCACTTTTTTTTCTTTCTCCTTCTTTATCCCTTTAGAGTGATCATGTAATCTTTATACTTAGAATAACCACATGGCCACTCGTTATCTTTTCCTACTTTTGCTTCTCTCTCTCTCTCTCTCTCTCTCTCTCTCTCTCTCTCTCTCTCCACGTCCATCCCTTCCTTTAACAGTGAACAGGAAAGCTTTATATTCAAATGATCACATGACAGGTCTCTCGCTATCCCCCCCCCCCTCCCACCCACCCCCCACCCCCGTTCTCCCTTTCTCTTTCTCTCTCTCTCTCTCTCTCTCTTGGTTCATTTACATCTATTTGTGCTTCTGTCCTTCAGTGTCTCTTTCTTTCAATCTGTTTCTCTTTTTCACTCTCTCTCTCTCTCTCTCTCTCTCTACCCCTACCTCCTTTTCTCGCAATGCTACAATGAAAACTTTTTGCAAGACATGCATTTGTTTTAGTTTAATATATTTGTACAATAATAAGAGGAAGAACCAAATTAGGAAGCATTTATAAATTGGATTTGGGCATGCTCAAACCAGCATTAAACTGGTTTAAACTGGAAGTGAGCTCAGTCAGAATGGGTTAAAACTGGATCAAATGAGTTCTTGACTGGTTCTAACTGGAAGTGAGCTCAGTCAGAATGGGTTTAAACTGGATCAAACAAGCTAATAACTGGTTCTAACTGGAAGTGAGCTAAGTCATAATGGGTTTAAACTGGGTCAGACCAGTTTTTGACTGGTTCTAACTGGAAGTGAACTCACCTTGATTGTGCCAGAGTACCCTGAACCAATCTTCATCAGACCCTTGTCCCCGTGAATGTAGAGATATCGGCCATCGCTGGCTATTGCACTAAAACCTGTGGCATTGGCTGCTTCTAAAAGATAATGTGAGACGGTACAGCAAACATGATTACAAAGCAGCATGCTGAACATGAGAATTATATGTAACCAAATTAACCTAATGAATGATTTAATGAGGTTATTACCCCAGACAATGCAATTTACAGATCATAACATTAATCATGGTATATATATATACTTCAGTAATAGAGGTGACAATAGCATAATGCACGCTAATCGAGGCTTGGCCCCTAGTTGAAAAATGCTAAGTAAACAGGGTACATAAATGGTTTTGTAAGTAGATTTGAATTTAGTTTTGATGATTATCATGATCAATCAAAAAGACATTACAGTATCATTAAGTGTATCATAACGTTAAGAAAAAACGTATAAAGTGATATAATCAACCATTTGACGAGAGAAAAAGAAAGAAAATACATTTCAATTTAGATGAAAATAGTAACCTTCAAATTGGAAGAGAAGTCCAATCAGATTGCGAACAAAGTGAAAAGAATGGAAATAGGGCATGAACAAAAGCAAAAGGGAGCAAGTTACAGATCATGACATCAGTCACAGGAATCATGGCAAAATGTTGAGGTCTGCGGTGGTCTGAAAACTGAACTTACCTGGATTTAGTCCTGGGATGGTCCAGGTACTGACCAATGATTGGTTGGGCACTCCTAGATTCAGCCAATCAGGGAACTGTGTCTTGCCGACCAGTAAGGCTTGCACACTGCGCTGGAGGGCCACAATAATAGCAGGCACCTAAGGAGAAATTGTATGCAATGCACAAAATACATCAACATGCAATATATACAAAAATGACAAGTTTTCTTGGTATTGTACAGACGTTCTTATAACTTTTAAAGAACATGACATGTGCACATATCTGATACTTCAACCCTCTCATTACCATGGGCATGGAAATGTGTAGTAAGCCAATAGAGTTTTCAAGGCCTGGTAATGTAAGGGTTAAAAACAATACATTACCTGAAAGTTTTGAGACCTCTGTTGACCAGCAATCATTAGAAGCGCTGAGATGCCGGTGAGGAGCTTGCCCGTGTTACCCATAGCAACCATCAGACTCAGCAGACAGGCACTGCTGAGTGTGGAGAGAGAATGCTGGTCATCCTCCAGCTGAGATGTAGACAGGTCCATCAAGAGCTCGAACAGGGAACCTGAGAAAAGACATTTGTGGCCCGGTTTACAAACGTCTCACTCACATACTGGTGTATATGATGTATACTTTTCTTGCTTCTACTTTCTCCTCTTCATACCAACTTACCTGTCTGAAAATGTTCATTATACACAACCAGGAGATTGATGTGTTTTAGGTAAGCTGTCAGCAACTGGATCTGCTTGCATGCACAGACATGTGACGAGTGAGCTGGCGGACTTCTCTTCGTAGATGGAGCTATTGCAGTACTCCCCTCTTCTTTCTCCTTCTCCATCTCTTCCTGCAGTCTTCTTCTGCTCATCGCATTCCTTCTCTTCTTTCTTCTCCTTTTGTTCCTTCTACTCAGTATTCTTGCTCTTGGTCTCTTCATACTCCATCCTTCTCATCCTTCAAACTATTTCCTCCACTTCTCCCAATTGGAGATTCAACTTCTTTATCAATTATCACTCTATCTCTCTTTCTTTCCCCTCTTTGCCCTCTTTCTTTCCCAGCCCTACACACACAGGCACACACTCTCTCCACCTCTCTCCCTCTCTCCTGTTTTAGCATCACCTCTCTCTCTCTCTCTCTCTCTCTCTCTCCCTCTCTCTCTCCCTCTCTCTCTCATTTTCTTTTCTATGCTTCCTCCTTTACCTTGGATTTGCACAAAACCGTATCTCAGACTTTCCAAAGTGAATGCCACCTACCCAGGATATCATCTGGCTCCTTGCTGAGTCCCTCTGGAGTCTGGCCCTGTAGGATATCCAGAAGGGCTTGGAGGGCCTTGGCACAGAACGCAGGGTGGGACGCCCTCGTCTGACGAATCAGTTCAAAGACGCTCCTCAGGCCAAGTCCCACCACCTAGAAAGCAAAAGACACGTATCATGCACCAAAATTAGATGAGCTCCACAATCATTACACTCCTCATTATGCAGTAGAGTAGATTGAAATTGAATCAGAAATGGTGCATTTCAAGCAATTACACCTGTAGGTAACAATAGGTATTCCAACCATGTATAGTTTGAATTTCAAATTGTGTTAAAAATGTGCATGATAGAAATACATGTATGCATGAAACAGTATGAAAATAATCAAGCTCTCAATTAATCATGTAACTACATATTTATTGAATTCCGCTTCCCTTTTTTATCTTCAGACATTATGTCTTGTTTTATAAATTACCTGGCTGTTTCCTAATTACTAAACTAATCTTGAAATAAGTGGAAATTTCTAGTCAAAATTACTGAGGGAGTGTAAACGATAGGTAGGGTAAGTGCAACAAATTACATGGGGATCGCAGGCATATAGCCCCCCCCCCCCCCATGCTAAAAAAAAAGAGCCCCTCAAAAAGATATATTTTGCTCAATACAGTTGAATGCAGAATGCATCATGTGGTTGATGGTATCCATTCCTGACATCAATGATCAGGTTTGATAAAAAGCCCCCACAAATTATTATGGGTAGGGTGGAACCCTGACGTACCTTTGGGAGGGGGATGAGTTTGTCCTCCTCCTTCTCCTCCTCGGGGTCCCCCACCCCATCCTCAGTTCTCCCGTCCCCTGCATAGATCAGGACGATGCCCCTCTCCCTGGTCTCTCTCTCCAGGATGCACTGGCGCACCGCTGCATACACGCTGAAGGCAGATGCATTGTCAGACAGCTCGATGCTCGGTGGCTGGAAAGACACTGTGTCGGAGGAAAAATCCTTCTGCAAGGGAGAGAAGAACATAGAGAGAAAACTTATATACAACCCTCTCTGGTCTAGTACAAAATGGATATGAACACTTCACATCTACATTTAGAGCAACTTCATGAATGTTCATGAGATGCTTTCTGTTTGCACCCACATTCCAACTTACGTGCATGTAGCGAAATACAAATCATTAATCATTAAGGTATGACGCAATAACAAGGTAGTGTTGACATGCAAAATGTGAACACCCACAGCTGTGTTAATGAGATCCTCTGATGATCCCAAGAAATTGAGAGATAACAAAGGGGCTCAGATGTACATTAAACATGTCCCTTTGAAATAACTTTGTGTATGTTAACCCTTTATGGGCCGTTAGAGCATTTTTGCATAAGTTAAACTCACAAGTCCCATAGAGCAACATTCTTTTCACATAAAGTACTAATGAGATCCTCTCTGTTTGCATACTTGTATTCCAACTTACATTCATGTTCATTTACATGTAGCTGAACAAATTCTTCATCATCAAGATATACACCATAATAATACCATAATAACATAAACATGACTTAAGACTGCAAACAAATGTGAAGAACTCCAGATGTGTTAATGCTATCTCTTCTTTGCAACCATATTCCACATTTCTAACTTACAATTTAACACATTCTTTAAACTTTAAATTAAGTATAAATTGATAACATAATCGTGACTTTAAAACGCAATAAAAATGTGAACAAGCCTGATGATTCCAGGAAATTAAGAGACATGACCTTGTGCATAGGAAACATCCATCATATCCATCAAACAATGGGGCTCATGTACATGTATGTTCATTAGATATGTACCTTGAAAGTAACTTTATGAACGCTGTATATCAATGAGGTCTTATGTGTTTGCAAACAAATTCTAAGGGATGATTTAACACATTCTTTATCAACAAAAATATGGCTAACTTTAAATTGATAACAAAAACATGGCTTTAAACTCCACAAAAATGTGAACAAGCCAGTTGATTCCAGGAAATTGAGAGACATGACCTTGTGCACAGGAAACATCCATCACATCCCATCAGACAAAGAGGCTCAGACATTTAAACCTTCACCGCAAACACCCGTGTCTGCCTGTCTATTTCATCACTGTAGGCGGTCACAGTAATTTGAGGCAGGCTCAAAATATTGAAAGTTATATCATCAGTAAATACAGGCATCAAATTAGGGGCTTGAAACAGAGAAGGGTGTTTAACGGCGAAACGTCAACTACTAAAAACATCTGTTTTTATTGGCATGTGCATGACATGATAAAGATGCTTCGTGCATGCCCCAACTTTACCAACATTTCATTTTTGTGCTTGGAAATAACTTAAAAAGAAAGAAATCAAAGTCTGAACTGATATTAGTGTACATGAACAATGCCAATAAATACCTGCTCATTACAATAAAAATAATATCAACTAACAGGGCTGGTGCTCCAAATACATGTATTATCTTGCAGTTTATATGAAATTGACTTTCTCTGAAGACAAAGAAATTTTAACATCCTGAACAAATGATTGGAACCATGCCAACAATATTGTTGACCAATCAGATTGACAGGAGGATGTCACATGAGCACCAGTGTTTTCATGGGAAAGGAAGCACCGCAAGCACCAAAGATTACATTACATTGTATGTGGCACACACAAAAGTTAACAGGCTCCCAAAGATAATATTTGAAATGGGTTACAGATGGAAGGTCATACATGTACAGTAGCTCACACCTCAGAATGTAAACATTGAACCACAATATGAACTCTAACACAACTGGAATGAATCTTGCTTTCTACTCATAAGGGTTAACAAATATTCAGGAAGATTAACATAATGTACTGACAATGTATCTTATTCCTTCAGGTGTAAAGGGGATACAAATTTGAAGTTTTAAGTTGATATTTTGCAGCAAAATGTTTTGTATGCTACACATTCTAGACACCATTAGATGATTATCTGCACATTATGCCTTAAAGACAGGGGAGCCTTCTAACAAAATACATGAAACACGGCAGGAATCAGCAATACACAGGTACCCTAACAATGACCTCACAGTGATATAGCTTCACAAATCTTTCTGGAAAAGTGAAAAACTATCCTTGTTTACGTTTAAACTTAGCGACTATAGTTCTGCTTCATGTCAGATTCCAGGTATATTCTTGGAAGATAAATTCTACACAGTATTTTCTATACTTTCATTTCTGACCTGCAAAAGGGCTGCCCTGTCTGTAAGTACTTTTCAGCAAAACTAATTACAATCTTGATATTAGCACCTCATGAAGGCATGCATAACACACTGAAATGTAAAAAAAAAAAAAAAAAAAAAAAAAATCCATCAAGGCTTTCAATATCTCTGTAATCTGTGCTTAATATTAAGGAAATAACTTTATTTCTGATGAATTAACTGAGTCTGTACAGACACTCTGAAGCTCAAGCAGGGATTAACATTATACTGCACATAATGCAATGCCCTTTAATACACACACATGAACCCATAGATTGCGCAACATCCTGCACGGCATTAGGGCTGCAAAGTATATGCTGATCCACTGTACATGATGGGCTATGCTATAAGTTCTGTAGACACTGTACAGTATACATTTAGACTAATCACTGCACAAAGTCTAGACATCAAGACTATTAATCATCATTTCATCTTCCCTCTTTCTTCCTTAGGGACAGAGAAGGAGAGAGAGAGAGAGTAGAGAGAGAGTAGAGAGAGAGAGAGAGAGAGAGAGAGAGTAGAGAGAGAGAGAGAAAGAGAGAGAGAGAGAGAGAGAGAGAGAAGAAAGAGGAAGAAAGAGAGAAAGAGAAAGAGAGAATGAGAGAGAAAGAAAGAGAAAGAGAAAGAGAGAGAAAGAGAGAGAAAGAGAGAAAGAGAGAGAGAGAGAGAGAGAGAGAGAGAGAGAGACTGGCTTAAACTGTCTTGTCTCAATCTGATTGCAGGGTCAAACAAAAGAAGCCCATAATTTTTGTGTTGGCTTGTAGAACCTACAGTAGGCTGACCCCATTCAATCCAATAGACAAGATACTAAGCTATCATTGGTATGGAGCTCAGTGCTTGGTTCTGTGAGGGTTTACCCACTCAGCCCCATAGGCAAGAAACTGAGTTGTAATTGGTATAAGGCTGTCAGTGCTTAGAACTGAGACAGTTAACCCATTCAGTGCCATACATGTAGTCAAGAAACTGAGTTGCCATTGGTATGGACTGGAGCTGTCAGTGCTTAGAACTGAGACAGTTAACCCATTCAGTCCCATAGGCAAGAAACTGAGTTGTCATTGGTATGGAGAAGTGCTTAGAACTGTTAGGGGTAATCTGGTAACATTCACTGCAAGCTCCCATTTCAGTCTACAGTCTTACATGATCAATTTTGAAACATGGAATGAATTTTAACAGAATAAGTCATCAACTACTCAGTTTATGGTTCAGTGGAATATCAATTAATTTCTCTCAACATTGCAATAAAAACTTCATAATCAATTATGTGATAACTGCTAGAGTAGATATTATCTATACTTGAGCATCCGTGGTCAAGATGATAAGGGAAGAGAAATTTTAGCTAATTTACTCTAGCCCACGAGCCCTTCCTTCACTGAAACATACAGGGAGAATAACTTTTCTGCAATATAACTTCCTACAATACTATCGGTTGCTCATTTCCGTCCACTAACACAGCGCAGTGTCTTGCATGACCTCACTCTTTCCCCCCACATCAATGAAATGTTTCCTATGCGAGCGCCATACACCCTTCTCCGCAGTCTTGATGGCCTCATATTGCCACCCCCATCCTGGAAGGGATGACTAACAGAACCCAATCGCCCGCAGAAATGCAATTTTCCCTCTAAGACACTCCGCTGATTATGTGAATTCTTTTCAATTAGGGCTCCATGAAATATGCATGGGCAAGCTGCATCTGGTACATGTACATCCACTATAGTGTGTGTATGCATTGTACATGTATGGGGCAAAAAGTGCATTCCCATGCGTGCCAATTTGTATTTCTGTTTTTCATAACATGCGGGGAACAGTTGTGTGTGGGACTGCAGCTGAACTTTGAGATAACAAATTGTCATAACCTTGCCCCTGGCAAACATTTTTAAGCGCTGTTTAGATACATCAAAGCCCTCTTCAAACAATTTTAATATTAATGTTGTAAGTTTGTGATATCAGGGATGACAGATTAAAATGATTCCGATAAAAGCCAGTGAATAATTTTAAATATTTTTCAATTTACCTATTTACATTATATCACAGAAATCAATGCAATAGTTCTGTATACAATACATCTTTATACATGTAAATATTTGATGATTTGTAAAACTGTGACTGTACATAAAGTTACATTTTTGTACAATTTACACATACAATGTACACAGGACCTTGCAAAGTACATGTACATTGTAATGATCAACTATCCTACTTTGGTTTCCACTAAATACTAGTCAAGTAAACATATCTTGATACATATTCATATAAACGCAACAACTCTGCGTCAATGTGACAACACAAAAGCGCAAAGTTTGTGATCATGGCCGTAGCTGTGACAGATTGAGGGAGGTCATGTGACTTGAGTGGGCGGAACGCTCCTAGCGAGCAGCGGCAGTCTCCGCACGGTCTGCAGATAGGCTGCAGTGCAGGCTGCCGTCAACGGGAGGAAATAGCCAATGATACCGTCCATGAGGTTGCAACTTTTCCCTCTATTCCCCCGTCACTGAATCCCCCTTTCCTCGGCTGTCACAGATACAGAAACTGGTACATGTGGTAACGTGTACGCAATGTGGCAAACTTAAAGGCAACATTGACACCATTTTTACATAATGTAATGTGCGCACTGTGCAGTACATTACAGAGTGACTATCAAGAAATAGATGTACATGTTGTGTAAAAAGATAATAATGTTAGCTTTAATTGCCTATTCACAATTACATGTACAAGTACGTAAATGAATAATTACAGTTATGCTTCAGAGAGTTGACCTTCCCTATGATATTTAGTGTACTTAAGTGGATGAATGGAAACATTTCTTTAAAGATCCATTTAACCATCTTCTCATTGAGTCTCAAAAACTTTCTTCCTACATAATTTTATCCTCGAAGCTTGAGATGGTGCAGACGGGTACCGTACTTGCATGGAGCTAAGCTGTGGGCTAGTTTAGTTCCTGTCTTAATCCAGTCAGGATGGATTGAGGGTAAGGGGATTACGCGTAAGCAAAGAGTCAGAGGAGGTCATGTAGTCAAGGGACTATCTTCCTCCAGATGTCTCAATGTAAGGGCAAGATAAGTTCATATTCCACACAGTTTTATGTATCCTGTACATTAACGTAAAACAGTTTTCGATCACTGCTGGGCAGCAGTGAAAACTTTACATTGGGAGGGGGGGGCCTCATGCTAAATTATCCCCCGTAATGCAAAAAGAGCCAAACGATGAACAAAAGGGCCCATGTGATCATTTTTGTTCTCTTCATAGGGTAGAATGCAAAATATACTTCAGGACATTCCTTAAACATGAGGAAGCCCCTTTGCAAAAGAGATGAATTTTAGCAGGAATCAGCAGTATACCCTAACGATGAATGTGTATGAGATCTCACAGTCTTAGCTTCACAAACCTTTTTAGTTAAAATTTAAAAAAAAACTCCTTGTTGACGTTTGAAATGCGCAGTTTCATAGTGACAATAATCTACATTCATACATTGCAGCGGCCAGTGGTGCTTTCTATCATTTTCTATGGTTTTAACCAAAAAATAATTCTTTTTGATCTGCAAAAGGGCTACCCTGTCTTTAAGTAACTTTGGGCAAGAAAAGTAGCCTCTGCCCTGTGAGTGCACAGTGTATAAGGACAGGGACGGTAAACATCAGTCAAATGCAGACTAGAAAGACAATATCAATAAAACTAAATAGAAATTGGAATAATTGGAAAATAACATACTTATGACTAGTATACAGACATGTACATGTGACTCAATTTGAATTTTGCAGCTGGGTTTAGATTAAATCTGCCCTACATAATATGTGTGTATGTCTAAATAACAAATTGTAGAATTTACTACACGCGCATCAAATCAATATTTCCACAGGGTCAGTACACAAGATCTCTATATCTAATTATGTACACATGTATTGTGGCTTAAAGCAGTGCCCAAGGGAAACTACATGTACTCAAATGAATGACAAAACTGTTCAAGTATGCTATAATTGGTGCACTTGCACAGCATACAAATGTAGCCTACACAATATATTTTTTTTTTAATGTAAGCACATGTAGAATTTTTAACATAAGTCTATCATCAGACCCTGATATCACAACAGCTTGAAATCTTGCTTTTTAAGAGCTGGGGCAATAAAGAGACACAAGACGCACATATATTTATACATACATGTAAGGGTACTTTTCCTTACCCTTCCTCCCCTCCCCCCCCCCCCCCCCACCCCTTCTTTCCTGTATTATTTACATTCATTAGCAGTTGACACCTGACTCTGTCTTTTAGCCCCTTATCTGCTTCTCCAGGTAAAGTGTATGTGTACAGGGGTCTTAATGAAGAGGCTAAGTGCTGGTAATACAGAGCATGTACAGAGCAAGGTCAGCTCAATTACACAGGTTGTCTATAGGGTTTGTCTGGCTCCCTGGCCCCAATTCTGCCTGCTTGCACTACAGGTATGACAGGTAGCAACCATCATGCCTTGTACATTTGTATGCACCAATCCGGGGGGAGTGTTTCACTAAGCTGTTCGTAAGCTAAGAATGACTTCTAAAGCATACGACTGGTGACCTGTCCTTTTGCTAAATCAGATTCTCAATGATTTTGACTCCCATCAGCTGAGGTTGAATTCTGATCTTTGCAAATTAAAATTCTTGTTGGTAACAAGTGTCTGAATACAAATTTTATGATTTGTCAAATTTGATAAGGATTGTTGGAAATGAATTCCCACTGTTAAAACAGGAAAAAAAATGATTTTTTTTTAATTAGCACAAGAACAGGTCACTAGTCATGCGTAAAGTCGTTCTTAGCTTACGGACAGCTTGGTGAAACACCCCCCTGGTGATATGCTACATGTCATGTATAGACAGGCAATTTACATACTAGATACTAGAGTATCTTGCAGCCTACCCCCTCCACCCTCCCTTCCCACACACATATTCATGAGCCCCCTCCAGAGCACTTGAGTTGCATTCATAATGTTGCTTTACAAATTAATCGTACATCTACATCTACATGTGTATCAAGGTTAAACTCATTTTGCCCTGTCCATAGAACCATGTACTGATGCTAAGCACTTTGCTTCAATCTCCAACCCTTTCTCTGGCCCCCTCCTACAGGTTTCTACATCTGTAGGTACTTGAAAAAGAAGTCACTTCGAATAGGATGCATGTACATGAATTGGGTACAGGTGCAGGTTTCAAGTACAGGTACATGTACGGATCATTCGACCACACAATTAATTGTAGTTGTATTTGCACAAAGATCACATCTTTCTTTTTCTAACTCCTCCATCTCTCCTTGGGACATCTTTATGCATCAGTTGTGAGGTATCTCAACTCAACTACACACATATGTATTGTAATCAGCATTAGATTAGGTAAATACACAGTTCATGTGTAAGCAAGTCTACGGGAAATCAGACCTTATCAGGTCAGTATTTACTTCCTGGGTATAGAGTTGCTATGTGGATTGATTGTCTGGACAGGGAGTATGGCACTCCAGTCTCCAGTAGATTTTATCCCATTCCATTCTGAACGGCTATCAGGTCATCATGTACATCCTGGGTATAGAGTGGTAATTTGGATAGATTGTCTACTCACAGAGTACTGCTCCCCAGTCTTTAGTACATTGGAATCCACTCTATGCTGACCAACTGACTTTGATAAATAGACCCCACCAGGTCATCATTTCCCTCCTGGGTATTGAGTGGCAATGTGGAGAATTGGTCTGGTCATAGACTACTGTATGTCACCCCAGTCTTCAGTAGATCTGAACCCATTCTATTCTGACCGGCTGATCTTGCTAACCAGATTCTTCCTGGGTATGGAGTGGCAATGTGGATAGACTGTCAGTCTTCAGTAGATTTGAACCTATTCCAGTCTGACCGACTGACCTAGCTAATCAGACCCTACCAGTCGTCACTCCCCTCCTGGGTATTGAGTGGCAATGTGGATAGACTGTCAGTCTTCGGTAGACTTAAACCCATTCCACATAGACAGGCTGACCTTGCTCAACACTTGACACTGATGTTGGTCACACAAAACCCCTGATCTCATGATACTTGACACCTCCCCGAGAGATCCTCGGGCAGGTTCAGTCTTCTAGCAGGTGCCTGAAACAGGTGCACGAGATAGCGGCTAACTTTACTATTCAAATCCACGCAGCACCCCCTCTGAACCTCTGTAAGACTTACTGATGTGTCTTATTGGCCCCCTTATCTGATACCCAATACCACACACACACTCCACATGGCTAAAACTGAATCAGGACTTTCATTAACCTTCTAAGAGCCACTGTGGCATTTTTGCACAAGTAATACACACGTTACACATTGAGCAGCAATTTGCCTAGTACGCAATGCGTTAAGTATTTGCCATCTATGCTCCCCTCGAAGGCTGATGATTTATCTGATCCAGGTAGGGATGTCTGTTATCAACCCAGTTTGGCTTGCCTGATTTTACTCAAACTTCCATTAATCTACTTCTCACTTTACCTCCTTTCAACATGTACAAGTCAACTTGCTATATTTGCTCTGATTTACATGCAACCTGTTTGTAGGGTGAGTTAGTGCTGAAATAGTTCATGGAAACACACCTACATACGTACTTTATCATGAGTTTGTCCTCTACTTTTAATGGGAAAAGGCCAAGGCCAAAAAGGTGCTTTATCCAACTAAAATGTACATTCTATTAACTTGTGCCAATTCAGGAAATTAAACAAGTTAATATCATAGTACCAAGTATTTGGGGTTAATAGAGGCAAACAGTCGTAAATCATTCAGAAGAAGAAAATTTAGGCTGTTTCACTTAACACATGCTATTTTTGGCCCTTCTTTGGAAACATTTCGAGATTTGTCCTGCTCTCATGCGTACAAGCAATTTGCCACAAATTGTGAGCTACATGTATTAATAAGCTTGAGCAATGGATGAAGCCTTACCGCATCCATGTAGGCAGGCAAAACAAGGTATACATATGTACATATAACATGTACATGTATGTTTATTCGGGCTGATTTACACTTTAACAAACAGACAAACTGCTGCCCTGTATGATTTGTGTGTATTGATGGTGAAATAATCCACATATGGCTCATTAAGGCTTAATCTTGAATCAGGGTCCAACATATGATTTGTACATCATACATGTAGGTGGCTATTTCTCAAGTTTTCATTATATGGCAACACATACATACATGTACGTGGAAATCATACTCAATGGCAGACACACTAGCTCTTCAACGACGCAATATGATCAGAGATTCACTGAACAGATTTACTGCTTAACTATCACATTACCAAGCATTGAAGAGCACATAGAGTTATTACCCATTGTATGCTCCCATGGGATTGAGAGGGTTAAACCTAGCTGTCACCTTATTATACTCCCTGTTTGTTAACCATCTTAGTACCGAGCATATAAAAGCACATAGAGTTAATACAAACTTTTGATCTCCCATGGGATTGAGAATGTAAGGAAATATATGAATTAAGACCATATGCCTGTAATCAAAGCAAAGGACGAAGCCCTTTACTGGCAATAGACCAGCCCAGTCCAGCCCAGCGCCAGGACAGGCAAGCCTGCGATGCTCCGCAGCAGCATGACGATGCCATCACTGAATCTGGAAGTGGTTGGAGCCCATCTGGGGAAGCCAGGAAACCTTCCTCAAGCAGGGTAAATCAGACAGATCCTGCCCCCGTCTACGTGTAAGTCACCCAGGGCATACACAGATCCTGTGATCCTTCCATCAATGGAGGTAATGGGGGAAATCAGCCAGGCTTACTCAACGTTGCCACACAGTTATGCTGCAGTCATCTTGTTTTCATTAATGCTTCGAGACATTTCTCCATTGTGTTAAAATACAGACAAAAAAAAGTGAATCTCCTTTTTATTACATATATGTAAATCTATTTCAAAAGACTCACAGATCCTGTGATCCTTGCATCAATAAAAGCAATGGGGGAAATCAGCCAGGCTTACTCAACGTTGCCACACAGTTATGCTGCAGTCATCTTGTTTTCATGAATGCTTCGAGACATTTCTCCATTGCGTTAAAATACAGACAAAAAATTAAATCTCCTTTTCATTACATTGACAATGTACATACATAAATCTCTTTCATACGACTCACAGACCCTGTGATCCTTGCATCAATGAAAGCAATGGGGGAAATCAGCCAGGCTTACTCAACATTGCCACACACTTATGCTGAAGTCATCTTGTTTTCATTATTTCTTTGTATTACAGTAACAATGCCTGTTTCATAACATCCACAGACTTGCATCAATTGGAGCAATGGAGGAAATCAGTCTTGCTTTTTCAATATACTAGACATACAATTATGCTGGAGTTATGTTGCTTGCCATTCTTTGATTTGAGATACTTGTTTATGATAAACAGAAAAATATTTCATATTGTGTATCATTACTTCTGTTGGGTAAATGTACATCTTATATATGTGGCTTTTACAGTCATTGTAATATCTTGTGATCCAAAAATCAATGCACATGGAGAAAGAAATCAGCAAAGCTTATAAACTCACCACTGGCACACGGCTGAAGTTATCTTGTTTCCTACATTGTTTTAAAGATATTTTTCCTTTGTGTTAAGTTATACATGTCTACAGAAATGTTATCCTTTGTTTTGTTTTTTCCCTTCTTTAATTGTCACCTGGCTTCATTTTTCCTTGTGTGGTTCATTTGGCAAAATTTTGCAAATTACAACCAATGTGCACAGTTTGAGGTACATGTGCAAGGTACAGGCCTACATGCACCTACAGTAGTTACTACCTACAGCATTGATCAACGCAAGGGTAGCAGCTTTCTCAACACTTCCCTAAAAAAACAATAATGCAAGTTACTAATAACAAACATATTCAATACAATGGGTGCATTGAATATCAAGATAGTATGCAATGCACTATTCCAGCACTTCTGTCAATGGTCGGCAAACTGCCACCTTCCAGTCAATGTTGTGACTGCGTGGTATGGTGACTTGGCTAAACGTGAGCACACTCCATACACAAACAACGCACCGTGCACCCACATGGATGACAGGGTTATCATATTTTAATCAACATTAGGCTGGCACTGCTTGACTCACTGTGTGGATCAACCTACATGACAGGTTCATTAACATGTGGCTGTTAGTCTACTTCACAGACCCATTAAAGGGGAATTTATCTGGCTGGAATAGCTGTATTGTGATCCCCACTGATGAAAAGAGTCTAGAACCCTTAGACTAGTCAATGTCTCATTCTCCTCCTGGATGAGCCGGAGAAGGAATTGAGAATGATTAGTCTACTGCAGCCAGACATGTTTATTGAATATTATTAGTTTGGATTGAAAATGCCCAACAGCCTGCTGTCAAGGCTAGGCTGGTATCAGTACCTTCACTGGTATGGGATACAGGTTTACTACAAATATTCTAAAATATGTCAACATTATGGCCCACTTCTTCATTTCTGCTCTTCCCTCCCCAAGGTCCTAAAGACCAAGCCTCATATAACATTATTTATTTACTGGCATGACTCACTGATAAATCACAAAGGTGTCTTTCTCTATCTCCCAAACAGTGTGGGAGCTTGTCATTCACCTTAGCCCCCTTTTTGTTAAAGGTCTATTATATATAAATCCCACTGATCCACGCACACTCTCCTAAAGTCACATACAGTATTTACAAACTGTACTGGCTTGTGATTTCAAATTGATGATCATATACTGGTCAACACAATATGTACAGTATGCAATGCAGTGTGTTCACATACATGTAATAAGCGTACAGTATGCAGAGTGGTGTGTTCACATAACCTGTGATAGTGTCCCACATGTAAATGGATAGGACTGTTTCTCAAGTGCTACTGATCAATTGTACAGAAACCTGTAGGCCTCCATGTATAACATACATTATGCACACATACACTGTACGCAAACATACGCACACACGCACACACGTACACACTCACACATACACACACCCTTATCAGTGTACATTGTACCCTATCTGCGATACATGTTAGCATTACTGGTTCATTTTCCCCGACTTGTAAAAAGCTGACTGTCCAATATTCACTGCAAGTTCCACAATCAATAAACATACAATGTACACTTGACCTTCTTTCCACTACCCTACATTTCATAATTTACATGTATGTTCAATGTTCAATGACACACTGATTGGCCCTGGGAAGTTTCTCCCTCAGAAGGTTTATTGTATTGCATGCAGGTAGTTCCAATTATTTAAATCATAAATCAATTGATGTGCACTGCTCCAGAATATTGCATTGGCCTACATTAACCATACTCAGTGTAGAATGCAATATCATATTTGCAATGTTTATCCCTCCCCACCCCACCCCCCCCCCCCCCCCCCACCCCCAATAGATTGAGGCTCACTATAGTGGTTGGTCCATTCAAAATAAACTGAACAACCAATTGCTGGTCATGTACATTTACAGGCACTTCACAATCTATATTAAAAGTAATGTCCGTGTACTTGTTAAAATCTGTATGAATAAAACATCAAATATCCAGGACACATCATTTAAAAAAAACATCCCTCAGAATACATGTACCTCAGAAAGAACCAAATCAAAATATTTGATTTTATTGGTCTTCATGAACCACTTTTAGGGAAGAATGCCATTTACATGTATATCAGCAATGTTTACCCCTCCACAGCCCCTCTCACATTCACGTTATATGTGTATTACGCATGTAGCATTGCACCAGCATTGCACTTTTCTATTTCCCACCTTTATAAAATGTGCATTGTTCCTTTAAGCACAAGTGAACAATGCACAAACTGCTGTGAGCTTGACTTTCTCTCAGCATCAGCCTTACAAGTAGGAATGTTTCAACTTTCCTTTCACATTTGAAAAAGATGCTACATGTAAGCCAGAGACAAAGAAGACGCTATTACTGGTATGTGTTAAAAATGTAAAATTCAAATTTGTTACACATGTACATGTAGCACTGCACTTTTTATTCCCCCAACGCAAAAAACGGGTGGACTGTTCCTTTAAATGCGACTGATCAATGCACAAACTGCTGTGGGCTTGACCTTCTCTCTGCATCAGCCTTAGGATGACACATCAACACTCTCTCATGATTCAAGCTGCTTAACCAACAGCACATGGATGTGCATAGTCATACATTTGTACACAAATCATACAATATACACAGCATACAGCGCTGCATGCATGTGGACATTATGACATACTTTCGTGAACAAAGTAGGCTTATATTGCTGTGTGTGTGTCTGTGTGTGTCTATGTATGCCCTACAAGTACTGTACAGAGGGGAATACTAAGCACATGTAGTACATGTGTGTACCCCGCATGCTGTATAAGTGCGTATACATGTGTGTGAAGTGTTAGACTGAATCTTTGATTTTATCTTATGATAATAAAAGTTCTCTTAAAATGACGGGCAGTATGTACACTTCACATCATCAAATGCAAAGTCAGTGTCCATATTTTCATGTTGAAACAACTGTAAATTAAATAAAAAAGCAATATTCATAATGCAAAGAAGATCAAGTCAATATTTTCCAAAAAATGGGGGTTTTTTTTAAGTTTTAACATGTTTACAACATGTATGCGCTATGCATATGTCTAGTGGATCTGCTAGATTCTTATAAGTGCATATAAAACATGTATGTGACCCTGACATTCACAATATCTGACCTGTCGTGCTGAGCTTGAATAATCAACAGATAATCTCATTTACATGAGTGTGGCTGACTACATACATTATACTCTACTGCCTCACATCGTTCATGTGCATTACAATATTCAGCATGTCTGGAACCTACACATACCATACTGTGTATAAATGTACTGTATTGTATAAATTCACAATGTATGTGCATACGGGTATGTTAGTGTGTGTATAGCATTTAAATGCCTTCATGTACTATCTGTACTTGTGTATCACAACACATTCATGTACAATTTGCACTTTTAAGTGTGTACATGTACTTGTACACACAATGGTAATCCTCAGAAGACTAAAATGTAGCAGATCTCACATACCCTACATGTGCACGTGCATAATTTACATTAAACTATAAGGATTCATATAATGAATGACATCCAAAATGATCCTTCATCTCACAACAGACTATGAACAATTGTTTCATGTTGAACTTCACATTCAGAACTTTCAAATACTGGAGTTCTCATCATACATGTATCCCTCCGTACATTGTATCTTAAATAGATCTGTAACATGAATCCAACTAAAAGATTTCTTCAAATTAGATCAACAATCATTGCCTTTCAAATCCCAGGAATCCTTCACACTTGTCACATTATTTCTGTTATCGCAGGCCACCATCCTCAGTCACTAGTCAGGAAATCACAGTCGTGCATTCGCTCAGAGACAGACAGGAAGACTCCTCCAGTCTGAACGCACCCCCTTCCTTGTCACATAAACTCTTCATTCCTCACAGGAACATGAGTGACAGACATTTGCGGGTTTAACTCTCCCATCTTAACATCTCGCACAGCTGCCTGTCCAGTGCTGCGCTGCACCCCTATCACATTCAAACAGTTATGGAAACCTGCTCGCTATAGCAAATAGCCCCAGATCTGGCAAGGCCAGCATAAACTCTTCACACTTAAACATAACTCAACATTGTACATTTACATACTATGTACTGACAGGGGGTAAAATAATAATATATTTGAAGGGGCTACTCTTTAAGCATACATGTAACATCATAACACAAAACACATTAAAACTATGCTGTTCATTATAATACATTGTGTTAACCCTGTCTACATTATGTCAGGTGCGTAATGGTTGTGCACATTTTATCAGTGGCACATGTTGGGTTGTTAAAGAGGTAATCCCTTTTTCACATGGGCTCTTTGTCAGCTACAGGGGCTCTGTTTGACAATAAGAGGGCTAAATTCATTGACATACCGGTAAGTCAATATTGATAAGGCAATCGAAAATGACTGAAAGACTGGATTTCAAAGTCTACATATATCACAATCAGATCCGGCTCAAAATCGACTTGGGTTTATGGTCTTATGCCTTCCTAGAATTACTCGTCAAAACAAATTAACATATTGCAGGCTAAGACTCTATTGTAGAACTGTCTCAAAATACATTTATGTATGTGCCTGGAAGAAGCTACAGCCTTACTTGCTGGTAATATCCAGGAAAGATGCACAAACATTACACTAGTCTCTGCATTTCAGAATTCAGACTCATTTATTCATTGACTGACACACTAAGGACCATCTTCATTAAAGATAAGTTACAAACAGTGCATCATTCAGCTGGAAAATCTTCCAGCAAAACAGTGAGTGCATAGTCCACTGCATTATATTGTACATCATATGTACATAGTGTAATATAAGTACCTTAGCTTCTGATGTAAGGTGGATTACAAAGTATGCTACATACATGTACATTTGAATGATTTGGGCTAATAAATGCAGATACACAATTCCAACATAAATCTAACTTCCCAGAAGAGATAATATACACTTCTTTGTCAACTTTAGTACACAGTCGACCTTAAACACTTGGGTTTTTTAATTTGGATAGCATAGTGCATATGTATATAAGCACATAACCTTTAAGTGTGATAAATGTAAGAGCGTCTCAAAATTACTTTAAAATTGCCATACAATTCTAAACATATTTTCTCACAGCATGAACCCAGTCGTCTCAGTGTGTTAATATCCTTGGACCTCCTCCACAGGTACATGTAGTACTCATTCATTGTAAACAATGGGCTCCATGTGAGTTTTAAAGGGAAAATATGCCATTGAGGATTATTATCTCACATTTTCAGGAGCACAGAGACCATTACGTTAGTGGATTTTATCTACATATAGAAGTACATGTACCTTACACATTAAATGATGAGTGTGCCTTTAATCAAGCATGGTATCGTTTAAATATAAAAAATTAACACAAAGAATGAAAATTCAGATATCATACATTTGAAACTAATCCTTGTATTTGCTACTAAACATGCTACTATGACAATAATTCCTTGATGCGAATCAATCATGCACATTAGAAGTTTAATCCACCCTTACACTACCATTAAATCAAAATTAATAAAAATGATGGAAATGAATTTTATCACCGTTTGGCATACAATGACAGTACAATACTATGTGTTCATTAACAATACAACACACAACACATGAAAGTAGGATCATACTAGAAAAGTATATGATCAATACTAACCTTCTGTTCATTGCCTTTCTTGTCACTTTTCTTTTTCTTGTCGGCATGAGACTTTTTCCTGTGGGAGAGAAAAAAAAAATCAAAGTATAACGTTATCAATACAAACTTATTCAAATTCAATCTGAATCTCAACAAAAGCTGACATGACAGCAAGTTGAACCCTTTGTGTGCTGCATAAACTGCTTCTTTATGGGATTTGTGTGTATCACTTGTGAAAATTGCAAATGTGGCACACGAAGAGTTAACACCCTCAGTACCAAGCCCTGAAAATTGCATTAATGTACTGCATAATATCATGATAATTCCACTGAGATGGTTCAACTACTTCTTTACTCTCTCTCTAGACACTACAGCTCATTTAATAAGGTAAGAGATAGGTTTAAGATTACTTCGCAGGAACTACTTTACAAACCTGGGCCATGTTGCATGTGTTTTCAATTATTGTAACTTACCATCAATGGTAAGTATCACAGCAACAGCTAATGAGCTCTCATTATTGTACCTGTTGCCGTGATAGCTACCATTGGCGATCAGTTACAATAATTGAAATAACATGCAACGTAGCCTAGATATTATGAAATAAACACTCTAAACTATATATTTCATAATTTTAGCAAAAGATTTTTTTTTTGGAAGAGACTCTTTCTTCGCAGGTGTTCTATATCACCCTTAGCCCATTTTTTTTTCATTGGTAAAAACTCTGATGCTTTTAAAACATCAAAGAGGTATATGCATGATGCAACATTAAGCTCATGACACAAATTTGCACAACTGCTCTGCTCTATTTACAAAGAAATTTTAGGCATACACCCAGTAGTAAGGATAGCGTGCTCCATCCTGTAAATGAACGAAAAAAACAAGTCAGACAAAAATCTTGGAACCAGACGGGATTTGAACCTGCAGTCTACTGCTTACCGGGCAGCGACTTAACCACGCAAGCTATTTCTAGTTCACGGATCAAGACACGACAACATGGAAACAAATACCCGAAAGAGTCTCATTTCATCTGACTCATTAATATTCATGAGTAGTCCGCCGTAGGGACAATTTTAGTGAAAAGGTTTTCTGGGGTAATTTCAATTTACAAAGAAATTTTAGGCATACACCCAGTAGTAAGGATAGCGTGCTCCATCCTGTAAATGAACGAAAAACAAGTCTACTAAACCAGTTTACCCATATACATCATAATGACATGGCCACATACATCTTTACCCTGTCAGGCGATTGTAACAAAGCAATTTTCTTTCTTACAGGCAGTACATATTTGGCTTTAATAAGTCTCAAGGGAGTCACAGCTCATGCGTTGTTTTGGCTTTTTCTCACTTTGGCTTACTCAATTAGATGAGTTTTTAAACCACCAAAGTGGAATCATGCATGTCATATCTGATTAATTTGTATTTTACATAAAACACAAAAGGGGAGAAACTCCCTTTTTATGTTCTAGTACATTGGGTAATATTTTTTTTGCTTCATGTTTTAATCTTTAATAAGACATGTTTCTGCATTATAAAGCAAGAACTGGAACATTCTTTGGATACTTTGAATATATCTGTCCATGTTTGACATGTGAGATGAGTTTTACATTCAATAATTTTCATGGTGTTACTGTATTGCAGCTAATTGAGTACTCTCTATGCACATTACACTCCAACAAACGAGGACATGCATTTACGTAAATTATAATACAGAGCTCTGTTTCACTGATGTAAAATAACATTTTTATCAAGTATAGTAATTAATGCAGCACATACTTATTTGTCACAGTGAGTTTTGGATACACATCTATGAATGTGCTTCTCTTCTTAAAAATATTCTGATTGAAAAAAATCAATATCCCAATTTTTTCATTGGAATTCAAGGAAGCTCTCTTTGTTCATAGACATCTTGAGAAAGGGACTGGGTTATAAGTAGTGATGGCAAATCAACACAGTCTAGATCTTACATTTTTTGGTCCATTTAGATGTACAAGGAATATGATATATTTTTTGTTTAAACAAATGTTGAGCCAAAGGTGTTTTTTAAACAAGGGCAGGACAGGGCCGTGACTCATATGTATACCCTAAATGTAACATGGAAACAAAGTTTATCTCAAATGAGTTCCACTGATTTCCTGCAAAAGGGGTGATAACAATTAATTTTCAATTGTTTAAGACACAACCTGTAAAACTGGCGACAACAGTTCAACAATGCCTGATTCTATTTACACTATACATTCACCCCTCTTCTATTACCCCCCCCCCCTCTCTCTCTCTCTCTCTCTCTCTCTCTCTCTCTCCCTCTCTCTCTATTTCTCTTTATATAATTTTTCATGAGTCATCAGTCATATTATGATTTCCTTTGGACAGATAATGCCTGTACAATGGATTTCTTTTTCTAGAGAAAAAAATACCTACCCTGCAGTGTCCTCTGTAGGGGCGTACAGCTCGTGGAAGATCGCCTTGGCCGACACTCTCCCGGTCAGGAAATGCTGCGATCGGTACGTCCTGTCCTTCCCTGATGCTTTCGACTGCACTGTGTGAGGTTGAGCGACTTTTCCCACACCTACAGTCGTCATGTTCAAGCCGATTATTTCCTTCTAATCCCTCAAATCGACCTTGTGAACTACAGCTAACGGCACCCACAATGGGTGCAAAAGTTTCCAGATTCAGATGATGGCTGAAATTGTCCTCGCGAACGAAATATGGAAGGTTTTCTCACGGTCCTTTTCTCTAGGTTTATTCAACCTACCATGTAAGTCGCCATCTTGAATTGTTGTGGAATTGTGGGTAGAGGGTGCGACGTCTCGATCGACTGTACTGTCCAGCCAATGTGTGACGCAATTCTCAGAAAATAGATTGCGGGACAGTCCCTCGTGTGTTAATGTGCTTTGCGATATTGTTTTAATTAACCGACGAGTACGTAAACAATTGCAGGTTAATTGTGTAGATCAAATGTGTATTAAAGAATTAACTATATTAAATCAATTATTTCAAATGAACTGAGGAATAATTAGATAACATTAGTTATTCTCATTTCTAGTACCCAGATAATATACCAAGTAGATATAGGGCTCGTTCAAATTAGAATAGAGAGGGTAATCCTATCCTTCAAGATAAATATTTTATAATATGATCGTTAAAGGTAAAAGGGTTGGACCCAATTGCATGAGGCGATAATACACTGTTGAATATCAGCCTGATATGGGATTGTATATAATGGTAACGTCAAATCCATGATCCTCTTTAACCTATTTTTCTTTTCTTTTTAAATAAAAGTAACATCAAGGAGAAATTGAGTGAAGAGAATGGAGTTTTAAGAGAGGAAAGATAGTAGGCCTTTATGCAATTCGAGTTCATGATACATCGTGATCAATCGTGATTATGATCAATAATAATTTGTTTATATTTTAAGCTTTCATGAGCATGATCGAATGAGAGAGTGACATAGTGAAAGAGAGAGAAATTCAGAGGAGAGAATTGGGTAACACGGGTCCGTGGGGGAGAGGGATAAGAGGGAGAGAGTGAGAGAGGGAGGGGGGAGGGGGAACAAGCGAGAGGAAGACAAAGATAACGGAGGAAGAGTTGACGGCTCTTCACAGATGAACTATAGAGTGTGCTCTTCAACAAAAACGCACAGACATACTATCCTGATGACACAATAGAGGGATATTATTACATTTCATTTGTTCATTCGTATCGTTAAAATATCACAGTATTAGAAATTTAACAAAGGATAATTTTGAAACTTTCTAATTCCTCGTCACTTTTTCCTTCTCTTTCCTTCGTGTTTATTCTGTTTATTTTTGTTTCGTTTTATTTCTTTCAAAATGGCGAAGAAAAATGTTAAACCTTGCACTGAAAAGGAGACATGACAGGGATGTCGGCCCAGGCCTATAATAAAACATGTTATCCTTTCCTTAATGGGGAACATACTATTGTACTCTAAAACATGAAAATCATGGGAAATTCCTCTTTCAAAATAAATTTTCCACAATTCAAAGAGTGGTTATATGTCCATCAATAAATAATAAAACATTAATAGATTAACATGAACATTCATAATGCTTTTGAAATTTGGAGCCAATATTTTAACAAGTTTGGGTATTACTTAAAAACAAAACAGATAACACGTACAAAATTAAATGGCTTTACAATGGGAACATTCTTCCACATAATGAGCAAATGTGACAAAAACATTACACTCATTTTTAAATGATTAAATGTTTCGCTTCTTCGCCAGGGAGGAGAATGGACGTAGGTCATCTCATGCCCTTTAAGCTGCCATGTAACTTTAGTTCTAGGGTGGTATAATAAGTCGATATTCAGGCTAATTAAAACAAAAATGCAAGTACGCCACACATTTTTGGGTCATAGGGGACTCAAGTCAAAAATAAAATTCGTTTTCAGAATGCGACTCCTGATTTCAAAAGCACATATTAAGACAGCTGCAATGAACCACAATCCTCCAAAATTGCCGCTAACATGCTTGTTGAGTGAACCGAGTAACGCTTCAGATTTAAACAAAATGTATTATTGATAGGTCTAATACCCATGATTCACAATTATGTTTGTGTCTGTGGTAAGTTTATACACTATCGTTTCATAACCAACCATGCAATAATGCAAACTTATTTTTGTTGGAACTTAGGTTAAGCACTGTAATCGTTAATTTGAAAGTCGTTTACCAAAACCCACTGATTTTGTTTAAGCTGTGATTTTAGAAAAAGCTAACTGAATTGCGAATTTTTGTTTTCCTTTCCAGTACTATTAAACCATATCTACAATGTACCATAATTATATTGTCTTCCGTTCATGTTTTGTTTCTTCATTCAGCGCCTCAAACTGGACAAAAAAAAAAAAAAAAAAATTTTCAGTTCGAACACCTTCTCACTTCCTTTTCCCCAGTCAGACATTATCATTGGTTTCAGTTGTTGTCATTTACTCTAATGGCAATCAGTATAAGATTACTATTGTTGACAAGATAATATTGCGTCTTTCATCATAAGTCCTTCGTCTTGTTCTTTAATTGACAGCATGAAAAGACGATTACTTGTTTTTCAGACCCGTCTTATACCTAGCCAATATCAAACGAACTGGGGTATACTCTCATTACGATACAAATTAACGGATTAATTCTGAGATGTTCGCATCTATATGAAGTTTCTTTTAAAGAAAAAATATGTTATATGACGTCTCACGTTATATGAAATTCATAAAACTGAGCTCCCGTCTTACCCCACTCCCACCGTAATATCCCATTGCCATTTCATTACATTCTAAGGAGGAAAGATGTCAAAAAGGTTTAAATACATGGTCACCTTAGTTTGATTGTTTTTCATCTTATTGACGTCCGCAGCTTCACTGTATACTATCTACATTTTAAAATATCTTTTTATAGTTAAAGGGTCAAATAAATCAAATATCAAGTTACGTTTTGAAATGGTTTCATTTACACCAAACCAATAGAGCCTACGCCTAGGCATAATATTTGTAAAAAAAAAAAGAAAAAAATGAGACACTAATAATTCTTGTCCGTGTGATTTTATATTTTCATTGTATGTACTGGTTCTTCAAGGAAGGGAAATTGCAGCATCCAGCATCGCTGTAAAGACAGTTAAAATGTTGTTTGAAAATTAACTCTATGAACAGAAAAGGTGTCCCGAAATCAGAGCCAGGGCTCAATCTGCACCTAATCATCAGAGCCGTATACGTAGTACTCTAGGAATCATAGAGGTCGAGCGCCATCTACACTGGTACTGTACCGTTCTTTTACGTATTGTAACGGAACTGGGTTTTCCTGTTTCCGTCTATGAGGGATCTTTTGTGGATTATTTTTGTAGACCAACACCGACATACATTCCATCAAATACGTGTATTCCTGACAGTCACCTGCATCACGCTCTCTAACAACAAATAAAGACACGGTCACGCCAGTGAAATATGTTGAATACGAAGTCATTGGTTTTACTTGCCTTGTATATCCGAGAGACAGTTTCAGTTATAATGCAGAACAATTCTTATTCAAATCCCTCTCCGCCGTCGCCTAGCTGACTTGCGATACCCCCCGAGTCCCTCTCTCGCTCTACAGGCGCCGCCCGGACACGTCCTAACCTGCTTGTGTCTACATTCTAACTTCCTTCTCTCTACTCCCGGCCTACGCACCAAACCCAAGCGTACGCGTTACTATACCCGTGCGTAATCTAATACCCGTGTGTAATTTGTAACTCCTTCGCCCAGTACGGCGAATGCACACACTTGTACATCATTTCGTGACATAGCCCCTCCCCAAGACTAGTCAGTCCCTGACTAGAGGCTGCTCGTACACATTAAAACAACGAAATGATTGATGAAACATATACAAAGTTAAACAAAATAATGTCATAAACAAGGCTTTAAAGAGGCGTTAACCCCTCTCGAAATAAACGAAGGACAGGCTTTGTTTCCCCGTCAACTGGTAGCGTCAGCCTTTACCCTTCATGCCGTTAGCTCCAAAACATAACATTACAATGCAGTAAAAACATGCGTTACATAGCATTAAAACATAACTGCCCCAACAGACAAACAGCTATTTACAAAAATTACTCTATCCCTACCAGGGATAACAAAATGACAGTACATCCTCTTAAGTAACTATCTCCACCCTGTTGGTAAGGAATGTATAAATCAGATACCGTGTAAAACTACTAAGTTATAAGTTACCACTAAAGCACGTACGGTCAGTATCAAAATACAAGTCATCTTTGGCAAATCATTGGCACTTTTGGCAACTTTGGGTCGGAAATGAGGTATTGACATCATATAGTACTTGACATGATGGATAAAATATTACAAAAAAAAACAAAAACGAAGCTCTCTTATTAGCAGTTCATACAATTGAATACAAAACTGTTTATAATTATGAGGTATCTAAATTCTCTGGGTTTCGTCCACCCCGGCGACGACGTCTACGCAAAACTCGGTGCGCGTTTCCCGCTTGGAGCTCACCATCCCTCCGTGGTAGGTAGTCTCGTTGATGGTTTCCGTGATCTTTTTGACGCGACCCACCAGTAGTTTGGCCAGCTCATCCTGGGACATCTGCTCCTTGGCCACACCTCCCTCGACGCGGTGCAACGGGGTAGGGCGTTGAGGCCCTTGGCTGGTTCCCGCCCGCAGGAACACGACCTCGTACCTCCTTTCCCGGCTCTCCTCCCAGAGTTTTTCCCCCGCGCGGAACACAGCCTGGGAGGACTGCTCCCCAACTTGGACCCGCTGATTTTGAAGCACGGCCGTAGCAGATAGCTCACCCACCGGGCGGCCAATCTGGATGCGTCGGATCTCCGGGACTATAGCTTCTTCCTCGTCGGTACGGCCTACCTCAACGTCGTCTCCCCCGGCCGCGTATGCCTCAACTTCCTCTTCCGAGTCTGAGGCCTCAGACTCCTCCGGTTTTATCATCGCCAACATTCCTCGCGGCTTGCCGCTTGTTGGTTGTATGATGGGAGACGGCCGGCTCATCATAGCAGGTTCTACCTCCTCCCTCGTCTCCGGCGACACGTTTACCTCTATTTCAGGAAGTGGCCCGCTTTCCTGCGGCTTTTCCTCGGGGCGGGTGATGGTGCTCTGGATGTGTCGTTTCACCACTGGGGATCTAGAGCGGCTGTCACCTCTGCGTCGCTTGGGGCTCCTTGAGCGCCGTCGGTCTTCCCTGCGGTGTCCATTAGGGGGCAGGGCTTCACGTGGATATGGGTGCTGCCGCCGGTAGTGGACCAGGAGGTTATCCCTCCTAGTAAAACGTCGTCCGCAGTGTTTGCAGCAATGACCTCCTCTCCGCTTATGTTCGACCTCTATATGCCGGTCCAGGCTGCGTTGGTGGTTGAAATAGCGCTGACAGGTGTAGCACTTGACGGTGTTTTGCTCGTGTCGGGGCATTCTATTTACTGATCTGTATGAAAATACAAACACCGGGACATGTTGGGTTAATAGGTGAGATCTGACGTGCTTCTCAACATGCAGTGACTATTTACATTATTTACATCGTTAGGAGACAGTACTTTCATGTACGTCACATCAGGGCTCATCTGCATATCTACGAGGTGGTCTTCGAATTCTATGAGGGTTTCGTCTTGTTAAAGGGGATCGTGCCGACATTGAGGAATTGGGGTCTTCGCCCTGGCCTTCGCTTTCGAGCTCGTTAGGCTCCGGTTGATCCTCTGTTCCTATGTCAGGCCCTTCTTCCGGTTGAGTTGGAAGCTCGTGACGATCCTGCCCCTGTGAAAGGGCGTCACTGCCTCCGCCAGCCTCTTCTACCCACGAGTGTAGAGTTTCACCAGAATACGGCTTCAATCGGTCGACGTGTACCACTCTCTTTTTTGCGTTTTTCCGCTCTTGGATTCTGCAGGTCACATCTGATAATTTGTCGATAATCAGATATGGTCCATGCCATCTTTGTTGCAGCTTTGGGGATACCCCTTTTGTCTTGGCAGTGTTATGGAGCCAGACGAAATCACCGATTCTGAAACTGCTCCCCTCTGCTTTCCGGTCATATGTCTTTTTCTGCCGCCGTGCACTCTCCGCCATGTTGTCTCTGGCTCTTTGGTGGGCCCTTTGCATCCCCTTCCTCAAATTGTAGGCAAAGTCTGTTTCGGGGTAGGAATCGACCACTTCCCCGAGGTTGCCGGCCTCCATGGTGAGGTCAATGGGCAATGACAGCTCCCTGCCCAACATTAACATGTTGGGGGTTTCTCCTGTAGACTCCTGGGGGGCCGACCGGTACGCGAAGAGGGCCAGTGGGACCTTCAAGTCCCAATCTCGTTGCCGGTTGTGCGGTTCTATCATCATAGACACGGTAGTGATAAGGGTATGGTTGAACTTCTCTATCAAGCCATCCGATTTAGGATTGTATGGGGTCGTCCTGGTCTTGTCGATGCCCAGGATGTCACACATTTCCTTAAAAACTTGGGACTCAAAGTTGCGCCCTTGATCTGAGTGTAGCACAGTCGGCACGCCGAAGCGACAGGTAAACTCGTTGACAAACTTCTCTGCAACGGTCTGTGCTGTCTGGTCTGGTATGGGGTAGGCTTCCATCCATTTGCTGAAATAATCCCCCACTACCAGGATGTACTTATTCCCTCTCTCTGTCTCGGGTAAGGGGCCAACAACGTCCAGGGCCACTCGCTCCATCGGGGCACCTACGGACTCTTGCTGCAAGGGAGCCTTTCTCTTCTTGAGTGGGGTTTTTCTCCGGGCGCACACATCACACTTGCGGACTACGGAACGAATATCTGCATCCATCCCGACCCAGTAGAATCTCATGCGGACCTTGCCCGTCGTCTTCTTCATTCCCAAGTGGCCGCTAGACTTTCCGCCATGTAGCTCCTGTACTACCTCTTTTCTCATTTTTTCCGGTAGGACGACATGCCACTTGGTCTGGTCTCCTTCGTCCGATTCCCATTTCCGGTACAGGACTTCTTGTTTTACTTCTAGCTGATCCCACATTCTCCAGTAAGACTTGTCCGCACTTGCTCTAGAAGACATAACAGACCAATCCGGTCTGCCCATTCCTTGTTTCTTTCTTTCGATGATCCATCCGATGGAGGGATCATCGGCTTGCAGTTGGCTTAAGGTGGTAGTGTCGACTGCTGGTTCCACTGTGACGACCTTTATTTCCGCCGAATTCTCCGGCTCTACGTCCACCTTTGGTTCCATCTTACTCTCCGTCCCAGTCGAATCTCTCTCCACCGAGCCACATTGTTTACAATCCGTGCATGGTCGTCTGGATAGGCTATCGGCGTTAGCATGTGATCTCCCGGCACGATGTATGATCGTGAGATCATACTCGGCAATCACTTGCAACCACCTCGCCATCTGACCTTGGATATCCCGGAAGTTGAGGAGCCAACGGAGGGCCCCGTGATCGGTCCGGACTGTCAACCTTTGTCCATAGATGTATTGCCTGAATTGTTTCAAGAACACCACAACAGCTAGAAGTTCTTTCCGTGTGGTGCAGTAGTTTCTTTCAGCTTTGTTGAGTGTTCTGCTTGCATAGGATATGACCTTCTCTTTGCCATCCTGTACTTGGGATAAGACGGCTCCAATGCCGTAATTGCTGGCATCGGTGTCCAGGATGTACTCTTGCTCGGGGTCGGGATAGGCCAAGATGGGTGCTTCCACCAACCGCTTCTTCAGGTCCTGGAACGCCGCTTCACAGTCGTCCGTCCATGTGAATGGTTGGCCCTTCTCCGTTAGACGATGCAGAGGCCTAGCGATGTTGGAGAATCCGGCGATGAACCTACGGTAGTACGAGGCTAGCCCAAGGAAACTTTGCACCTCTTTCACACAAGCAGGGGTCTGCCATTCCTCTACCGCCTTGACCTTCTCCGGGTCAGTCGATATCCCATTACCGGATACCACGTGACCAAGGTAGAGGACGCTTTCTTTGAAAAGGTGACATTTCTTGGCTTTGAGTTTCAGTCCTGCCTCTCGTAGGCGCTGAAAGACTGTGCCCAGTCGACTCAGTTCATCTTCTACCGTCTTGGCATACACAATGACATCGTCCAGGTACACCAGTAGAGTCTCCCAATGTAGCCCTGCCAGCACACGCTCCATCAGCCTTTCAAACGTAGCAGGAGCCCCACTGAGGCCGAAGGGCATCACCTTCCAGCAGTACAGGCCTCCTCTAACAACGAAAGCTGACTTTTTCCGGGCCTCCTCTTCCAGCTCCACCTGCCAATACCCCGAAGCCAGATCCAATGTCGAAAACCACCTTGACCCGCCCAGGGCGTCCAATGAATCATCGATTCGGGGAATCGGGTAGGCATCTTTAATGGTCAGATTGTTTAGTCGTCTGTAGTCGACACAGAATCGCTTGGACCCGTCCTTCTTTTTCACAAGGACTACATTGGAAGCCCAGGGGCTATCTGAGGGCTCTATCATGCCATTGTCCAGAAGCTGCTTTACCTGGCGGTCTATTTCTGTCTGCTCCTTGGGTGGGAACCGTCGAGGTCTTTCCTTGATTGGTGGGTGGTCTCCAGTATTGATCCCATGGTGGACCTTGTCCGTCCGACCAATGTCTGCGTCTGATGTTGCGAATATATCCTGGTAGTCACATAGTAACTTGGCAATCTTGCTGTGATGAGTATCCTCTACCCCTTGTTTGCTCCGCTGATAGAGATCTATTAGATGGTCAGGTATTGGGGCCTTGTCCTTACCGTCTATTTCGTTGTCGTGGGTGTCTTCAATATCAACCTCTGATACCGGGGAGATATACCCTGCCAGAGTACCCTGTTTGATGACACAGTCTATCTGGCCTGGGTTAAATATCCGGACAGGGATCTTGCCATCGGTGGACTCCACAAGCACCCGGGCCACCAACATCCCCTTCTGGGCCAATTCTCCATCGTTGACGGGCTCTACGATGCCGACGCCGTGTATGTCTCTCCTGGACTTCACGTGACCCGTGATCAGTACCTCGTGACCCGCTGGGACTCTTGTAGTCTCTCCTACAAGCACCCTGGCGCAAAACGTCCCTCCTTGGCCATCGGTACATCTAATTTTTTCTCCGTCCAGGTTCAGCTCCATTCTTTTGAGGTCAAGACTTGCGCGGTTTTGAAGCAGGAAGTCCATTCCTAGGATTCCGTCTAGTTTATTGGTGTTGCCGAATACCACCTGTAGAGAAGAGATCTGGGTCCCGACTCGCAGCTCGACCGATCCCCTGCCCAGTGTATCCAGTTGACTACCGTCTGCATTACGCACGCCTAAGTCACTGGTCCTCAGATGTGGTCTACTCCCTCGAGCGATGCGGTAATACAAGGCTGACGACAAAATTGTATCCGTTGCTCCTGTGTCTACCAACAGCCTTGCATTAACGCCCCGTACTTCCACATCTACAAATAGCCCACTGCGGGCTCGATTTGGGTCTGTTCTAACTGTTGGTTGTGTCGTGGGTTTCGATTGAATCCCTCCTATTGTCTCTGTGTCTCGTATTGGCCCGGGTTTTGGTCCGGCCGTCCACTGGGCCCGGTGGTTGGCCGATCTCCGTTTCCCATCCATTGTTGTCCCTCATTCCTTTCTCGTCTTTTTGGACACTCCCTTTTGAAGTGGCCTTTTTCACGACAGTAGAAACATTCGTCTTCAGGCGTCGCTGATCTCCGTCTCCATGGGCCTTGCCGTCTCCATGAAGATGGCCTCTCGTGGTTCCCTCTGTCCCGGCTTTCGAGTTGTGCCTTGAGCTGCTTTATCTCTTCCAACAACTCTGTGGAACTTGCCGATGCATCCCCCTCCACAACTCTCGACTGTTTGTACCGCCGTCCCGTTCTCTGTTCTTCAAGCCTGAAGAAGTTATCTGTAGCCAGTGCTGCTTGTATGGCCTCGTCGAGAGTAGCGGGTTTTGAACGAAAGACGCCCTCTCGTATGGATTGGTCTTCGATTGCTTCCGTGAAGTGTGTCCTTGCCAGACGATCCTGTGCTTCCTCTGGTAATTCCGGATAGGCAAGCATGGATAGCTCCCCAATGGCTTGACCTAATTCTTGGATGCTCTCCCTGGGGCCCTGACGGCGATACCGCAATTCCAGTAGGTAATTCTCAGCCATTTGCCCTGGCCCAAAGCGCTTCTCCAGGAGCTCCACCAGCTTTCGATAGGTCAGATGCGATGAATCCCTGGCCCTGATCCCCAGGGCCTTCAGGGCAGGCCCCCTGAGACTGGCAGCTAGAAAGATCCTCGATTGATTATTGTCCCATTCGTTTGCCGCTTTACAAGCTTCAAAGTGGCTGATGTATTCATGCCATGGAGTTCTCCCATCAAACCTGTCAGGTATGATACTTGGCTTCGAGGATGTCCTGCTGGCTGAATTTGCCCGGAATTGTATAGGCCCGCTGCTGAATGCCCCAGTTGCCCTGTTGTCTGCATTACATGTACTACCTGTGGGCTTATTTCTGGGCACCTCTATATGTCCCTTTTGAAATGATGGGACAAATCTGGATTCGTCGACTTCCTGTCTTTCTTCTGGATGTGCCATTGCTCCTCCTGCTAGTGTCCTTCCATGTTGAACTGGCCTGAAACCTGTTGATGTTTTGTCGGGAACCCATCTCACCCGAGGATTATCTTCTTCCGGGGCTATCCCGCCCATGGGGTGCTGCTGTGTTACTGTTTCGTTTATTTCTTGTGAAGGTGGGGACGAAAATTCCTCTGTTATAGTTCTTCTTGGTGTCTTGGTGACCTCCTCCAGTCCTGGACTGGTCACCGGGGATTGCTCTATTTCCAGATGTTCTAAACGCTCCCTCAGCAGGCGATTCTGCTCCTGCAACATTTGATTTTCCGTACGTGAATGTTGTAGTTCTTCATCTCCCCGTTGGACCTCCGCCACCAGCATATCCAGCTCGGCATCCTGATCCAACCTCTTTCCCTCCATCATGGACTCAGTGTATTCAAAACTCATGGGTTTACCTGCACCTGTTAATTAATTCCTTTCTAAAATCTGTGCAAAACCTTCCCACCAATTATCCAGACAACTTTGTTTTCCTTTGAGATATCAGTAATTTTACTTATATCTGTGAACTACAACAAACGAAAATACCGCAATCGTTTTATTTAAATACCAACATTGTAGACGTTCATCCGTGACGGCTCTATAACCACCGTGGTTGTCCTTATATCCCTGCAGGCGATGTAGGCATTCGTGTGTATAGAAGGCACCACAAGCACTGCAGGCGCCGTATACAATCTCCCTGCAGGCGCTACTTTAATTATTGAGGGCACTGTAGGCATTCACACGTGATGGCACTACAGGCATGCATGCCCTATGATTACCCTGCAGGCGCTACTCTTCACTGCAGGCACTGTAGGCATTCACACGTGATGGCACTACAGGCATGCAGGCACTATGGTTACCCTGCAGGCGCTGTACACTTTCCCCTGTAGGCGTTAAACTTTTCACTGCAGGCGCCCTGCAGGCGCTATTCATTTTACACTGCAGGCGCTAGACTTTACACTGCAGGCACCCTGCAGGCGCTATACACTTTCCCCTGCAGGCGCTAAACTTTTCACTGCAGGCGCCCTGCAGGCGCTATTCATTTTACACTGCAGGCGCTAGACTTTACACTGCAGGCACCCTGCAGGCGCTATACACTTTCCCCTGCAGGCGCCCTGCAGGCGTTAAACTTGTCACTGCAGGCGATGTGTCGTTAGAATTATTCTGAAGTTAGTTAGCGTGAGCATAGTGGCTTTTTAGCTGATAGTCCACGCAATCCATCCCGTCGCTGCCACCAATGTAACGGAACTGGGTTTTCCTGTTTCCGTCTATGAGGGATCTTTTGTGGATTATTTTTGTAGACCAACACCGACATACATTCCATCAAATACGTGTATTCCTGACAGTCACCTGCATCACGCTCTCTAACAACAAATAAAGACACGGTCACGCCAGTGAAATATGTTGAATACGAAGTCATTGGTTTTACTTGCCTTGTATATCCGAGAGACAGTTTCAGTTATAATGCAGAACAATTCTTATTCAAATCCCTCTCCGCCGTCGCCTAGCTGACTTGCGATACCCCCCGAGTCCCTCTCTCGCTCTACAGGCGCCGCCCGGACACGTCCTAACTAGTCTAGTAGCTAGGAGGGGTTCCCGTGCACCCCCCTTAAAACGATTAACCACTATGATTTTAAGATCCGCTAGAGTATCTACTTTATCAAGTTTAATGTTAACATTTGATAAAAAGGTCCCTGGAGATTTGGGGGCCATTAAATTGGGCCCATGTCAAAATTGCATTTTTTCACAATTTTCATCACGTCTTGAGGTCTGTGAAAATAACACCCTTAAGTGAAGCCATATCTCCAAAAATAAATCATCACATCGTGTAAAATTTGGCTCAATGTTAGTTTGTTCTAATATAAAAAGACTGGTGGTGTTTCATAGACATTGCAATTTATCTTCATCAATAATTTATATCATATATTTGCATATCAATAGATGTGCTTTTTCCTGTGCCATTTTTTGACAGAAAACGACTCATTTCACTGATAGTTTTTGTACAAGCTTTGGTAAAGGTAATACGAGCCGACATTTGCATAGATATACGCTTTGGTATCCCTGCTAATTGAAAATTAATGTTAAATTGAAAGTTAATGTGCTACATATTGTTTAGAACACTATTTAAACACCAATACAAGGCAGAATATTGGGCTGATTTCACTAATGTTGTATTGCCTAAAACTTAAAAGTTTAGGTGGAAAGCTGGGTGGCAGTGCACCACCTGGATTTATATGTTAACATGGTTGTTCATACTTAACATACATCTCCTGACAAAAGTTAGGACTTACAAACAGGAAAAAGTATCCCATGTGACCCTAATTAGCATATCCAAGATGGCCACCACCACCATGCATTTCAATACGAGCTGTCACAGTTCAGCCCGTTTTTAAGCCTACAGTGTATAATTTTCTTAACTGAATTTGATTAACCTGGATTTGACATGATTAAATTAATCGATTGGAGATTCATACTAGCAACTTGAGTTCAAGGTCGCATGCAATCTCTCATTAATGTGGCTTTTCGTTTTAACGAAATTGTTTTGCGAACATTAAACAACATGCATTTGCTATCGTGTTCATAGACAGAGATGGAGGGTAGACGCTTTCGCAGCATCTTCGTGCTACACGTATGAACTAGAAATAAAGTGGCCATTATGCTGGATTATGGATTTTACTTACGATTATTTTTTAACCCCTTATATCTTTCAACGCATTGGATCAAGTACAAAGGTGCCCGTTATTGAACGTTTCCTTGAACATTTACAAAAAATATTACATTACCTTTCATCATATAATCATAAAGAACATGTTCGTTTGTAACTACATTTAAGTATGTTAGGACTATCTAAATATCGTGTACCCCACATCCACCCCCCCCCCCTCCCCACCTCCACCCCTAACAACCCTGGTTGTTAGTTTGCCGTCCTAATCAATGAACAATATTTTTGATATCGTTAATATTTTCTTGGTTTATTTATATACTGTAGAGCGAAGACCATAAAGTCGGTTTTACACTTTCTGTGCCATAAAATGCTGCTCTTTGAGAGGTGATCCACTAGTGGTATTTTCAGGTTTAATACACATTATATTGACGCAAAAAGATATTACAACATGATCCTAAGTTAAAGCCCTGCGGCAATACTGCTTGAAGGATATGGAATTGGAGCATCCAATTACAGCCCGGTAATCCAAACTCAAGACACCAAACTAATTACAGTTTGGCTCTATAAAGCAGGTAGGGCTAGAATATAGTAATACTTGAAACACGATATTCAAGTCCTGGTCTTGACCAGTTGACCCTGCACTTATACGTACCAATATCCAAATACATGTGTGCAAGAATAGGTCTTGGACCTGTATTAGTGGACCTATTAGTGAACCCCGAGGCACATAGACACGATCCTTGGTCGTGTACTTAATCATGTTAATTGAGCATAATTAGATTTTGGCAGTTAGATACTAACTGTTGGGTGTGCAATCACAGGCCTACTATGCTATATAAATTATCTGGGCCCTTTGGTGCTAAGCAAAGGCCCCACAATGCTTGTTGTTGGCTGTGTAATGCCATATACATGCACTATAATGCTATATCTGGGCCATTTGATGATAATCAAAAGGCCTCATGATGCTCATTGGTTGTGCAATACCATTTACAGGACATTATGACGCTAGATCTGGACCTTTGATGCAAAAAGAGAGCCACAATGCTTTTTATTGGCTATGTAATATCATTCAAGCTAGATAATGGCTTTTTGATGTTAAGCAAAGACATCAGAATGCTTGCAATCGGCTATGTAAAAGCAAGTACAGGCCGCGAAATGCTAGATCTGGGCCATTTGATGTTAACCAGAGGCCCCGTAAGGCTGTGTAATACCGATTAGAGGCCCTATGATGCTAAATCTGGGCCCTTCGATGCTAATGAAAGGCCCCATAATGATTAGAGTTGGCTGTGTAATACCATTTACAGGCCCTATAATGCTATAACTGGGACCTTCGATGCTAATCAAGGGCCTCATAATTACTTGTTATTGGATGTTTAATATCATTTACAGGCCCTATAATGCTGTATATGGGCCCTTTGATGGTAATTAGATGCCCCATAGTGCCTATTATTGTTTTTTTTACTAACATTTAAGGCCCTATGATGAGAGATCTGAGCCTTTTGATATTTATGAAAGGCCTCATAACACCTGTGTGATACCAAGTGAAAGCCCCAAGATGCTAGATCTGGTAACTTTGTTGCCAGGCTTAGGCTTCAGGCTTACAAAAATGCTTATTATTGGCTGTGCAATACATTTTATAGGCCTATTATGGGCCCTTCGATGGTACAGCCCTTCGATTGAACATCCCCGCAATGCATATTAAAGGCTATGTAATACCATTTACAGGCCCTATGATGCTACATCTGGGCCTTTTGATGCTAATCAAACATGTCAAAGGGCCCATATTGCTTGTTATTGGCTGTGTAATACCAAGTAAAGGCCCTAAGATGTTAGATCTGGGCCCTTTTATGTGTACCAAAGGCAAAATACTGCTTCTCATTGGTTGTGTAATACTATTTACATGCCCCATGATGCTACATCTGGCCTTTTGATGCTGATCAAAGGGCCCATATTGCTTGTTATTGGCTGTGTAATACCAAGTAAAGGCCCTAAGATGTTAGATCTGGGCCCTTTTATGTGTACCAAAGGCAAAATACTGCTTCTCATTGGTTGTGTAATACCATTTACATGCCCCATGATGCTACATCTGGCCTTTTGATGCTGATCAAAGAGCCCATAATTGCTTGTTATTGGCTGTGTAATACCAAGAAAAGGCCCTAAGATGTTAGATATGGGCCCTTTGATGTGTACCAAAGGCAAAATACTGCTTCTCATTGGTTGTGTAATACTATTTACATGCCCCATGATGCTACATCTGGCCTTTTGATGCTAATCAAAGAGCCCATAATTGCTTGTTATTGGCTGTGTAATACCAAGAAAAGGCCCTAAGATGTTAGATATGGGCTCTTTAATGTGTACCAAAGGCACAATAATGCTTCTCATTGGTTGTGTAATACCATTTACATGCCCCATGATGCTACATCTGGCCTTTTGATGCTGATCAAAGAGCCCATAATTGCTTGTTATTGGCTGTGTAATACCAAGAAAAGGCCCTAAGATGTTAGATATGGGCCCTTTGATGTGTACCAAAGGCAAAATACTGCTTCTCATTGGTTGTGTAATACTATTTACATGCCCCATGATGCTACATCTGGCCTTTTGATGCTAATCAAAGAGCCCATAATTGCTTGTTATTGGCTGTGTAATACCAAGAAAAGGCCCTAAGATGTTAGATATGGGCTCTTTAATGTGTACCAAAGGCACAATAATGCTTCTCATTGGTTGTGTAATACCATTTACAGGCCCCATGATGCTACATCTGGGCCTTTTGATGCTGATCAAAGGGCCCGTAATGCTTGTTATTGGCTGTGTAATACCAAGTAAAGGTTAGATCCGGGCCCTTTGATGTGTATCAAAGGCACAATGATGCTTCTCATTGGCTGTGTAATACCATTTACAGGCCCCATAATGCTACATCTGGGCCTTTTGATGCTGATCAAAGGGCCCGTAATGCTTGTTATTGGCTGTGTAATACCAAGTTAAGGCTCTTCGATGTGTGTCAAAGGCACAATAATGCTTCTCATTGGTTGTGTAATACCATTTACATGCTTCATGATGCTACATCTGGGCCTTTTGATGCGAATCAAAAGGCACATCATGTTTATTATTGGCTGTGTAATACCAAGTAAAGGCCCTAAGACGCTAGATCTGGGCCCTTTGATGTACATATCAAATATCTCAAAATGCTAATTATTAGCAAGTCCAATTCCTATGATGCTAGATCTTGGCCCTTTGGTGTAAATCAAATGCCACATAATGCTTTGTTATTGGCTGTTGAATACTATTAACAGGTCCCAAAATGCTAATTATTGGCAAGTGAAGGCCCTGTGATGCATCCAGGCCCCTTGACGCTTATCAAAGGCCCCAAAGTTATTGTAATTTTCTTTTTGTATATTGTTGAAGGATCCATGAAGCTACACCAATATTCCTGAAGCCATGTGATGCTTTTTCTTGGCCCTTAGCTTTTCGGATGAATGATTTTAGATGTTGCCTCTAAAATCACTGCATATCATAATAGGCCTACTCATTGATTTAAGACCGTAAATATGGAGAAGATTTTCATTTTAGCTCAGTTATCATTGACAATATGATGAGAATAAGAATGAGAATGATTTTAGAGATATGATCGGAGAGTGAGGCACATTGACTTTTAATTGCACCACTTGTAGACCACACTCAAATCTTACTAGCATGCACCTTTGAAAATATAACAGATGGCAAAACGTGTGTTTTGGAGACGAATATATAGCTTAAACTTTGTCGAATATGATGCACACAATTAAAAGTCAAGTACATCAATGTATGACAAGGAAATGGAAGATACAGAAATAGTATTTTTCCTCCACCTTCGTCTAAGAACACGGTAACTATAACCCATGCCGTTTAATGTAAGCAAAACAATATCGTAAAAACGAAAAGCCGCAATGCTGAGAGATCAAGTGTGTGACCTTCAGCTAAAATTGCTTGTATGAATCCCCAATCACGTATCTAATACATCTCAGACTTTAATCTAATCATTTCAAATCAAGGTTAATCAATTTTGGTTATTAAAATCATACACCTTTGGCTTTAAAAAGACGGAACTGTGACAGTTCGTATTTAGATACAGGGTAATGGCGGCCATCTTGGATATGCTAATTAGGGTCACATGGGATACTTTTTCCTGTTTGTAAGTCTTAAATTTTATCAGGAGATGTATGTTGAGTATGAATAACCATGTTGAAATAGAATTCCAGGTGATTCACGGCAGCCCAACTTTCCACCTAGACTTTTGAGTTTTAGGCAATACAACATTATCAAAATAAGCTCCATATTCTGCCTCGCATTGGTGTTTAAATAGTGTCCTTAACAGTATGATGCACATAATCTTTCAGTTTAACATTAATTTTCGACAAGCAGGAATACCATAGAGTATGTCTATGCAAATATCAGCTCGCACTAACTTTAATGATGCTTGTACAAAAACTATCAGTGAAATGAGTCGTTTTCTGTCAAAAATTGAAACAGGAAAAATCATATATATTGATATGCAAATTACATGATGTAATTTATGGATGAAGATAAATTGCAATGTCTATGAAACACCACCAGTCTTTTTTTATTAGGACAAACTAACATTGAGCCAAATTTTACATGATGTGATGATTTACTTTTGGAGATATGGCTTCACTTAAGGGTGTTATTTTCACAGACCTCAAGAAGTGATGAAAATTGTGAAAATATTCAATTTTGACGTGGGCCCAATTAAATGGCCCCCAAATCTCCAGGGACCTTTTTATCAAATGTTAACATTAAACTTGATAAAGTAGATACTCTAGCGGATCTAAAAATCATAGTGGTTAATCGTTTTAAGGGGGGTGCACGGGAACCCCTCCTAGCTACTAGACTAAACCTGCTTGTGTCTACATTCTAACTTCCTTCTCTCTACTCCCGGCCTACGCACCAAACCCAAGCGTACGCGTTACTATACCCGTGCGTAATCTAATACCCGTGTGTAATTTGTAACTCCTTCGCCCAGTACGGCGAATGCACACACTTGTACATCATTTCGTGACAGTATTCTGCTCACACCATCGCTTCTATAGCTACGTACCGCTACGGAAAAGTGACGTGTGGTGCCTGCGCCTAGATTGCATGCACTACATATGTACACAGACGTCGCTCATCTCGAGCCCGATATCAACAAGACGGCATTCGGCATTAATTACCTCTGAGCCTTGACCTTGTTGTAGACTTTCGAGCATTTGAGACATAAGACTGATGCTTATTCAACAATATTAGGTAAGTAAGAACGTGGACCCTACATGGTAAGAAGATCTACCAATAATGTAGAAGAAAGCAAACCAGCACCAGCCGACCTTGTGCAGTTAATCTCAGCTGTCTCAGCCAGGGCCGAGTTAATTGTCAAGTTGTCCTTTGTGGCTGTGCCCCTGTCTTGAGCTCTGTGACTGTGTTGTTGTGTGCGTGATCGTTTGTTTTGACGATGTGGTCTCGGCTTTGAGGTTGTGTCCGAAGTACGACCTGAGACAGAATAACTGTTTGGAACTAATGTTGAATGCTATAAAATAAACAGTGTTTATAATAATCTTCAACTACATTTTACATTTAAGGTTAATATACAAGTCATTGTCTGCCCTTCCACCTCTCGGTTTTGTATGCTTGTATAAATGTTTGGAAATAAGTTAGAGCATAATTGAACAACATTCCAATACAGTAGATTCTACAAAGTAGATCTCTCTAGTCTGACAAAGTTGTATAGACTATCTGCAATAAATCATGGAAGACTAATGGCCAATGGCAGAGAGCCCATGGAGTTGCCAATAAGAAAGGATTCAGGACTCAAATATTCACAGCCTACTTATCGCGAGTCTCAATGTGTTGTCAAATTTCATCAAATATTTCTTCTTCTTTTTGTGAAAGTAAAGTCCTCCTGGTAGAGTATTGTCAGTCACTCTACTATGGTATCATAATTTCTTTCCTATAAAATGTTCATACTGTTTACAAAAAAGCATCAATAACTTCCTTATTTGACTTATAACCAGATTTGTTTCTCTTCTTTTTCTTGTACTATGCACAGGCAAAAAGTCTATTCTAAAGAAGGCTATCTCCTTTGAACTGTGAGCTGGGTGAGCTACATGTAGCTCTGCCCCATACTAAACGGGAGGTCTAAAGCACTAAGATTTAAATTTCCCGTGGACCTCCGATCTCATGTCTATTCTACCATGAGACAGACGAGTCTACTGGCTGCAGGCTGTCAGCCATGGAACAGGGATGTCTGTGCTGCGTCGGGGGACCGTTTTGCTTACTGCGCCACCCTAGCAGTCTACGTCTACCAGGTAAGATTCAACAGCTCAATAAGCCGTTTTTGTCTTGCCTGAACGAAGTTAGGCTGACACATAGTTCACTTTTCCTGTTAGTCTGTTGGTCTTTAGTCTGTTACAAAAATGAAAAGTTTTCATTGAATTTAGTCTCATTTCTTTATTTCTGCATCAATTTTGTTCATACCTGGTACAAATGATCTATGGGTAATAGATGTGTTGATAAGGATGATGAGGTCAAACGTTATCTAGTGGTCAAAAGATCAAATACTTTGAGGCCAATGCGAAATTAGGCGAGACTTGTGGGTCGCGAACCACCTTGTTCTTACGTCATCAAACTTTGCCTCCAATAGGTTAGTACCAAGTTATTTAATTCACCTGTATTTCAGGATTTAATTTCAATGGGCAGAATACACTGCTAATCTATGAGGCCTAGTTGTTGCGAGTTGGACAAACCTCAGACTATTCTGATTGGCCTAGATGTATGTGCTGTAATAGCTAGAGACAGATACTGTTGTGTTGCGAGTGGTGATATAATTTTAACCACTATATTAGTCCAATTCCTTAGTTGAAAATAAATATTGAATACTAAAATGTGCTAAAATCATATCGCTACTGGCGACACTAAAAGCGTGGTACACAAACTATCTCTCTATGACTGCAAACAGGCCCATTGTGATACAGGCAAGATGTTATTGATCTAAGCTCAAACAAGCTTTGGGATTACCATTAGTGTTTTTGAAAATACATCACAAAAACAGTGTTATGTGCTGGACGTTTAAGAGATCAATAATCATACTAAGTCATGAATTTAAGCCCTAGGCTTGCACATTATCAATGTGCCCATATTTCAGGTTTGTGTGGTATATCAAAATAATCAACAGGTTCATCATGAAGAGAAGAGAAAAGATCCCCTGGTCATTAGTGTTTACTGACCTCCTTAAGTCATCCAAATATTGAGAAGCAATAGACAGGTGTTTGGATAAACAAACATATCAGAGAAATATACCAGTGATAGTTTCAAGGTAATGCAGTAAAATGCCAGTAATAGTGGTAAAGAGTTCAGGAATAACCATTGGAGTGTTGTTCTGCCATAACCATGGGTTCCAATCGTGTTTGCTTTCCCATACATAAATAACACATCATTGCTGAGTATACAGTGATGTACACATAGGCTTTGTCATTATTTTACAAGCTCATATTTTACTAGAATTTTGTGAGATAGAACACACCAGCGTTGTTAAAAGATCTAAAACTTTAATTACTCTAATTTTGCAAGATAGAGCTCACCAATGTTGTTCAAAGATCTATTAAAGCTTGAATCACTAGAATTTTGTGAGATAGAATTCACCAATGTTGTTAGAAGATCTAAAGCTTTAATTACTAGAATTTGTGGTTTGTAGTTTTCCCATGAATCATGATGGAGATTCAGATGTTTGTTCCTTAATTGAAAATGAGAGAACAGTATGAGCAGTATTGTTATTTGAAACTGCCAGGGGGAAAGAAAGAACGATCCAGCATATCTTTCCACAAATATGAAAATAATGGCAAAAAAGCAGATAGGATTGACGTCATTTAAGTGTTAATTCTGTGTTGATTTATAATTGGTTTTCTATTAGCTTTGTTGAATAGAAATACAAGTACCTTTTGTTCTGGAGATTATTGTTCTCACTGTCTTTTATTTGGACTACTTTCACATGTCAACTCAAATACCATGTTGTTGAATTGTGGGGTTCTGCAGGGAAGTATCTTAGGGCCACTCTTGTTCCTTGTATATATAAATGACATTATAAACTCGTTGAGTGTCCTCATTTTTGTAATATATGCTGATGATATAAATTTGTTTTTATCACATTCTGATGAAGAGCAACTTAATAATTTTGTGAACAATAAATTGAAAAATGTATGTGATTGGTTTAAGGCCAACAAATTACAACTAAATGTAGAAAAGACAAAATATATGTTATTTCAGTGAACAAAGGCCACTACATTGTGTAATATGACTATTAGATATGATGATAGTATTATTTCAAGAGTAAATTCCACAAATTTCTTGGGAGTAATAATTGACAACAAACTTTTGTGGAATGACCATGTGGACCATATTATCAGGAAGATTAGCATGTCATTAGGGATGCTTTATAAAGTACGTGTAATACTTCCAAATAAGATTCTTTGTACGATATACAATGCCCTTATACTGCCTTATCTGGATTATTGTAGCCTGGTCTGGTCAGACACGAGTTCAAAAAATCTAACCTGTTTATTTGTTCTCCAGAAGAAAGCCATCCGATTATGTACCAACTCAAATTACCTTGCCCATTCTTCTCCACTTTTCAAAGAAGTACATACTTTAACTATTCATGATGGTATATCATTCAAACTGAGAGTTTTTGTTTTTAAATTTCTAAATGGGTTAGTGCCGCATGTTTTTACAGATTATTTTGTACAATATTCTTAAACCCATACTTTTAATACTCGTAAAAGTGATAATTTTGTCCTGCCGTTCTGTCGTTTACATCTAACACAATCAAATTCTATTCATTTTAAAGGAGCAAAATTTTGGAACTTTTTGATTCAAATATAAAAAAATCTTAATTCTATCAGTATCTTTAAAAGCCAATTAAAAAAACACCTCCTGTCTCTTTATTAGTAATAACTTACAAATGATAAATTTTTAGTGCGTGATATGGAGTGCCGAGGTGTGACGTCATTTGAGCATTTATGCCGGGACAACTGGTTCTAAACTATGCGGGTCGAGCAAACAGCGATTATCACAGCGGGGGCTGTGATAGGGATTGCCCGACACTAAACTGATAAACAATATCAGACCGCTAAGCCTCTCACTGTAGTGAGTTTAAGCCGATTGTCTTGACAACATGCTCATGTGGCTTCACCACTTCGGTGCTACATTCTCTATCCTGCGTTTCGTGTTCTATGCCACATTTATGTTTCATCATGAAGAGCGAGCTTCTTGGTGTTTTTAACACATATAGTTTATTAAGAAGTATTTATTTTTAGAGTCTCACGCTCTTTATGGTGAAAAGTCAGGAATGTGGATAGTTGTGATACTGCGACGCACCCAAGAGCAAGTAGCTTGATTGTGCATATAACTTCGGCAGGTCGCAAGGTAATTTTCCTCCTCAACAAAGTTACTATCTCACTCATACTATTGAAATGATTGAGCACATGGAGGTTTTTCGACCTTGCGTAGGTGGTGCGTAGTCACATATTTTGTTGTAATTTGAGTTGCCCTCGAGGCGTGTGGAGACGTATACATATATGGAGGTATACATAGCCGCATTATACTTCAACATTTTGATATTACAGACTGTTTACTCTGTTCATTATTGTCTTTGCTGTTAAACATTCGTTTGTTTTTGTTTTTGTTTTGTCTTTGTTTTTTGTTTTTTGCTTCATTTGTACTTGCTTGTATTAGTCTTTCTTTGATGTATTTTTTTTTAAAGTATGTATTTGTATGTAATTTGTGTACTTGGGTTCATCTTACTGTATGTCATTTAAATAATGGACTTTATACTTCTGTGTTTTGAACCACATTTTAAAGGTTATCACACCTCACAAGCCATTGGCTTTCTTCTGATGCCTTATGTTAATTGTTCATGAAAGTTGTTTATTCTTGTTTGTTAAGTGAATAAAGAATTGAATTGAAATTGACATGTACATGTAGTTGCGTTTGTGAAAAGTGCCTGTCTAAATTTTATTTCAGCTACCAATATCTTGTACTGTACCTTCATTTGTTAAAAAAGACACTCTTTTTATTGATGTATTTCGAACAGAACACAGTATGATATTTTGAGCATGAAATAATGTAATGATTTGATCCAATCCAAAAAAAAGTTAGAGATAGCCATTCATGCAGTACCTATCCATGTACAAAGCAGTCATAATTTTTCTAAATAAGTTTGTGCATTATTAGCACATCCTGCAGGTAGGTAAAATGATATTGGGATGGACTGACCAATTCCTGTAGTTAATATTGAGGTTTCTGCATTGTATCATAGTCCACAATGTACAGACATTGGAAAGCGACAACATGGTAAAGTTTACATTTATGAAAAAAACTTTCTGTGAGTATGAGAAGTATGTATATCTTGTATCTCTAAAATTAAAAAGACATCTATTGGTTGATGTTTGCATTGACACTCTTAGTGGTCTTTATACTACCAGGAAACATAGAAGATTTATAAGTATATATACTGTAGTATGTTTATTAGTTTAGCTCTTGACAAATGGAAGTGGGTGTTGTTTCATGTTTTCAGTGTTCCTGAATAACGGTCATGCATATATTTGTGTACAATTAAGTATGTACAAGTTTTCTGGTAAGTATTCTGCAAAGTTGAAGCACAGTACAGGACTTGTTTCTTCAATAAATGCAAGAGTTTTTCAGTTTATTTGGTTGTTCCAGCTTGTTAAAAAAAATGATGAAGTAATACATTTGATGTTGATTTTATATTGTGTAGTGTAAGCCCTGAATCAAATGTTAAGAGCATATCTTTCTACAAGCTAACTGTAGTCCTCTTTCTTAAGCCGCAGTGTAACAATTTGTATATGAACATGAATAGATGGATAAGAGATAAAAAAAAAAGGGACTAACAGTATGTCTCTGCATCCTGGGGTGGTATTCTGAGACCGTTTTATCTCTGCTTTAAGTCTGTTGCAACTAATCGGTATTCTGAACACCGTTTTATCTCTGTTGTAACTATTGTTTTAACTCTGTTTTAACGTTTGTTTTATCTCTCTCCCTTTCCCCGCGCATTCCATTGGCATAGTTTGTGCGTACGCGAGAAACTTTTGGCGCAAACAGTACAACCATATCTGTCACACGGTATTCTGACGACTGTTTTATCTTCTGTTGTAACTCTGCCCATGTGCAAAAATATGCCTGTGAGATAAAACAGGGTGGATGGTGTTTTAACTTTGTATATTTATGTCATGGCGGCAATCTTCTCTCCCTACAACTTCAACAATTAATCGCTCAACCTCTTCTGCGAGAAAATTCACGCCTCTTCGAACTTTTGCCATGACTATCCTCAGCAAATTATGCGTTTTTTTTTAATTCTCTCGCATGACATGTACACAACATTAACACAAGCAAACAAGCCAATGCAATGTATTAAGCGCAAAATATAGCGCTAAAACGCACATATTAAAGCAAGGCGCGTTTCGCGCGCTTTTGCCCAAGGAAGCAATCGGATTGGTTAAAACTTCTTATATGCTACCTCTAACAACATTTCCTATTGGTTATAGTTGTTGTGGTGGGCGTGGTTTTCCTGACTTACAACACCGATAAAACGGTGTTCAGAATACCGTTTAAGAACTGTTTTAGCACTGTTGTAACTCACTGACTTACAGCAGAGATAAAACAGCAAAGATAAAACGGTGCTCAGAATACCACCCCTGAGTATATCTTATTTCATTAATATTTCATTATGAATTTTTTCCTTTTTTTTCAAAGACTGTACATGTCCATACAATTAAATATTTGTGTTGTAATTCAATCAATTAGATTGTGTGCAGATGTAAAAAAAGAAGGAATCAAATCATTTTCATTGGATTTCTCAACCCATTTTGGCATTACTCCCTCATCTCATATGAAAGCACCTTTTTTAGTTACCATGGAAACTGAATTTTCTTTGTTCCGCTCACATGCATCTCAGTACAATGTTGTATTGACTGGGTGTGTGATTACAAGTCTATTGTTTATGAAAGATGAAGTCTAATATTGAATTATGATGGTTCCTTTTTTTCCTTTTTTCTTGGTTACCTCTGCCTTGATACAGTATTTTTTGCCACAATCATTCCTTACATTTTGTATGAAAGTAAGGTAATTCTTTATATTATGCAATTAAGTTGATGCATTTTTATTTGTCTCTTGCCATCTCTGAGTAGATTCCTAGCTCTTTATATTGTAGAACTGCCTTATTATGCACTTATTGTTGTCACTTAGTATTCATTACAAGCTCCATACACACTCACTTTATCATGTATCATCCAATTGCCCTGTGCAACTGGAGTTCTCATAATGCCAGTGTGCCAGTATTTTTTTTTGTGTGTGATTTAGCATTATATCTGATTATGAAAATAACACAGTGATTAGCATGATTGCACTGACATAACTTCATATTTGTAATTATTGCTTTTACTTGTAAATAATATGTAATGTACATCATGGTGTAGATTATGTTCTAGAACTAGTGCTAGTAAGTACCACACTATTGAATTGATCAAAATATGCAAAAGCAGCTACTGAATAGACTATCATCTTGAAGTTGCAGGCATAGAAGATCCATACACATTTGTGTACAGTACATAACTAATCCATGTACACTACAGCTCAAAGGAATTGGCATAGGGAAAGGGAAAGGGAAGAAAGGGAAGGATCCACAGTTTTAAACCGTGGTATATTTTGTCAAGTTCAGCATGAAACATGATGCTTTTTAAGCTAAAGCATCATGTTTCATGCTGAGCTGGACCAATTATAAAGCAGTTTAAAACTTTGGCTCCTTCCCTTTTTCCCATGTCCTTTTCACATTGCCAATTCCTTTGAGTTGTTGTGTATGTTGTAACAAAATGAAGAATATGCTTGTGGACTGCTACTGTGTACAATGTACATGCCCATTGCCTATACTAGGCAGCTACTAGCTATTAATTACCTGAAGGTACATGTATTATCTTGATCAAATTTGGTGAAATAGCATGCATGGGTTGATAATAATTAGTTGATTAGGAGAATGAAAATTAAGCATCTCAGGAGTTAAAAATAGCATTAGCATTCAACATTTAATTCACGTTGAAGAAATTTGAGTGGGGGGGGGGGGGGGGGTGAGGTGATATGTACGTTGTTGATTGATATTGATTCCTATTCATTGAACAAAAAATATGATTGCTCTCATACCATGTTTGTATGCTCACTCATACTTGCATTGTTTTTCTAAATAAATTGATATTCTATGATTGTTAAATACTGTGCAGTACATTATTATAATACACCTGTGCTTTTATACCCCAATAATTTTCATGAAATATGGAGTAATACTCTCAAATACTTCTCAGTCTGTTTATCTCCTTTGTGTACCTGTATTCAAAGCCCCCACAATATGAGGTTTTCCATCTTCTGTAAGCCTGAAGATATTAGGAGGTAAAAAGATTTCTTCAGATTTTTGTAGGAATTTCAGGATACTGTAAAAAGAGTTCTCACATCATTATACACTGTAGTATCAGAGACACAAGTCACTTACTCTGGCATGTGTAGTGTTTTTATGAGCTCTTTGAATCCTCCAGGCTATGTCAGAAATTTGTAGACTTCAGAATAATGCATCATCTGTGCATCTGCATCAGCCAAAGTTGCATGGAGTGACAGCAGCCATTTAATTAATGCAGATTCATTGTACTCTGCTTCTAGTAAAAAAGAATGTTTTACAAAGATTTTCTCTTTGATCTGCCATGTTCAAAGCCATTGATTGTCTGGATAGATTTTGGCTAGATTTGATGTGTTTTTTTTTAAAAACAAAATAAGATGCACAGAAGAACAAGGGGAAATATCCTTGCCCCATATGCTTGTGTAGTTTTGACATGTAATACCTACAATGCATATGTAAAGATTCAATCTAGGAATATTGTTTCGATAAGGTAAAAAATCTCTAAACATAATTTCCAGTTGCAGTACAAAATCTTGATTTCACACGGTTGTGCATCATAAAAATTTGCTGGAAAAGTTACTTTAAGATATTTTCCTTTCAGAACAAGTAAAATGAAAAACATGCCCAGCCTTGCCCAATCTAGTATTTTCATCTTTAAATATCAAATGTTGTATTCGCTTGTCCTTGTTAATTACATACACTGTAATATCCACTTCGTCACAAAATGAAGAGTTTATCAGCGAAAGCTGAAATGTATTCATGTTTAGGACTGTGCATGACCTATTTTAAAATCCAGGGGTACATGACACAATCGCATATATGCATCATATTGTGAAGAGCATCTGCTAGTCATGAATATTGAGTGGCGGCTTCAAACCTTGTTCAAAGGGATGAATATCCATATCTTTGAACATCCTTGATCAGCCTGTAGCTGACAAAAACATGTACACTACAGCTCATAGAAATTGGCATAGGGAAAGGGAAAGGGGAGAAAGGTAAGGAGCTGCAGATTTAAACCGCGGTATATTTTGTCAAGTTCAGCATGAAACATGATGCTTTAGCCTATTTTTGATTCAGTTTCATTGATTTTGTCCTTGGAATCACTATGGTAGCTGAATAGCGAGTTTGTCCACCTAAAAATTACAGTGAATAATTGAGATCACCCATTTTGTGATTCTGTGATGAAAATCAATGATTTGTTTTGTGCTTCATGAAGTTAGTTGCTGCGTGCTCAGTGCTGAATCCATGGAGATTTCTGTCTCATAAAGATGCACCACAAAATGGCAAGCTATTTGGAAAAGTTGTTTACTTATATTGTGCCAGTTAGGCCAAGATTTGAGGGGATATTTCTCAACCAAATACATGTTCATGTTGGTCACTATTAATTAGTCACTTTAAGTCGGAGAAGACGGAAGTAGCAAGCTATTTCTAAAATTTAGGTTGATGGAGACAGCCGAAGAATGCCTATTGATTATGATTATCAATGGTTGACCTTCTAGGTACAGTGGCGAATAATGCATGCAGTTTGAATGGGCCAGAAAAATGTTGACTCTGACAGGTGAAAGGCTTTCCCATGGATGTCCTTGATCTCCATTAGCTGAAGTACATGTACAGTACAATATTCTATATAGCAGGTTGTACATGTATGTAATGCTGAATCATCCATTATAAATTTGCTTATTGAACATTGCTACTTTTAAGATATGTTGCCCTTTTGCAGACCTGTCAAAAAATTAAAATGCATTGAAAACCGCAGAATATGGAAGAAAATACTGTTTTTGAACCCCCCCCCCCCCCCAATTAATTGAACTGAAAACTGAGTTTGAGTAGAGTCATTGATTGCTAGATTTTGAGTAGGTTTGCGACGGGTGGTTTAAAACTGGTGCAGCTCTTATAGCCTAGAGGCCGAGACTGCAATCAGCATATATTGAGTCTCTCCACTCTAAGCTGTGCATGGTAATGCAAACAGTACATGTATGTGAAGTGGGAGCATACTGTATACGAAGGTAGACTATGATCGCTACGATGCTGCACATCTCAAACGTAAGCAAGGATAGTCTTTCACTTTTCCTGAAAAGGTTCATCAAACTAGGACTGTGAAATTTCATACACATTAGGGTAAACTGCTGATTCCTGCTTAGTTCCATGCCTTTTGCAAATGGCCTTGCCTGTCTTTAAGTTATGTGCACCATAGTTGTACACTACAGCTCAAAGGAATTGGCAGAGGGAAAGGGAAAGGGAAGAAAGGGAAGGAGCCGCAGTTTTGAACTGGGATATATTTTGTCCAGTTCAGCATGAAACATGATGCTTTTTAGGCTAAAGCATTGTGTTTCATGCTGAACTGGACAAAATATACCACGGTTTAAAACTGTGGCTCCTTCCCTTTCCCTTTCCCTATGCCAATTCCTTTGAGCTGTGGTGTAAGTCAGCCTGTAGCTTTGAGCATTGTATTACAGTTACAATTTACAGTGTGTATACTGATATAGCGTGCTATCAAGGACTGCAATACGTACACACAATATAAAGTGTACATGTATATAATTAAGAGTAATTAGACAAATGCACTGTGAACATGCATTTATTTGTGTGTGTGTATGGTTGTATACATGGTATGTGTAACACCCACAAATTATGATGAGTATCATACTTGTGTTTTATCAGAGATTCAGAGTTGCCTTGGATACTGGGCACACTGCTGACAAATTCCATGAAAGATCACATCTAGCTACAGGGAAACCTCCTCACTGCTGTACCATAGTTACCAGCTACATAAGATACATGTATACCATCCCTGATTCTTGAACACTTCGTAACTCTCAAGCAAATGATTACATCTGTTTTGTTAATGTTATACATGTACATGTATCTCATTGCCATCTTTCAGAGAAGTGTGCAAATATAAGGCAAGGCAACCCATCCCCATACACACTGAAAAATTAAAAATCCTGCCTATATGTTTACCAGATGTGTGGAAGAATGCCATAAACCTGATAATAATCTGAATAGGACAATTGGAGGGAAATCAGAGGAACACATTGGGAAAAGTTTGAGCAAAATCAGTTTGTTTTTACAGATCTCTGATCACCGGCTCTCTATTCTTTCTTGAAAAATTCAAAGTGATTATTATCTGGTTCCTGTTATCCTTATGTATTTATTTTTCTTTTCTTGTAATATTGTTTGTGTTTGTTTCTTTCTTGTGTTATGTATTTTATTTGCTAATTGGAAAATAAAACATCAAAATTTACAGTAAAAGACCCGCTTTCTTGTTTATAAAATTATGTGAAAATGATGCAAAGAAACAATGAAAAGTACTGCAGTTCCATGGCAAATTTTGACGGAACCAGGGTTAACAAAGCCCAAATATCTAACCGTGAGCAATGGGTAAAGTGCAGATGTATTCTTTTGCATCAGGATCCTGTTTGAATGATGCCAGTTATATTTGATGAGTGATATTAAAATTTTAATACTAGATTAACCTTATTCCATATTTAATTGCATATATGTTCTTTTCTAATACTCTTCCCCAGCTGGATAAAGCCTACAATGAGTTTAAGCTGCACTCCATCGTCGCCGAGCACCGCAAGACAATTACTGCCCTCGTCTGGCACCCGAAGAACGCGGACATCTTTGCCACGTGCGGTGCGGACCACCAGGTCATCGTCTGGAACGTCCGGACGCAGCGGGTGGAGAGCGTTCTCTCCGGTCTGAAGACCACACCCACGGCCCTGGGCTGGTGTCTGCTGGAGGCCAGCTTTCTGACCTTCGCCAGTGGGCGTGGCCCTGTGCTGATGTGGAGTGTGGGTGGCGCCCGGAATGCCACGCCCCATAAGGAGGCGGGAGGGTTTGCCTCTGAGGTGACGCTGTTCCGTTGGCACCACAAGCAGCCTGGGAAGCTGGTCACAGGACATCGCAATGGCAGCCTCTCCTTCTTTGCCGTGGGTGAGTTGTATCTATTGTTTTTAATGGTGTTGAGTGTAGATCCTTTCTTCATTGACCAGAGACTGCATTGAGAGGGATGTTACAATTCATCAGCGTTTTTACAAACCATAGAATCCATACAGTGCACAGTGCAGTTCTTACAAACCATAGAATCCATACAGTGCACAGTGCATGGATTCGAGGTTCATAAACATACTGACAGATTTATTAAAGCCCTTGATCATTGGATATAAATAAATATCATGCAGACGTATTTGCCAGATGTCCACTCCCTGGTGAGTGAGTATTCTTTGCGTGCTGCACAATATCAGTGCTGGGATAAGATCATTCACATTTAAAGTCATCCACCTCCTACCAGATATCCATTTATACACATGGATGGAGAGCAGCTATTTGGATAAAATATCTTGCTAAATGACACGAATGCCATTCGTGGGCTTGAACCTGGGACCTAAAGATCTTCAGTTCATTCCTCTTTCTGATAAGGCCTGTTATGAGTAATATCACTCTTAGATGTATTACTCCAATAAACTCATATACAGTAGATGCAAAGGACAAAAGTGCTTAATTTTATTCTTTTTCAATTGCAGAACATTTTATTAAAAAAAACATCATTATGTCTATTGAATAAACTCTGATCCTACTGAGTACTCATGAATATTCAAGAGTAACAGCAGGAAGTGTTATTGGTTCCTGAAGTATTGTGTCATTGCCAGAAGCCAGCGGTAGGCGGATGGTAATATTAGTGCCCAGCAAGCAGTAGATAGATGGACAAAATTTAAGTCCATGCATGGTCTTATTTTTCGGTGGTTATTTAAAAAAAAAAATTGATTAATCAATCTAATTACTTTGGAGAGCAGTGATAGCCTGGTGGTAATGTTGCTGCATGGTAAGCAGTATATTCAAGGTACAAGTCCCTTCGTGGTCTTTTTTCTCTGCTTTTTTTTCCTAATGATGATTAAGTAATTAAGCTAATTGGTACGTAGAGTACAAGTAAAACATATACTTACACATTAAAGCTTTTAAAAATATTGAAAGTATTGTGCATGTTAGAATGTATACTGACAAATGGGTGATTCCACAGGGTTGGGGCAATTTTTGTGACATACCGCAACTCCAACTCCATATCTTTTTCAAACCAGGCAAATATAACGGCATGAGCCAAAAAATGGGGTCCCATCCAGTATTATTTCTCAAAGACAGTGGCGTATTGCAATTTGACTTATGGAAATTGCTTGTCCATGTAAAAACAATATTATGTCCATGTAACGGTGGTAGATTTTTGTATGCCTGCTGCTTCAAGTCCATAAAATATTTCAAATTATAATGTTTATTACTGAGAAAAGAGAGCAATTTTTTATTGACAGCTCAAAACTTAACCACATCTGAATTGATCTTCATGGTGAACTGCAGAGGTTGATACCTCCATTACATGGACATCGCATGAAAACTTTGCCCCAACCCCATGGAATGACCAAAATGCAATGCATTTAAAGTATGAAAGCGTGTGATATCAATTGAAGTGCTGTGCGATGTGTGAACTACTTCAAACTTTCAATCACCTTGCTGCTGCTTATCAGCATGCCATGAATTACAGGCTCTTGTTAGGATTGTGTTTTGCATGTGGTTACAAAGACTCTATGCACAACACTGTGCTGATTGGCATGTGCTGCACTATTAATGATTGCCCACGAATACACATCACACATGGTACTTTGTTGGCTAAAATAAGGTTTCCAGACTGTGTTTGTACCACGTCAAATCAGCACTCCCAAAAGCCCTGAGATTGATTATGCTTAAGATTATGGATTATTCTGTACTGAAGCCTAATCCTGACAATGTTTGAAAGCATTTTGGTTTGAGCATCCAAGTCTCAAGTGGGCACTTCAACCGCATCTCGTACACGGGGCCCTATAAACCCCCTCCACTCTACAAACACGGATGCTGTCCATCCCCGTGGTTACCTTCAAGGGCTAAAGATTTCATGTGGTTTTTGTGCCTCCACCACATAGGAGAATGTGGCATCATCCATCTGGGTTGTTGAATGTGCGTCTGTCCTTCCGTCTGTCCGTATTTCATTTATGCGATAACTGAAGAAATAATAAAGGAAATCTAAAAAAAAAGTTATCATCATGGGTGACATGGCAATTAAGAGAATAGATTTTCAATTAGATAGGTCATAGGTCAAAGTGAAATCCTAAAATATCAGTTTATGCAATAACTCTATATTTGACCAATCGTTACTAAACTTGGTACGATGATTACATGGAACAGGACAATTAACTGAAGATACTTTGAGTGAGAAAGGTCTAAGGTTATACTTGTAAGTCAAGGTCAAATTAAAAAATGTCTCTTTAAGATAATACTTGGAAAAATATATACTGCATGTGACCTGATTTCACCACACCTGGCACAATGATATGAAGTGACAGGCCGGTTTGACCGATTAGAAATGTAGATGTATGTCGTGAGATAGTATAACATGAAAAGAGTATGTTAGTGTTTGTGATGAAGAATCTGTTACCCACAGTCACATTTTGGCACCAATCATGTGCTCTAAATCTTATTATAGTGCTCAGTATTCAAGCTGGCACAGAAAGAGTTGTATGTGTAGTAAGTATCTACTGTATTCATAGCTTCCATTATTTTCCACTAATAAAAAGGCAATCAAGGTCTTTGGTTTGGTCATTTTTGTTCATTTCGCTGATGTGGCAACTGTTACTTTGACAACCCTAGCAGTCAACCAATAATGAAGAACAATTTTGTATAATTTTTTGTTTGTTTCATCCTCTCACTTCTCTTGTTTCATTGTGATATTTCTTTCCAATAAAAATTCTTGATCTCATATTAGTCTTTATGAAGGCAGTACTCAACAATTCAAATACAGTAAGAGTCATCAAACACACCACATCTGTACAGAGTCCAAAGAAAGATCCTGGGAAAAAGTCCTCCAAAATACAGTCCTTTTTCTTGTCAATTATTTGAGTAAAATCAACTCACTTACTGGCTGTGCAATGAGTTAGGTTTAGGTGAGTTAGGTATTTCCTCTCGAAATTGGATTGCAATTTCAGTCAATGGACAAAGATATTTGGAACATTATGGTGTCCATGACATTGCTATACAAATTACAGTTTGAATGATAGTCATTTCCAAAATGCATTGTAGCAAATAACTTTGTGATACATAGAAAATTATTCCCTGATTCTTATTTGCATCATAATGCATTCAACATGTACTCAACCAGTGTTCTGCTTTGATGATGAATAACTGTGTAGTACATGTAAATGTGTGTGGAAAGTTAACTACATATATAGATCTATATTTTGCCTAGGATCAAATTAACACTAGAACTGCATTTTGTGTTAATTTTGAATTAGGTAAGTTTTATATTTACCCTTGGATATCATCATGTTCTTAATAGCCTAGCTGTGGAGTGAATACTACTTAATGATGTTAATTTTATTAATGTTGCCCGGCAGTGGAGGGCTCTTATCAATATTTTTGTAGCCTTATCCATTGTGTTGTCAGGACTGCTAGTATATTGATATCTACCGTAGATCGCAGCGTCAATATTTACAGAGTCCTTGATCTCGGGTTGTGGGGCTATATTGTGAGAATTACACATTGTACAGTGTAGGTGCAGGAAAGAGGTAGAGGTGGGAAAGGGTGGGGGTGGGGTGGGGGTGTGGGAAACTGTAATGGGAGTGTGTTAATAGGTGAGGGGGTTAGGAAGAGATTAGCAAGAGGATGCGAGAACTAGAGAAAGAGAGAGAATGTGTCTGAGAGAATGAGAGAGAATTAGAGAGAGAGTGTGATGATATGAGGAAGAGATGGAGAGAGAGAGAATGTGTGTGAGAGAGAATGAGACAGAATGAGAGAGAATGAGAGAGAGAAAAGAGAGAGAAAGAGAGTGGGTGATACGAGGAAGAGATAGAGAGAGAATGTGTGTGACAGAGAATGAGGAAGAGAGAGAGTGAGTGATAGTGGTGTGATATGATGGAGAGGAAAAAAAAGAGACAATGTGTGTTAGAGAAAGAGATAGACAATGTGTGAGAGTTTGATAGAAAGAGAGATAGAAAGAGAGGGACAATGTGTATGAGAGAGAATGAGGGAAAGATAGGCAGAGGGAAAGAGAAAGAAAATGTGTAAGAGAATGAGAGACAGAGAGATGGAGGAGGGGTATGAGGGAGAGAGAGAAAAAAAAGAGAGAGACAACGTGTGTAAGAGAAAATGAGAGATCAAGAGAGACAAGGAAACATTAAAAATGCAATGAAAGAGTGGAGAAATCCTATAGAATTAGGTCAAATGTGCTAATTTGCTTTAGTCAGGTTTTAAAATGCTGATTCTCTTCTCAGATGGAAATAATGGCAGTGCCAGAAACATTTCTGTACTTCCTGATATATGTACATTTAAAAAAGAGAGATGTGTGGGAAGAGAGAGAGATAGGAAAACTATTATACTTGTACTTGTGTGGGTTTGTCTGAAGAAAGTGTTAATAGCAGATCGAGACAGCAAGAGATGATGATAAAATCACAGAGCTCAAGGCATGTAGCGTACTCGTGTGATGCCGACACATGTCAGCATGAGTATGGAAAATAAGCTCTAGAAAATAAAATAGCAAGATTTTTATGCTCCACTCTCTGTCTTTGACAGATTCAGAGATTAGATAATGAAGTGCAAAGCCTTGCATGGTGAGAAACGGAATCCTAGGGGGGGGGGGGGGGGTGGGTTCGGTAGGTGGATGATTTTTGTATTGAGTTCATGATATACTAGTACAGTGAGGCCATATTACTGATTACCGGTAAGCCTAGATTTTCGCATACCTGCGAATAATGGGGTTGCAGACATTTTCATGGGTTATTGTTAACGCGAATGACAACCAGCGTTTGTGCTACATGTATATAATACATGCACTGATGCCAGGTCCGCTATGATACGTACACACACAAATGGGAGAAAATTAACTATACTTGCACATGATATTGCAAGGCTCAATTGTGCTCTGCATTGATATGCTGGCTAGCTAGCACTTGCCTGCACGCACCACCTGTAGCATTTACCTAGTCCCATACACCATTGTGAGCTTGACAGTGCTGGTACATGTACTCGCGTAGCAGTCCTCACACCTTACCGATGAAGTTTGATTGTCATGACTTCAGTGAGTGTGCGCTGTGCTAAGACATGCATGTCTGCTAGCACTGTGGTGCGTAGCTTCTGTGTTGGGATCAGAACTAGCACGCTAGCTATGGGCCTGGGAATGTCTGCAAGTGTCATGTGCATGCACTTAGCCTATGCATGATTTAGCAATGTCAAGATTATGTGGTAATATTTTTGCGTGTTGCTGAACTCGCAAATGTACAGCGATTCACATAATTCACAACAATAAAACCAGCATGAAAAGAACAACTTGTCCAACATATGTACCATGTACTCAAAGTTCAAGATTCGTGTCTACAAGGATGTTTAAACATAAATGAATAGCATGTACCGTATACTTGTTTGCTTTGGTATGAGGCATTCGTCTAAAGTGCAGTATATATTGATATCATAATCTGTAAAATGTGATTCTTATCAGTGACTACCGCTGTCAATTCTCGCTCACATGGACCCCATTTACATTGAATTTGTAGTTTAATTTCTGTCTATCCATTCACTTGTCTCCCCATCCATCAGAATATGAAATGAGGATGTGCTCAATTGACAAGATCCTTTCTTAACATGGTAAGGAGAAGACAACTTCATACATCAGGGATCTGGGTATGCTAGCGCCTATGAGCACGAGGTGGTGTGCTTAGCATGAGTACAGTGATATCGCGCAGAAAATGTGGGCTTGTGATTATGTGGCAATATTTTTGCGCATTGTTGAATTCGTGCCTCAACAGGGATTCACGAAAAATAGCACCATTGGCTTATGATAAATAACAGCTTACCGGTATACAGTACATGTGAAATGGGTCTGTATATCAGAAGCTTTTGAAGTGAATAGGGACTCTTTTCAGAGATGGATATTTCATGTATGAAATGTAAACCGGGTATAGATATGTTATTCTCAGAAGCAGATGAAGTGGATAAGATTCACTTTCATGGATGGGTATCATTTTTTCTGTTTGTGAAAGAGGTACGAAAGTGTTGTACTCAGAAGCTTTTTAAGCACATGAGATCTGTTTTCAGGATATATGAGAGGGATGCGAACGATTCTCAGAAGGTTAAATGAATGAGAGGTCTGTTATGTGAAATAGGTTTGAATCTTCTCGGAAGCTTTTAATGTGGATAAGATGCAATTTCAGGGAAAGATCTCTAACTTGCGTTAAAAGGGATAAGATGTCATTTTCCAGAAGCTTTTTAAGTGAATGAGAATTCTTCAGAAACTGATATATGTTTCTTGTGTGAAGGGGTATGAATGTTATTTGAAATTTTTGAAGTGGATAAGATCCACTTTCAGGGAGTGATATTTGTCCTAAAATGCCTAAAAAATAAGATGTTATGTTATTGTTAGAAACATTTGTCCCAGAACAGATATTTTTTTTTTATATATATTAAGGGGTATTAATGCTATTCTCAGCAGTTTTTGAAGAGGAAGACATTTTATTATGGATGGATATGAAAGAGGTATGAATGAACTCTGCATTGCAACAATTTTTTTTGGGTGCGAAGAGGTCAAAAAATATTACGCTTCATATCAGCTGTGTGCTTTATTCACTATCTGTGATTGTCAGAAGCACACAATCAAAAAGATACCCGACTTACCGCTATACCATTTTTATCTGGGGCTTCCATGTAATCAAACATAAGCCAGACATCGCACGCACACACTCCAGTTAATCTTTAGCCCTTGGATGGTTATTTTTCCATCTTTGCTCTGCTTATCCTGCAGTGCATGTTCTGTATTAAAATGACACTGGCACAGAAACTCTCAACTGCATTATTGTACATTTACATGAAGTGCTTATAGAAAAATACGACTAATCTAAAAAAGATGTGCAATCTATTCTCTGTACTGTTAATCGACCTGGGGATTTATGAGTACTTTGGGACTCAAAGGAGCTTAATGGAATGAAGAAATGATCTGGCATTGCTCACATAGGTTTTCCTTCAATTAAAGGTTTTTGTAAGTGAAAGGAACACTCCCCCTCAATTCAACATGTGCATTTGATCATTTGGTGTCAACATTATTGTACATTGAAGTGTTTATTGAAGAAGTCTCACAAAAATTAATTTCTCCAGCCTACTCTCAATCAACCTGTGGGATAATGTGTACTTTGAAATGTAAAGCAGCTCAGTTGGATTCAGAAAATGATTTGGACTTTTGTGTTTGTTTATTTTCTTCCAATTGAATGATTTTGTAAGTGAAAGAAACACTGCCCTCTCAATTTAAAATTTGCATTTGATGATTTGGTGTCATTTTGCGTATTGTATGCAAATTAGGCCGTACTAGTGGAACAGAAAATGTTAGATACATTATTGTACGTTTAAGTGCTTACTCATCTCTATCAGTGTTCAATTTTTTTCTGCCTATTCTCAATCAACTTGAGGGAAATTGTGTACTTTAAGACTCTGAGGAGTGCAATGGGATTAAGAAAATATTTTGCCATTGTTTTCACATATTTTCTCCTAGTCAAGCAATCTTAAAGTAAAAAAACACCTCTTCCCCCTCAATTTAATAGTTGTATTTCATCATTTGGTGTATTTTTGCGTATTGCATGCAAATTAGGCAGTGTTGGTGGAAGCTATTGAAGAGTTAATTTCTTCCCAGCACTGTGCTTGAATTTGAGAAAATAGAAATGAGATGTATACAGTGTTGTCAATGAATGAACACAGAGATATTTGTGCTTGACCTGTGACTTACATAGGAAGGTAATCAACATTAATGTCTAATGAGATTAAATGGACTGAAAAGCTGTAATTAAACAGCATTTCCTAGTCTGTGTTTGAATTGGAGCATACTCTTAATTGAACGAAAGACATGTCTTTCAAGATTTGAAGGGCGGGTAATGCCATTTTTCATGGGTTTTGATTTTTTTTAATATTTGTGTCTGTGGAAAAAATTGCATGTCCTTGCCTTTCTGACGGGGAAGCTTAGCATAACCAGCAGTCTGCTTACTGTACACTCTCTCTAAGGCTCAAAGTACAGACATGCATACACTTCTATGATGTTAGCTAACAGTATAGCAATTTTTTCTGCTCAATACATTTTTCTGACACACACTAATGAGATTTTACAGACTGTCATCATAAGGAACCAGCTTCTATCGTTACGTGTTCAAGAAGTAAATTAGTACTGATGGATTTTAACTCTTGGCTCTGTGAAGTTTCAAAAGGAAAAATTAATGTGTTTTTTTCAGGTTGTACCATGGTAGACCAAAGGATCATTTGGAAAGGGTGGAATCAAAGAGGAGGGTGTAATTAAAGAGGAGGGTTAGGAGGAGGAGGTGGAGGAGGAGAAGGAGGAGGAGGAGGAGGAGGAGGAGGAGAAGGAGGAGGAGGAGGAGGAGGAGGAGAAGAAGAAGGAGGAGGAGGAGGAGGAGGAGGAGGAGAAGGAGAAGAAGAAGAAGAAGAAGAAAAAGAAGAAGAAGGAGGAGGAGGAGGAGGAGGAGGAGGAGGAGGAGGAGGAGGAGGGGGGGGGGGGGGAGAGGGAGGGAGGGATTGAGGGAGGGAGGCAGGGAGGGATTGAGGTAGGGAGGGAGGGAGGGATTGAGGTAGGGAGGGAGGGAGGGATTGAGGGAGGGAGGGAGGGATTGAGGGAGGGAGGGAGGGATTGAGGGAGGGAGGGGAGGGGAGGGGAGGGGAGGGGAGGGGAGGGGAGGGGAGGGGAGGGGAGGGGAGGGGAGGGGAGGGGAGGGGAGGGGAGGGGAGGGGAGGGGAGGGGAGGGGAGGGGAGGGGAGGGGAGGGGAGGGGAGGGGAGGGGAGGGGAGGGGAGGGGAGGGGAGGGGAGGGGAGGGGAGGGAGGAAAGAAGAAGGCAGAGGTAGAAAGAGAGGGAAAATGCGACATAGAAAGAGCGAGAAAAAAGTGTGAAAGGGAGAAAACAGGAATGAGGAAAGAGGGGAGAAAGACAGAGTGAGACTGGGAGAGAAATCATTAGTACAATCCTCCCCAATGACTTAACAGAAAAAGAGAGAAATTCCGTTTTTTAGATGTGAAGTCTAAGCGGGTGTCTATGTGGAGTACAGGACAGCAGAGCTAAATAGCAATAGAGAGAAAAATACATCACAAGCGAGAGAAAGCGAATTGAGAAAGAGGAAATGAACATCAACTGTACGTCTACAGTTCAAAGATGTAAGCGCTTCACGAGATAACGAGGCACGTTGTGGTCTATAAGAAGCTTGCTACGTCTGAGAAGACTCTAATACAATTGTGCAAGTGGCTGCGCTGCATTTAACTCTGTTTGCTTGATTATTGGCGAGGGGAGGCATCTTGGGAAAAGGTCAGATGCAGAGAAGTGCACTTCTGGAAATTGAAGGATGAGCGCATGCAAGGCAGAATGAGGCTTTGCACTGCGTTCAGTAAACAAGATGTAGATTGTAAGTCATCGCAGGGTAACCAGTAGATTTTTTTTTACCCTATCCGACTGTCCTTCTGCGTGCTGACTGTTGAGAAAAATGTGCTCGATGATGATTAGCCTCTTGTTAGAATTCCTACATCCTCCTACTCCTGTGTACAGCATACAGTTTGCAGTTGAAGAAAAAAAAATCCATGAATTACATGCATTGGCCTCTTTTTAAAGCGCATATACTGTACTCGGAAGGCAAAAAAGCCTTCAAAATGTAATTGTTAGCAATCTTCTTGACAATGGTCTTGAATTCATGTATTGTCTATTTTAGAAGCTTGCTAAAAGTTATTTGCCCTCAAATGATCTACATTTGGAGTAATGAGTGATTAAATCACAAATCATTTAATCATTAGTCATTAATTACTCCATATGTGGATCATTTGAGGGCAAATAACTTTCAGCAAGCTTCTAAAATGGTCAATATATGAATTTAAAACCACTGGCAAGAAGATTGCTAACAATTACCTTTTGAAGGCTTTTTTGCCTTCCCATACAGCATATGCCCTTTAAGCCTGGTGTCAACAGACAGATACAGTCAGCCATGCGTTGCATGAAGAACTATAGAAGAAAAAGGTAAATTTTTGACAGACATTCTTGTTTGCAGTTAATCTTTCAGTGCCATAGGTGCATAGCATGTGTAATATGTCAATGATAATTTTCTAGTGTGGTATTGAGAGAATTAAATGACAATGAGTCTCGACTATAGTATTTTTAGCTATCTTCTTTTGATGTGAACGTATTCATCCTATTGCTTAAGTTTGACATGTTAAGTCTTATACAAGGTCTACCCTATTAACCCTTGGCTTACGGTCAGGTTTTCGGGCTTTGTGAACCCTGGTCCTGATAGGATAGTAAAATTTGCCATGGAACTGCAATACTCAAGGGGATGTGGCTTAATTATGCTCTAAAAGGAATCTGAAGTTTATTCATTGCCTGTTGTGTATTGTCCATATAGCAGATTAAGTGGGAGTCAAGCTGCTCAGTATCCTAGTGGAGAAAGGCTAACCTGTATGTATGCAGACTCATTGAAGAATATGTCAATAGAATTGTTACATTTTTCATAAAAAACAAAGCCACAACAAATCAGACTTGAATATGATTGAAAAAATACAAAATACAAAATAAGAATCACAAATCACACACAAAGCAGATGAATGATATGAGAAGTTCTGGCTCATATATGAAACAATGGTTGTAAGTTGATGTGTATGATGGACGCAAGTAGAACATGGACATTAAATTAACATCATGTTTGAGGGAGAGGTTAGAGAGTTTAAAAGTCAAATTTTTTTAAACAAAAAGTGATGACGATTTCCTTGGACAGATAGAGAATCCAATGAAGGAGTTTTCTAGAGAGCCAAAGTGCAGAAGAAGTTAATGTATGCGAGCTTGAAATTAGACAGTTGAGATTTGGGGGGGGGGGGGGTGCATGTTCTTTGTGAAGTTGGTTTGAAAAAGTTGGTTTTGATGTGAAAGATAGATGGCAAATGAAGCGAGGGGGAGAAGGAGGATTGCCTAGATAAGCAGCATGACTGACTTGTTAGCAGAGCAAGGCTGTCAGCAATGATGTGGCTCTGATAAAAAAGTCCCCCGGGCAGAGCTGTGGTACTCCAGAGCAATTACATCACAAGATATGGCACGAAGATATGATTATTAACATATGGGCCCCAGTGCATAAGATTTACCATTAATGGTAACTCTGCCATCAATTAAAACTAACATGGTTACATAGCTCGATCAAATACAAAGTTTATTCATGCAATGAGACCATGATTATGTAGTATGATTATAAATATAGCCAGGAGCTCATCCAAGTTATTTTCCAAACCACTTCCATCACTCCACGATACATCAACCAGCTATCAGTCTGCCATTCCTTTCTCTTGAGCCGTCTATTTGTAGGGCTGGTATCAAACGCCAACCTCAACTCACTGAGGTAGACCTCCCTGATTTACATTCCTACAATATTTAGCACAAATAAGAGCAATGCCTTGCGGATATGATTACCTCCAGGTTGAATTCATCAAAGATAGAGTGTCTTGATAATTATTTCTGTCCTTCCAAACAGCATTCTGAGCGTTATTCAAAACAGAGATGTGCGTCATGTTTTTAAAATCAGCTATGTTTCACAACATATTTTTCATGCCTCTGCAACAAACTTGCTGGATGGCTTCTTGTCTAGATCTTGTTGACACGATAAATAGAAAAACAACAATCAAATTTCATGAAGTCTAGCACAGTGATAATGAGAGGACAATTAATTGATTTTAGGGCATGTAGGACAAAGGTCAAAGGTCGTAGGTCAATGCAAATCCTAATATAATTTTCACATGATATCTCAAGAAATGTTAAATGGAATTTCATTTAAACTGGGTACAATGATAGTATATGACTGGACAATTAAATGGTTATGATTTGGGCTAGATAAGACAAGGTGAAAAGTCACAGGTCAAGGTCAAATTGTGAAATGTTGCTGTCCATGTGATGAATTGTGAAATAATTGACCAAATGCTTGAGAATTGGTAATGAATATTTAGAGCTGTTTTACTTTGACTTCTTTCCATTCCAGGGAAGAAATGCACCAAACATGTCCTCAGACCTGATTCAGATGATGATGAGGATGATCCTGTGGTTGCGCTGGAGTGGGACCCCCTCTCTGACGACTACCTCTTGGCGGTCAACGTCCAGGGAGGCTTGAGGATGATTGACAGCGTCTCTCTAAACATCATCATGTCGTTTGTCCTACCCAGCACCGCTAGCGCCGTGTGTACTGTGGCCTGGGTGCCCACGGCTCCTGGCATGTTTGTGTCTGGAGGTAAGACTATCAACACACATGACCATGGCCGTTTTGCATAAAACAAACCATTGATGGTAACTTTGCTATCAATGGCAAGTTCTTTGGAAATTTGAATTTGATTTGCTGTTCAGTGATGTTAGTATGGTAGTTACCATTGATGACAGAGTTACCATGAATTGTAAGTTTTATGCAATGGGGTCCACGTTTCATCAAATGTATTTGGTTTCTTCACTATCTTCAATTTAAAGCACTATCTGCTGTTGATGGTATGAATGATATTGAAATATAAATAGAAGTACGGTAGTGCTGTGAGGTTTGTGTTTGTCAAGCGGTCACAACGAGAACATACATTGTATACTCACCATCCTAATCTGTAGTATTTATGGCTGATTCATGCCCAGTTTCATGACTACTGCAAATACTTCTAAACTTGAATTTGCAGTTTGTTTTAAGTTATAGAAGAAACATGCAAACAATTGGACAATTAATACAAATGTTTCATATTCAGTATTCAGATGCAGATAATAGAACAGACATGGAAACATGGATTTTCAAGGAGTGATTCTGACTGTTTCCTCTCTCTGTGTAGATGCACACCAGGGTGTATTGAGACTATGGAATGTGTCCAAGTCCACCCCGATCCTCAGCCTCAAACTCAAATCCACCGGGTTCCACTCCCTCTGTGTCTTCAACACCTCCCCCCATGGGTCCAGCGACTACGACTCCCTCTCAGCGACCGCCAACTCGACGTCGTCATCATCGTCGCCCTCATCGCCGGTGCACGCTAGCAATCATGTGTCGTCGACGAGTCAGGCCGTGCCAAGACGCCAGCCGAACGACCAGCACATGTCGTATGCTCTGCCTCCTGGCCATGCGGTGTGCACATTTGATGATGGAGGGGTGGGGCTGTATGACTTAAGGAAGAGGCGATGGGACTTCCTCAGGGAACTGGTAGGTTAATTTGTTTCAAGTCTCTTAATACCCAGCCAAGAAAAGCCTAATGACTCTTATATGGTATTGGTGATGTAGGCTTTATCATATACTGGGAGCTACATGTAGACTAGACAGGAATAAACATCTCATTCGGGGCATTCTTTAATCGAAATTACATTTTTGGACATACCCCTCGAATATAGACGATATATGCACACCACACGCGCATTGGCGATCTTGTACACCGTACAAGTTCAATGCTTGAGTAGAAAGTTACCTAAATAGTACAAGTTCAATGCTTGAGTAGAAAGTTACCTAAATAGTAGAAAGGAAAACGGATTTTGGAACTATCATAGCTACTTCGTTTAAAAATCTAACATCTTTCAAGCTATGATACACCAAATCTACTTCAATCAAAATTAGATCTATATTGTATATTTATAAATTCTAGAACTAAAACTCCCATGAAAAAATTCAAAGGTGAAAATTAAAGACTTACTTTCCGCCGATCACACGTTTACCACAGACATTTTGAATCTGCTCGTGTCTGACTTAAATTTGACCAATCAAATTGTTTGACGGGTTGTTGGCTATAAATATTTAAATCGTCAATCGGTTTGACAAAAAATCCAACATCCTACAGAGACTGATTTTTCGGTCTACATGTACACAAGATTGTTGCGCACAATTTTCTTTGGATTAGAGATGAATATTTCAAAAGATAAAAGTGTGAATGGGATTAGTGATAAAGATGGCGGGACATGTAATCAATGGAGTACCATTCTTTTATGACCTTTGGGTTCATAATTGTTTGATATTATGATACCAGCAACGGATCATATCACAATGATAAAATCTGTCAAATTGAATGAAATCAGGATTCCCATGATGACATTAGGATAATTCCAGCAAATATGGCCTGCAATTATTACCACTACTACCCTTATGAGCGATGGCTTTCACGGGAACTGGCACAACTCTATTACCACACAACTCAGCTACAGATCCTCTAACTCCTATGGAAGCCATCTCTGATGCTTTCAGTATTTAGCATTCATGGGGATCAGAGAATTGGTTGCGGATTTGTGTGATAAATGAGTTGAGAGAAATTTGTGAAGAGAGGGCCAGTTAAGTGTCCTTGTGAATAGTTGTTGAAGCAAAAGTGTTCTCTTTCTCATAGTGTCATATAGAAAACCATCTTTAACTGCAAGTTCAAACCAGAACAATTCTGCTAAAACACAGCACTCAATGATTATCTCTTCTTCCCCTTACCAAGGAATACTTGTTGAAGCAAGTGTATTTTCTATCCCTTAGGGTCTTATAGAATACTAACACCCCTTACCTTTGAATGGTTGTTGAAGCAACAGTATTCTTTTTACCCTAGGGTCACATAGAAACCATCTTTGACTGCAAGTTCAAGCCAGATAATCCAGATCTCCTGGCCACAGCCTCATTTGACGGCACCATGAAGGTATGGGACATAAACTCCCTCACTGCTGTAGACTCCTCACCAGGCAATGAAGGCATCATTTACTCCATCTCATGGGCACCAGGTGAGCACACCTGTTTGTACTAACCCACAGAACATCTGGCACGGACAACTAGGTTTAGACGCGAATGATATGCATTGTATTTGACACATGAATGGTGTCTTGAAGGGAAACTGGCATTATAATTAAATATATCTCAAGGTGTGGAAGCAAGTTGCTTGCTGTACATTGCACTGTCACCATATATATCATCTTAACTTCCACCACTTCATCTAATGACATGTTATCACAAATTCTGCTGCTCTTGCCCCTGGTATTTTTTAGTATAATTATGTATGCATTCATTTTTAGTTACAATGCTATTATCGTTTTCTTTTTTATAGATATAATTGTCAGTTTATTTCATCAGACACAAATGCTTCATATAGCTCACATAATTGTTGTCTAAGTACTTATTTTTTATGGTATATAAGCTTAATATAAACATTGGCAGCATGTCAATAGTGAGATGGAGTTCTTAATCATGATCACCTCATTTGTGGTAGCATGGATTTCAAGAATAGGACCACTTTTGCGATTCCATCAGTATTTGTCTTGATATAATTATTTGCCACTTCCTGTTTTCTGCTCTAGTGATATGCACAAATCATATAGAGTAGCAGGATTGAACTCTTTTGGTGCAACAGTCTCAGTTGTATGCTAATAAGGTTGCATATAAGATTTTGAACTATGTTGTGAGTGTCAAAACAGTGTTTGAAAACACTGTTTAAATTTAGGACTGTTTATAAGATCATCTTTTGGGCTAGAAACACTGTTTTCAATGGATATGTAATTTTAAACACTGATTCTAGCCCGAGAATAAATCTTATGCATATACCCTAATATACATAAATCAAAAAGAGCAACATTGTGTCTGGCATAGGATGTAACTCTGTTCCACTGTCTCATTTGCATGCTCGTAGTAAACACAAATCATATGTAGCAACATTTTGTTTAGCACAGAAGGAGTTAATTTTTTCTCATCATTTATTTTTGCACCATTATTATGCAAATCATATAGAGCAGTATGTGAAATATTCATTCAGTAGTAATTTGCAAAGAAAAACACACGTTTACAGCAGCACTTTGATGGCACAGGAGATAACCCTCTTTATGCTAGACAAATGCTACGCAATGTGATTCGTGTGTATAATAATCTTTTGAAATTTCAATTCATGATGTCACATGTGAGGTGCTCTCCTATGTGTTGTGTACAGAATAATTCCATGAATTGCTCTTTTTCTATGTTTGAGTTTTTGACAACGGAATCATTTTTTTTTCATGCAGGTATGTTTGTACAAATGTATTTCTAATGTATCAAATGCACAAGTGAAAGGATGCATATCTTTTTGAGAAAATGCATATTTCCAAAAAAAAAATAGTACACAACATATGGGAGAGCACCTTGCACGTAACTTTAAAAGATCATAACTTTCTTATCCTTTGATGGATATTCATCAAACCTTTAATTATATGTTTCTTTCATGTGCCTGCTTTCATTGGAACCATCTTAATTTCAGGACGAACTATCTCTTTAACATGAAGCATGCAGTAAAGTCCCCCCCTCTCTCCTCTCTCTTCATAGCCGATTTGAACTGCCTGCTGGCGGGCACCTCAAGGAATGGGGCTTTCATCTGGGATGTCAGCAAGGCAAAGGTCATCAAGAGATATACAGAGGTCAGTTCCAAGAAGGCCTCAATAATTTTTAAAATTAAAAATAATTTAAAACTGATGGAGACTTCAGAAAGAAGGCTTAAAACTCCTATTAAAGAAAGTATGCTTAATCATGAGAAAGATTTTTTTTAGACAAAATAAAAAACAGATTCACATTTGAGGAAAAGATATTCAGGCTTTAAACCAGTATTCAGGAAAGCATGGTCTTTTTGTTTGGACTTTATGTGTAAATTTTTGTTGTAAAATACTCTTTTTAACCCCTTGGAATACTATTTTCGTGGGCAGAGGAATGTTGACATCTCTGGACTATTTGTTCTGTCTTTATATATCTCATACAGCATGGTGGATCTAGCGTCTACTCAGTGGCCTGGTGTCTGAAGGACTCAAGGAGGGTTGCATCCTGTGGCGCAGACAACTACTGGTAAGCTTCGTCTTGGACTTCTCTCGGAACTATCTTAAAGGCAGGGTCCCTCTTAGACTAATATGGGAACTTTCTTATCGGCAGGACCCGTCTTGGACTTATCTCCTTAATATCTTACAGGCAAAGTTAACTGATTACAAGTAAAAGAAAAACATTTTGTCAGGTCTTGACACATTTGATATGTATAATTGTATTATACATTTCATTTATGTATGTCAAGCTTTCTTTATGTGAACAGGCTCTTGGGGACATTATATAGTTTGACTTTTATTTATTTTTCACTGCCACAAATTGTAATTCCAATGGAAATTCTTGATGTGATGTAGTTTTACCATGACACATGTAACAATCACAATTATAATTCACAATTACAATAATGAGTGATATGAACATATCTGAATTGTATATTTGCAGCTTGCCCTTCAGTAAAAGAATAACTAATGCAAATGTAACATGTTTGTGTACATTGTGTATATTTGTGGTTAAGTATGATATGACTGAGTTGAGTGAGTTAGAGATTAAGATTAACTCAATTATCCAGTTTGCGTTCACATTTGCGTTTGATGTTTCTTTTTATAAATGATGTATATATGATCGAAGATGTGGAAATAACTGAACTGAAATGAAATGAAATAAAGGAAATAAAGTGGGGTAATCACTCTATGTATTACTCTTGATTTTCAGCATTGTCCGTGAGATTGATGGAAACATCCTCCAGAAATACCGGCACCCTGCGGCCGTGTTTGGCTGTGACTGGAGCCCAAACAACAAGTAAGTGAAGGTGCCACTCTCAAATAAAGGGCTGTTCACTCGGACAGAGAATAGTATACCACAAATAAGCTGCTGGGCCATGTTGCAAATAGGTTTTCAATTCGTGTAACTTACCATCAATGGTAACTACCATGTCAACAGCCAATGAGCTCTCATCATAGCACCTGTTTCCATGGTAGTTACCATTGATGTTGAGTTACAATAATGGAAAACCTATATGCATCATGGCCCTGATCATTAAACCAACAACTTACACTACATCAGCATGTTGCCAGCACATTGCAAATATGCTTGATTGAAAATGACAGTAGCTAATGCAGTATCAATGCAGACCAATGCCTACAGTGTTCATTGTTCAGGGACAACTCTACCTCTAAAATTTGATCAGCAACTTCATTTTGCAAAGATCCATAGATCACTGTCCATTCAAACATACAAATAATGCACTCTGATTTGGTTGATTAACTATGTAAGCTTATGTCCTATCAATGCAGTACAATGTGTATACTGTTCATCGTTCAGGGCCCAAGTTGTCTACTTAAATTTTGGAAACTGAAATTTCGAGTCCTTTTTACTCCCTTCCATAAATCATTAAAGCTAAGGTAAAGCTAACTCCCTTTGAAGGGATTCATCCACCTTCAAAACTGAGCATTTAGTTTGATGCCTGATTGAGTCTCGATACGGTAGTCATGACAACATGCCAACGTAGGGCTCTAAAGGTGTGAATAATTGGAGAAAACAGGTCACTATTGACAGAGATGAAGGACGATAAAGGAGGGAGTAGAACACAACATGAACTTATGGGAAATATGCATAGTTCAGAGAGTATAAGATCAGAAGGAAAACTGTATGCATAATGGAATAAATGCCTTATCCCAGACCCATCCTGTGCATATTAATACATTCAGAGGTGGAAATAACCTTAAAGATGCAGTGTAAACTGTGCCAACATTTATCATCCCACAGCTGATGCCAATGTAAGGAGTGGCCAATTTTCAAAGCTCTATAACATCTTTGTCCAAGTTTGCTCAAAGTCTAACTGATTTGGCTTTACTTATTTGTTGATGTGCAATTAGTCTAATAGATATTGAGACAAGTACATAAATTTTCTAGTACAGATAGTACAGATAAAGTTTAATTTACGAAATGTAATTTTTGGTTTTGAAGAAAAGAGAAATGATGCCTTAAATTGCATGGTGATTTTGATCAAACAACAATTGTTCGTACAAAAGCTTAATAATAAGATTCCTATTTTTAATACCATAAAGAAAAAAGTTATTCAATATTATGAGGATGAGAAATATATTAATTACATTTCAGGTACACATAGCAAATTTGTTGTTAAATGGCAGTCACTTAGATCTTTGTTTGTTTAAAACTGAAACAGAGAAATGTAATTTATTGTATTTCATTTGAGTGTAAAATACATTCTTTTACATTGTGAAATGTTTGTTTAACTCAATAAAATAGCTTATGGAGGGCTAAAAAATGTAAAAAAAAAAAAAGTACATAAATTTTAAGATCACAATTTCTACCTTATTTCTTCTTTCATGCAATTTTGTGTCTATGTCTTCATTAGTAAACTATCGTGTCTTTTGCTCACACTATTCTTGTATATTACACAGTAAATTGCTATATATAATAAGTCATGTGTGAAAACATGGTGTCCTTCATTTAAATCTTATAGACCATTTCCAAAGATATTTTGCACAGAAGATGTCAAGAGTTGACCCTAATCAAATTACTGTACAAGATGTAAACATGATGTCATGATGTCATGGTGTCAACAAATCAACAGCAAATTTGCCAAGAACTTGCACGAATCTTCTTTCCCTACAGTGCAGCTTCTTCTTGTATCCATGCTAACACTCCTTTAAAGGGCATAATGCACCTTTTACCCCTGGCATTGAGATTGATGCATGATTGAGTCTAGATATGGTAGTCATGACAACGTGCCGCAGTGACATCAGTGTGGGGCTCTAAAGGTGTGAATAATTGCAGAAAACAGGTCATGGTTTATAGAGATGTACAGTGATAAAGGAGGGAGGACAACACAATATTAAAGCAGACAGCAGTAACAAAAAAAGGATGAGGAAAATAAAAGAATCATGATGGAAAAAAAAGAAAACAAGAATGATGAAGCTTTGAGAGAGAGAGAGAGAGAGCGCAGACACATTACTGCCTCTGTGATCCCTATCATGGAGCACTATGATAAGTTCCTTGCATCAGCATATTCATCAGTCATGGACCAATTGCGTAAGATTCTATAGATTGAGGCATAAGGGCACCTTGTAAGTTGTTTATTTTGACCGTTAACATGTAAAGTTGATTTCAGATTCAAATTACAACTAGGATTTGAAATACAAAATTAGTCCTTTTTTTAGAGCGGTATATATTGCTTGTGTGTTTGTTACAACCAAGAATTTCTTCATGCTTGTTTCTGCCCTGAGTTCCTGTGCCTGAACATATAAATTGATGCATATATAACACAGCTTGCAGTGAAGGAGACTGTTATACCTCCTTTTACAATGTTTTAATTCACGCCATCCTTTTACTCTATCTCAATTTTTTTTAAAATTTGGTAGCAACAGAATGTGGTACCAAAATGGCTGTATCCACATATTAACCTGTATATCGCCCACCAATGACTAACTACAAAAGGGCAATCAGAATTCATCTACCAGAGGACCAAATGATTAAATGACACTTGATGTACATTTGTGTGTCATCTTGGTTTTTGTTTGCTGCCCTTTGTACATATGTCCACTGATTTATGGATAGCAAACATGTGACTTTTTAATATAATGATGTTTATTGCAATCTTGAATTCTCTATCCCATTTTGATAGAGACATGATAGCAACAGGGTGCGGTGATGGGATAATCCGGATCTACTACATCGCCACCGCCAACGACCAACCACTCAAGATATTTACCGGTCATAGCGCCAAGGTGTTCCATGTCCGCTGGTCCCCACTGAGGGATGGTATTCTGTGTAGTGGTTCAGATGATGGGTGAGTGACATATCTTGTCTTGTTCATGTTAGATGACCTGTATGTGTATTTCGTTCTATTTTTAAAAGTGAAAAATCAACTTTATACATGTTTGTATATAGTATGGACTAGCTAATTATGTAGGTGGAATTAATAACTATGAGAGTGAATTAAACTTAACAAATTGAGTGTATGAACATCATTTGAAGCATAGATTGAGACGTAGGTTCATGTCGTATTTCCACTTGAGAATGTGAAATATTCTACACCAGTGATGAGCTGGTAGTCCTAAATGAACTTCCCAACACATTTGAATCATCAGCATCATTACCTTGGCAAGTTAATAAGAAGTGATATGTTATCTAAAACTCTTATTAGATCATTGATGTAAATCTGGAGGATAATTCAAAGTGATACGATGCCCATTGTATAAACTTTGTGATACTTTTATTATGGCTATGCCACGGAGTGGGTAGATGCATTTTGTTCACTGGTTTGTTTATGCAATAACTGTCCAACAAAAACTGTCCAACAGATTTATTTAAAACTTGATACCTACATATAAATCATGAAAGGGAATAAACTGTTAAATTGCAGTCAAATCTGACCAAGGTCAATGGTTGATGACCTCTGCCTGAAATGACCAACAATGTATCATTCTCACAGAACTGAAAATCCACTTATCTATTTTTAAACATTAATGGGATTAGGAGGGTCGTTCATGGGGTTCCAGGGTTCTGCCTTGGGCTCCCTTAATCCAAATTCTAAATCTTGGAGCCCAATTGTTTATGGAGTTGACGTGAAACACTGTCCTGTAACTAGTTCATTAAATAATCCTGTAAAAGCCCAAAACATGCTATTCTCAAGTATCACAAAGATGGATTTAGGTCCTTTTTGAAGGCACATTTTTTAATATTACCTGATAGGTCTGACTATAATAGTGTTCATTTCGAATGCTTATTTTGTATAAAATCTTAACATATAAAACATGTAAAAAGATACAAACCATATATTTAGACATAGTATAGAACATATAATGGATAAATGGAATTTATGTAATGGCTATTAACAGGAGTTTGTTGTTTTGGTGACATGAAAAAGAACTTGTATTAACCAGAGTCTTGAGATTAGAGTACACGCTATCTTGGTGGCTGTGGAGAGAGAGAGTAAATTCCTCTGAGATACGGGCTGATGACGTGTGAGAACGATTGGGGACACTGTAGTGATGTGTGCGTGGGATGTGAAGTAGGTAAATGTCTGTTTGACGAGCATTCTATAAGTGCTTTGAGGGCCATTTGAAGGTACATTCTTCAATTGGATCACTGATAAACCCCGTTCATATAATCCACCTATCCGCAAAGAAAGTGTAACATTGGCAACTATTTTACCAATGCATTTCTAATAGCTGGGTAAAGGAACAGGAGTCACTTAAAAAATGTGCTATTTCTTCTTTCTTTTCTCCGGCTATTTTGCTGCTAATTTGCGGATTGAGAATAAGTAAGCGAATCTTATAAACTGCATCTGTAAAATAGCTGTAAAAGTTTTGACTTGTGCATCGCGCTCTGGCATTATGAGTCACTATAATCACAATGCTCGTATGGCTTAGTGAAACATTACCATCGCATGTTTGCGCTTGCTAGGGGTGTGGGGAGAGTGCAGTATTGTGTCCAAAATACCGCAATACCATGGCTTTTTTGCTGTATATGAACAGTGTTTTTGGAGGATCGCTGGAAACTTTCTTATCGATGTGCATCGGTATTAAAGCAGTGTTATCATGATTATGGTATATGAACAGGGCTACAGGTACATGTAGGTAGTTGAATTCTACTTGAGGTAGAGTGGATGTGAGATATTGGACAGCTTGTCAGGGTTTCTCTGATTGATTGTGGCTCTATCCCCACAAAGACTCAACTTTGATCCCATTAGTAGCACATACATGTACTCACCATCATCCACTCAAGGACATTATTCTTGCGGTGAATTGTCTTTTTTTTCATCGCATTCCTATTTACTTTCTCTTTGCAGTTTAGACTTGTTTTCCCCTCGTACTCTGATATGCGTCTTAAAATATGATGATACATTTAAGTAGTTCTTGAAGATAATTAAGCTGTAATGTACAATGTAGATTACATGAAAGGGACTTTATCTCTTTTGCAGAAATAAGCAAATTCTGTAAAACTTTGCATAAACCACAAGGACAAAGAAGATATCCATTTTGTGAAATACATCAATGTTAACAGGGACATACATGTAGGATTCAAATATTGCACATAAACAAATTGCTTTATACCCTAGTTTGCTCAGTTTATTTTCCAAATAAAGATTAGATTTGGGGTTAGCAATGAAATTGCACATTCACATGTACAATGATACCATATCATACAGATGAAAAAAAATCTCCCTGTCGACAATATTTATCTGAGTTTTTTAATTTGCAGTGTTCAGAAATAATTTATCAGTTGAAGGTCTGTAGGTACTAGACTATGCTATTAGATGACCCAGCAATACATCAGTTGGAAATGTGATGGTCAGTGGTCAATATAAGTCCATTTTAAGTTTGTTTTCTGTTCCTTCATTCTCTGAAATTCATAACTCTTTATTTGTCGTGTGCATATGTTTTCACCAGTAATTTAGACAAAACCAATAGAGCAGCATATCTGGAACAGAAATGGTTAAATAATATTTTGTTTAACATACCATTTTAAATAAAGTTCATATTTCAGGCCTGCAAAAGGGATTTAAATTATCTTTAAAGGGATTATAGGTTTTTTTTCTCTCATGTATGCTTGTTTGCTTTTCGTACCCTGTCATTATTTCTGCATTTATTGACTGCAGCTTTACATTTCAGTAGGTGAATCATCCCTTTAACCCTCTCACTAACATAAGTGCATTAGATGTTAAGATTTAAATGGGGCACCCCAGACCTAGTGATGAGTGAGTTTATTGATTACTTCATATTTACATATCCAGTGCTAGAGTAGTGCTTATGTAAATATTATGTCATCTATTTTTTAATGTAGTTTTCTGTACATTTTTGCATTTTCTTCAAAGTTTTGTCAATCGACTTTTCAAATTTTATATAGATATTCATAAAACTGAATGAATTACTTGAATGGACTACTAATGTGGTAGGCCCAGTTAACACTTTATGTAGTAAATTTTCTTTTTGTTTCCATGGTAGCACGATACGAATCTGGGACTACACCCAGGACAGCTGCGTGAACATCCTGGTGGGTCATGCGGGCCATGTGAGGGGGCTGATGTGGAACCCAGAGATACCTTACCTACTCATCTCTGGCTCCTGGGACTACACTATCAGGGTTTGGGACACGAGGTAAGACCATATGTGTAAAAGCCCCAAAACATGCAAATATCAATAAGTGGGATTTAAGTCCTTTTAACTACACTATCAGGGTTTGGGACACGAGGTAAGATCAGACATGTAAAAGCCCCAAACCATGCAAATATCAATAGGTGGGATTTAAGTCTTTTTGACTACACCAACAGGATTTGGGATATGAGGTAAGATCAGAAGTGTAAAACGTCTAAAAAAAATTTCCATAGAGGTATGGGTGTAAAAATATGTACCTATTGATACATCAAGTGCACAGGTAAAATGGTAGATATCCTTTATAGAAAATGACAATTAAAAAACAAATTTAACAACATATGGGAGAGCATCTCGCATGTGACATTACAAAATTGAAAATTAAAATCATAACTTTCTTTTCCTTTAATGGATTTTAGTCTCCCCTTCACTAAATGTTTTGTTCACGCTTTTGCTTTTAGTTAAACAAACTTAATTTCAAGGTGGACTTTATATCCTGGACAATGACATAAGATTAAGCAATGATTTCTGCAGAAGAGGCACGTAGTTATTTAAAAATGTGCATTGGCAATGAACGGGTAGTGTAAATATGACATGAACATATGTTGTTTGTGTGGATTTTTCGCTTTTGAAAAGCCAGCTGATCATACATAAATACCAGAAACAAGTTTGCACAAGGAAATGACTTATTCAACTGTGGACATTATTTTACAAACATTTGGTATTGTTTGATTGTGATGTGTACATAGCAGATGTTCAAATGTATTTATGGTAGAATACTACACCCCTGGAATATAAAGTCACGTTTTGCCTGTTTTACCAACTTTTGCTTTGGTTGCATCCTGTGTTCTTCCAAGGGATGTTTAGTTAGTCTGTCAAGGAAGATGCAAAGTTATTGACCACCTGTTTATATTAGATAACATATACAAAATCAATACATTTGTAAAGTGAGCACTTCTATTAGTATACTTCTAATTTGATTCACTTGTGCTTTGAAGAAATATGCTGCCATCGTTAGATAGTTAATTGCTTAGAAGTATTTGTATTTATCAGGTCTTTATCCTATATTCATTGTCTCCTTCTCTCTCTATGATTATCTTGGTACCTCTAGGGATGGTGCCTGTGTAGATAAAGTCTTGGACCATGGAGCTGATGTCTATGGTCTTACTATGCACCCAAGCAGACCCTTCATCGTAGACTTAACATCTCCTTCTTTCTCTGATTATCTTGGTACCTCTAGGGATGGTGCCTGTGTAGATAAAGTCTTGGACCATGGAGCTGATGTCTATGGTCTTACTATGCACCCAAGCAGACCCTTTGTTCTAGCCTCTTGCTCCAGGGATTCCACCGTGCGGCTCTGGTCTCTGACATCACTGGTGATGTCATCACAGATGAGGATCATTGCCAGACGGCCATGGCAGGAGGTTGTCAGCTCAACAGGTGAGTCAGTTAATGCTGTATGAATTTTGCCATCCCTTAAATTGGCAACCCTGCGTATATGAATAGAGATAGAGAGAGCAGCGTCTGAATGTTAGGGACTACATTTAGCCACCCCTTAAATTTGCAACCTTTGGATAGGTTACTTTAGTACATTTTGAAAAAGTTGTTTAAGAAGACTGAAAATAAGTGAAATTTGTGCACAGAATCCCAAATTTGAGCCCAGCTCAACCACAGCATGATAACCTGATGCCATTGTTGCCAGTTTCACTATTTACAAAGCTTTGTAATCTTGCCTTTCAACATTTTATTTTTCATTCTTTTATTTATCTATTCCTGAGATGCTTTGGAGACAATATTCGAATTGAGGTTAAAAGACCCCATTAAATCTTCAGTAGAAAAATACAGACCATATTCATAAACCTTACACTGATTTTTTTTATTTTTTTATTTTTAAAAATAGATCATGCAATGGCGGTCAACTCATATCCCCTCATGTGCGGTAGAGTCTCCCGGGATCTCAAGTCTAGGATAGACCACTATCGAGGCAACGTGGACTATCCAACCATTCTAAGATGGTTCTCTCATCTCTTTGCAGTGAGTATGATCATTTGTTGTGGTATCAGTACTCCTTGCTACTATGTTATTAAGTATTTTCAGAATCAAACCTTGTGACCATCTAAAATCTTCATGCTAGGTATGTAGAATATTGTTTGGGGCATATTCTTTAAAGATCTGTATGTGGTAATTACATGGAGATATGATATAATACTCTACATAAGTGTATTTATAATGTTCTAGTTTTGTTATTTGTACAGGGTTTGTTCCATTCATCATTTATGATTGGGGACTCGGTAAGAATGGAATGAGTGCATCTTTCTGGCTGCCAAGATGCTAAAATTATCCTTTGGGATTGGACAGTTGTCACAAAGACTTACAAGCATCTGGTGACTGGGGTAATGAAGTGGTAAAGCACTTTGAAATCATATTGTTTCATGTTAAGTGCTTTATGAATAAAAACTATTAGGATTTTAGTGAAAGGGCTCTCTGGGGTAATTTTGGTTTTGAAAAGACATTTTAAGCATACACCTAGTAGTTGTAAGGAAAGTATACTCCATCTTCTAAATGAATGAAAAACAAGTCAGACAGAAATCTTGGGGAAGGATTATAAAGTGCCATCTACTGTGTACCGAGCAGTACCTTAAACTGCTAGGCTATTTCTAGTCCACAGATTAAGACATAATGAAATAGTAACAAATGAATAAGAGTCTCATTCAATCTGACTCATGAATATTCATGTGTAGTCCGCTGTAAGGACCATTCAGCTAGATTTCATATAAAGGGCCTTTTTGGGGTAATCTACATTTGAAAAGAAATTTTAGGCATACACCCAGTCGTTGTAAGGATAGTTCTCCAACCTATGAATGAATTAAATACAGGTCAGACAAAAATTGTTATGATTGTTCTCAATCTCCATGCTTCAGTCACCGAGTGGCACAGCGAATCTATGGGAGCTGGTTTCAGTGCTGAGTGGGCAGGATGACAGTCTACTGCCAGAGAACTACTCCAGTGGCATCATGCATAGAAAACATCTGGTCAAGTTTAGATCCGTAAGCCTGCATGCCAGTTCTAGAACTTATTAATGACCAGAGCAAAAATTATCAATCTTTTGGTTTTCCAATTGGCAGCAATATTTTTCTAGTAAGATATTTAATATAAAATGTAATATAAATTACATTGTAGATTAAAATAACCCTAAAGTTACAATTTTAGAGTGGTAACTGTGGTAGTCTTAAAGGGATTCAGATTTCAAGCATGTTGCCAATTTGAAGATATGATGATGATTTCACCTTTATTTGAATTTGAAAAATCAGTACAATTGAAATGCAAGTTACTGCACATAAAGAATGGAGTCATGTGCACAAATTGATGCTCTTTTATTCAATGCATCTGTTAATATTTCTATTATTTTTTTATATCAGAGGTAAAGCCACATCTATATGTGTGATGCTTTGTCCAGAATGGGTTAAAAAGTTTCCTTATTTAAAAACAAGAACTTTCAATAAAAAGGGTTATTTTTACATGGAAAGACTAAGAATATAGATGATGAGCATAATGCCTTAATGATGCACAGATGTATATAGTTAATCATTTGTTTTAAAATATGTATTTTTGTTACTGCCAGTCTGATGCGATGGAGCTAGAGATGGCGCGGCTAGGAGGGCGAGGTGCCTTATCATCACGAGGGAGGGAGGAGAAAGTGAGAGAAGCTGCCATTCTACACATGAAGCTGGGAGATGTAGAGAGATACTGTGAGCTGATGGTGGAACTAGGAGAGGTGAGGAATAGGGTGGGGTGGGGTGGTTTGATGGGGGGGGGGGGGAGGGGTGCCTTATCATCACAAGGGAGGGAGGAGAAAGTGAGAGAAGCTGCCATTCTACACATGAAGCTGGGAGATGTGGAGAGATATTGTGAGCTGATGGTGGAACTAGGAGAGGTGAGGAATAGGGTGGGGTGGGGTGGTTTGATGGGGGGGGGGGGGGGGGCGGGGTGCCTTATCACGTGGGAGGGAGGAGAAAGTGAGAGAAGCTGCTATTCTACACATGAAGCTTGGAGATGTGGAGAGATACTGTGAGCTGATGGTGGAACTAGGAGAGGTAATAAGCTCAGTGGGATGGTTTATGTGTGTATGTTTTTTGTTGGGGGGGGGGGGGGAGGATTGGAGGGTGGGGGATAGCTGAGTGCCTTATCCCATAGGTAGAAAGAGAAAGTGAGCAAAGCAGAAAACTGGTATATGAAATCTGGTATCTGGGGGATAGCTGAGTGCCTTATCCCATAGGTAGAAAGAGAAAGTGAGCAAAGCAGAAAACTGGTATATGAAATATGCTTGTACCAAGTTTTATGATTGTGTTGTCAGAGTTTGTCATGGGCTTCTTCTGGTGTTAATCACTCTATAGGAGGTTCTGATTTGGAACATTTACTTAAAAATATTTTTCTTAATAATCTATTTCATATTTGTATTAAAGGTCAGTACAGTGTCATACATGTACAGTGAAACCTGTCTATAGTGGCCACCCAAGGGAAACACAAATTGTGATCTTTGTAGACAGGTGGCTGCTATAGACAGTTTCTTTAACACATGATCTCTCTCCTGGGGAATTATTTTAGTGGCCACTATAGACAGGTTGGCTGCTATAGACAGGTGGCCGCTAAGACAGGTTTGACTGTACGTGTATGTAGATCTGAAGTTAGACCTTAAATAAAGAAGATATCTTGTGGTTTTTCTGCTCACAGTGGGAGAAGGCTCTGTCTGTAGCACCAGGTGTGTCGTTAGACTACTGGAAGCAACTAGCTGAAAGGTGAGGTAACCAGAGATTTTTTTTCAGTTGTCATATCAGTGTATTGAACTTGAGTTAATGCAATTCTTTTCTCCCTCCGTATGTGTCTACAAATGAATAAATGTAATGTTGATTTGACATTGGCGTGGTAGAAAATGGTCTTGAAAAAATTAAATTTGAATTATTATTTTTTTTTGTTATGTATTAAAAATTGATGCAAGTCTTTTAAATAATATGCTAATGGTAACTCCATAGCTTGTTCCAGGTTTGTCAGAGTTGCAACAACTAATAGATTCAGAACGCGCTCCTCCCATTGAAACTGAATCACTAGATACAGTTGATCGTAATACTGTTCAGTATACTTGTGAATACATTACGAACATGACATTGTTAAAATGTGATGTGACCCTCTTTTTCCCTTACACTCTTAGATATGCAGAGTGCCTGTCTGGCAGTGAGAGCCTTGACTGTGTGCCTTACTACCTCATCACCCACAACATCAAGAGACTGGTGCAGTTCTACAGCAACCGAGGCCAGCTCCAGGACGCGCTGCTCATAGCGCAGGTCACTAGCGAGGGCGCTTTAGGGCAGGAGACAACTAGGCCAAATGTTCCAAACGGTGTGATGGCGCCCTCGGAGGTCAGACATGAGACGGGGAAGACGCAGAATGGGCTTCGGGCAGAAGAGGTGGAGTCAGAGGAGACAAAGAAGTAAGGGGGATTTTGCTTGAGATGCTGGTGCTGTGTTGCTAATGATGGTGATGAAAGCGATTATGATAATAGAGATGATAATTATTTTTTGAAGACAATTGCGTCAGGATGATTGGGATAATGCTTGGCTAGAACTGACATCAATTCTCGATGAATGGTTTGCGCTGTTCTCTTCTTTCTTTAAATAGCTTATTATGCTAATATAGGCTTCGAGATATCAATATTTGATCGATTGCTTTTGGGACGTGTACTTCTGGTTTTGCGATGTGCCATACAAACTTAACCCACATTACATTCATCACCAATGGATATTTTCTGTAATTTCGCCATTTGGCATCATCCGCCCAGCATTGGGCTGCTCTGCAGAAGAATCCTATTGATCAAATGAAAAGTTACAGAGCGGAAAATATTGTCTGCAAGATTATAACTAGACGTTGACACAAGACTAGTATATAGTTAAATTTTGGAGAAGGCACATGTTCAGAACCGGAAGTTTTCACTCCAAGAATTAAAGGTACAAAAATTAGAGTGCCACAGGTGGTCAGATTCTGAGAGCTATATGAGATTTGTTCACTTGCTGAAGATGGTGATGATTGTAATGGTGCAGGTCGCAAGGATTGATCTAGTGGTATTGTCTTGATTCTGTTTTTTCCTGTCCTCCCCTCCAGACTTCTTGTGTCTGTGACAGAGCAGATGGCCAACCGCTTCTTTCAGAACGGGACGCCAGTGATAGCAGCCTGCTGTCATTTGGCACTCGGACAAACAAAGGTAGGCAACAATGATGAGGACACATGTAAATGCTCCCATCATGCTCCTGCAGATATTGTTATATATATAACAACATATAATTACAGTTTGATAAGATTAAAAATATGGGAAATTAGAGAGGAAATTTTCTGTTCAAAATAATCCTAACCTTAGTTTTGTTGTCATACTTCTGTAGTTATGTATATGTTAAATGATTATTGATCTATCACTAAATCTGCAAATTGGCGACTTTACAAAGTAAGAGACTTCTGTTGGAATGTGTGAAATTGCTCACTAAATCAGAAATTAGCAACGTGACAGATATCTCTCGCTCTTTGAATTGGGACAGGTACTGCTATAAATTTAATTTGCTTGACATTTTCTTAGATACGCATTGTAGTACAATGCTCAGTTTTAAAATGGTTTGTTGATTGATTGGAAATCGTGAGAATGATGTGAACGATACATTTTGATTTCAACCCCCTGCTGCCCCACCCAGCTAGCCTTATCCAAGCTGATCAGAGGCTATGAGCTGGAGCTAGCTGTATGCATCGGCCGGTCACTACAGGGAGATGACCATGTGGGACTGGTCAACGCTGCAGTAGAGATGTTGTCATGCCGCTGTGAGGCGCAGGCTAACTGGTATGTCCAGTCAATTACAGTGTATGTGTATGTGTGTGTATGTATGTGTGTGTGTGTGTATGTGTGTATATGTGTGTATGTGTGTGTGTGTGTTCTTCTACATTCTGCCTTTTGAACAAAAATTGATATAGATAATTACTGTATGCTACTCCCAAACAGATATAAGTGGCTTGTTAAAAGAGGAAACAGGCTTTCTTAACTGTTTTTCAAAAGCAGCTGTAAAACATCATTTTATTAAGCAGATTGATATATATAAGTTGAATTTGATTGATTGATAGATTGACTGAGCAATGTATTGATGTATTAATTCATTGATTTAGCATTTAAGTGCTTACCGATTCAGTTTCAAACTCTGTGATTCAGAGTCACTGGCTAACTTACTTGAGTGATTGACATAGATTTGTTGTGCCTGCATAAAGGGGTGTGGAAACTGAATGTGTCTCTTTTTATCATTTTCATAATTCATTGCCTATTTCTTGCAGGGACCTTGCCTTGAGCTTGGTGGAGAACCTTCCTAACAGCCATGAGCTGAAGACCAAGCTGTGTGCTCGCTGTGTGGGCAGCACCGCAGAGATCAACCACATGCATGAAAAGGTCTGAATCATAGACTAGGCCCCTTCATGTCACAGAGAGTTGCTGTTGCACCATATAATCAAAATATCAATTGAAGTTTGTTTCTAAGAGGAGCTAAATCTACTTTGAAAATTAAAAGTAGAAATTAGTCTTAACTTCTTACCCCTCCAAAAGCTCTAATGCTTCTCACTGTGCAGATACTAATCACTAAATTTTTAAGAAAAATGGATGAGCTCCTTCTAACAATGAGCTATTCAATTAAAATGATACATCAGTTGATATCCCACAGATAGGCTAGGGGGTCATGGAGTTCCCTTTGACTGTGCAATCAATATATCAGTTTTACTAATAGATTGAGTGATATCATCCAACAAATAGGCTAGGGCCCCCTTTCACAAAGTGTTATCCTTGATTGTGCAATCAATAGATGAATTAGACTAATACAACCCCATAATTGATATTTCTCTTTGCAGGAATTTGATCAATAAAGGGAAGGTTTCCCTGATTCTGCTTTTACAATCTGTTTTTTTTTACGAGTTCTATCAAGAATTACTCTTTGATGTTGCTCTTCTCCCAGGCTGGTCTCCCCCCTCTGGAAGATTGCAGCCAGAAGGCACAGAAGCTGTTAGAGTCTGGTGATGTGAGGGAGTGTGTCCGCTACTATCTACTGTCACCTACCCCGGAGGTAGCTCTGACAGTGGGGCTTCCTGAAATCAAGCGTAAGTCAGCAAGATTTTAAAAAAGTAGATTATGTAGGTTTATTGCCCTATTTACCACAGGAGGCAGTAATTGGTTTCAATAACATCTACTTAAACAGGGAACCCGGCCTGTGGAACAAATCCAGGGGGCACTGTGCACACACTACTTGCATTGAAGCATTATGCTACCCATAATTCATGTTGGTATATAAGTGGTTGAATACACATTAGGCACCTCTAACCACTAATGACCCATGACCTCTGATGACCTTTGACCCCTTTCTGTTGTTTACCACTTCCAGGTCATCTAGAGCGATATGATTGGCTGATGGATGATGTGCATGTTTCTCATTCTCTACTTTTGCTGCAAAGTGACTGAAATGCATCTCATTCAGAGTGATTACATTGATACTTTAAAGCTTCTGGTCTCAAGTGACCCATGACCTCTGCTGACCTTAGACCCCTATGTGTTGGTTCCCCCTCCGCATCATGTAGAGCTATCTGATTGGATGATGGATAATGTATATGAAAACTTATTCTTTACTTAAGCTACAAACTGACTTACATGTATTTCATTCAGAGTAATAACAGACCTTAAATCCTTTGACCCCTTCTGTCGATCACCCCCTGCAGGTCATCTAGAGAGATCTGATTGGGTGGTGGCTGACGTGTATGACCTACTACAGCTGCTGGGCTGCATCCGAACAGAGAGACTCATGATGCAGAGTGTCACACAGTAAGACCTTGTTTGCTCACTATTAGTTATGGTTAATTTAATCAAGATGTGGCATGTTAAGCGTTTACCATGACGAGACAAGTATTGCATATTGATTTTCTGTTGTGCTCCTACCCCCTAGACAGCGGCATGAGCTGGTGATCCTTTCTTGCTACATGGGCGGGCTGGTGGCCATGAGAAGGGGTTACCAGTCTGTGGTGAACCCCATGCTGAGTCTAGGGCTGGCGGTCATGAGGCAGGGACAGCATGGGGAAGGGTTCCCCCTCTCTGTGGCTACTGTCCAGGCAGAGCTGGAGGCATGGGGCGCTATCATGGCTAGGCAGCAGCACAGCAAGAGGTGAGATCAGCAAAGATCATGAGGGTGAATTCCATGGTGTGGGTTGAGGTCATGTCAATTCATTTAATTTGTCATGAAACATACATATAGACATATACAGACATATACAGACATATACAGACATATACAGACATATACAGACATATACAGACATATACAGACATATACAGACATATACAGACATATACAGACATATACAGACATATACAGACATGTACAGACATATACAGACATATACAGACATATACAGACATATACAGATATATACAGACATATACAGACATATACAGACATATAAAGACATATACAGACATATACAGACATATACAGACATATACAGACATATACAGATATATACAGATATATACAGACATAAACAGACATATACAGACATATACAGACATATACAGACATATACAGACATATACAGACATATACAGACATATACAGACATATACAGACATAGAAAACGAAACAGCAGGGGAAGTGAATAGAAGGATCCAGTTGGCTTGGGCAAAATTTGGCAAGCTCAACTTCATATTTCGTGATGAGAAGCTCCCTCTTTCTCTCAAGAAACAGATCTTCAACCAATGTATCATACCTGTGCTCTCTTATGGATCAGAAACATGGACCACAACTAAGAGACTGGAAAGAAAACTTAGAGTAACCGAAAGGGCTATGGAAAGAATTATGATTGGTGTTACAAAGAGGGACAAAGTTAGAAACCAGGATTTGAGAAAGAAAACTAAAGTACGGGACATAGTACAGGAAATTAAATCAAAGAAATGGAGGTGGGCTGGTCATCTGGCCAGGAGGAAAGATGACAGATGGACATATAAATTAACCATCTGGATCCCCAGAGCTAACACCAGAAGAAGAGGCAGACAAAGTAGGAGGTGGATTGACGATATTAGAGAATATGGTAGTGTGACATGGAAACGAACGGCACAAGATAGATCGAGATGGAAAAATGATGAGGAGGCCTTCCTTCAGCAGTGGAGAGAAATAGGCTAAATAGATACAGACATATACAGACATATACAGACATATACAGACATATACAGATATATACAGATATCTACAGACATATACAGACATTAACAGCCATATAAACATGAACAAATCATTAAGTCATTCATCAGAATACTCATATAAAACAAATAAACCAGATTATGAGAATGAACCAAAGTCTGCAGATCACATCACATCAGCTTCTTCAGTGAGTTGAGCAACTGAGAAATTTTCCTGTCAAATATCCCCCATGTTTCTTCGTCAAAATACCTCCTGCAATGTTCGATAGTGGGCTGAGTGCACATGTTACTGCAAACTGTTTAAATTCCTCTTTCTACTAAGAAAGTAGCCAATTGGGTACTTGAATACATATTTTAATATCACCCATATGGCAGTAAGTCTAATTAGTATGCTCCTTGTGATATTGCCCTCAGCTCCAGTCCTCCGACGTCTCTACAAGAAGACATCCACCAGACCATGGTCATAAGGGCGGAGTCCTTGACCTTTGACCTGGAGACCGGGCCAGACTTTGTGACAGGGTCACATCTGCCAAGCCACTCTGACGTCCATGACTCGCTCTTCACAGCCAGCAGGATACAGGTGAGTGATGACGAGGATAATTAGTATCCCAGAGACCAATTTCAATAGGGCTATTCCACGGTTACTCACGTTACATTTGGAGACACTTTGACTCATACTTGGAGCTGTAACTCCATTATTATTGATAGGAACTAAACATCTCTTTATCACAACAAAGTACGCAGTCTGACTATCCTTTGTATAAGAATAAAACTTGGGAAATTTTGTTATGCTCCTAGCAAATCTTTGAAATGTGTCGGTTACTCACGTTACATGATTTGTAATGTGAGTAACCAACATATTGATGTTGATGTTGATGTTAGCTTATATCCAGCAATACAATTGCATGCCTGATCTTGTGTATGTATGAAAAGTTCAGAAATTAAATACGCTAAAATCAATTCAATTCGATACATTCAATTCAATTCATTCAATTTGTATTATAGTGAAACGTATGTGGGAAAACAACAGAAGGGAAATAGCAAAAATGAATAGAATTGCTTGTAAAATGCATGATTTGGGAAGTTCCATAAAAGATCCTTGTAATGCATATTGTCTTTCTTAACAGCTGATTTATATTACAGATAAATCTGTGTGTGAAGACAGATTGCTTGTAAAATCTGTCTTGCTCCTAAAATCTTGTACAGATTGCTTGTAAAACACATGCTCAGGGAGTGTCCTAAAAGATTTTTCTATGCAAGTACTCCTAATCAGGCAATCACTAATACAATATCTGATTTATCTTCCCTTCTGCTCCGCAGGGTCCTACATATTTCCTGGAGGATGGCAAGTCTGTGATTTCATTAAACGATGCCCTCATGTGGGCAAAGGTGAACATGTTTTCGCCCATGGGCTCCGGTGCTCCCATCAATCCCTTCTAAATCTAAAACCTTTGTTGGTCTCGAGACACTTTGCTGCTGTCCCTCACAGCCTCTAGTTTGCCACTAGTGTCTTTCTGCTGCAGCAAAGCTAGAAGAAATGAATACATGAAGCTATATTCAATTGCCATGGCAGTTCTTATGACTTGTGGGAGAAGAGCAGCTGTGTGAACGATCCCATAGGTTTACCATTAGGAATTATGTCATTAAGCATCAGTGTGAATGTACCTTATAACAGTGCTATGACATAAAAAAGTGATGCTGCACTTATGTCGATCAAAAGGAAGGATCTAGGCCTGATGGGATATTCGGATTCTCAATATTGTGTATATTGCTAGTGCAAATTTGTGAAGGTGAAACCACAAAGAGTTTCCCAATTTAGATAAGCTCTTCTCATCTCAGCTTGGTACTGCTGCACTGCCAAGAAAATCATCAAATGTGAGGAAGAACAAAAATGTATCTGCATGAAAGGAAGGCGTAAAACTTGATGCAATCTGTGTGAACAGCTAAAAAAAAATTGCCAAGCATTAAAAGTTGTCAATGACTCTATAGTGAACAGCATAATGTTTAAATCTAAGAAAGCCGTATTCATATTGTATTCACAGCTATCCCCCTAACTGCAAAGTAACGCGCTGTTACATTCTCCTGTATTTTTTGCTCCAGTTTTAATGGGTGGAATGCATTCAGAATCTTTTTCCACTGTAGTTATTGCTACTCAGATAAACAGTGGACAAGCTTTTGGGTAACCATAAGTAATGTATTGTGTGAATGACGACGTGCACAAAATTTGCATATATAATGAATATGGACTATTAAAAATCAGCAAATGTTTTACCTCCAATGGATAAAGGGTTTTGTGATTGACCTGTCTGACATCAGACCTGCCACATAAGTGCCTCCTTCTCTAGAAGGATGAATGATGTTGTTTTTTAAAGGGAGAGTCCACCCTGAAGTTAATTTTTTTTTTTTTTTTTTATAAAAGCAGAAACATATAAGAAATAAATTATTGAAGTTGGACAAAAATCCATCCAAGGATAACATAGTCATGAATTTTCAAATTATTTTATTAATAATGTGACGTCACTTGCAGCTACTCTGCTTAAAGTTGTGTGCTAATTTTTTTTAACATTTCCATTTCCTCAAAACGATATATACCGTTTTACGTTTGCATTTGATATATCATTAGACACATGTTTTTACACACATACCTCTATGAAAAAGATTTATTCCTTAATCACAAACCAGAAAAAATGCAACTTATGGAATAATACAGCATACAACCTACATATTTTTTTAGTGAAATCTACTGTTCTCTATACAATGGGATTTTGGTGCTTGAAATGAGAAGGAATTAGGAATTTTCTTAAAAACAAATTCAGGAAAGTGAAATTTCTACCTCTGTTTCTGGTTACATGGATGAAATCCGAGCCTATGAAGATAAAAAACATTGCATCTATTTTACTTTTGCAGAGTAATTTTATAATGAAATGATAATTCAGTACTGGAAAATAATAAATGGAATGTTCTATGTTCAGCTATTTTTTTTTATAGTCAACATTTTTATTTTTGTTGAATATCCGGTACATCTTTTTGTAGCTCTAAGACTTGGAGAAGGAGAAATTATTTTGGGATACAGATATAACTGTCACATCTCATGTTTCTCATGTTTTGAAAACAAATAGTCTCATTCTAATTGTGTAAAGGAGGCATTCACACCAAAGGAAACAATAATGTCATTGTGATATGAACATCATGCAGCTTTAGCTGTCGTTGAACGATCCAAAACTTAAATCACTTTCTTTTTCCTTGTCTGATTTTGCTAAAACTCACAGAACCATCCCCGTCATTTCTTTTAGTGGTAAAAAAGCACATTTTCATGAGCATGGTCCTCCCTGTAAACCACTCCTAAATTATATTCTTTTGGGGCAGACCAGAAAATGGGCTCAAGATTTGTCTCTTGTATTTATATATCTGAAATAAGTGTATATATTCACGGACCAAAAGTATTAGGTGTATACGGGTGTAAGGGGATCATCCTTATAGAATGAACTTGGATTAAAAAGTCATCAAATACAGCCAGCTCTTTAAAAAAAAATTAACAATAAAGAGAGATGCTGAAGAAATCTGTTCTGCATACTTCTCTAGATATTTAATTCAGGTATCAAGTTGTCTCAGTAAGATCAATGTCAGATGAGTGTACAATTTATTTTTCATCATATCCCTTACTACATAAACATACTTATTTTGTTGTCTCGCTGGTTTTGACCCGCGTAACAAATTTAGGCAATGTATGATATAATTAGATGTGTGTTGCTATTTCTTTCAACATAATCTTTAATGTATCCTGATTTTGTGCAGTGTGTGTGACAGCATGTTTTAAACCCAAGTGTGAGTTTGGCTTGAATTTTAATCTATGCGCATTCATTAACCAAAGAACTAGACTTATTAGTTTTTAGTTGTATATCGTTAAAGCGGAGAAATGTTTATCCAAATATCCTGAAACCATATCAGGCTTATACCGTCCCTCAGATAGGATGTTGAATGGAGGTCTTGTGTATAGGATTTAGTTATGTAGCAGATGAATCTGTAGCACACATGCAAATGTAATAATTGCTTTCATGAAGAATGCGCTTACATCTCCAATGAGACATAGTCTCAAGAATCAAGCTCTATGTGTTTTCTAGTGCTTTGTACCATAGCTTGGTTAACTGTCAGATTCATATACCTCAAGTTAATGGATGACAGTCATGACATAGATTCAACCACCTGCTTTTGATTGGGCAATAGAACCTCAAAAATACTTTTAATCCTTCTTGAGTACTGGTACCTCAAATGTAATATTGACCAATTAAAAACACCTTTTCTTGCATCCACGTTTGTATAAATTAGGGGTAACCAGCATGTGTGAGTAAATTTTGTGTGTCAAATGAATTATCCCTTTGATACCATGATCGCCACCATTTGAATGATGTCACAATACTCCTTGCACGCTTTTGCAATGCAAATACAAAGGCGAACACACGTGGGTTAAAAACACGGTGTGTGTAATCTAAAAACAACGTAGTAGATTGAGAGATAGAGTGGAGTGTTGCTCTGGAAAAAAATCATGTTGAATGGTTTGGGGCTCAAAGTTCTTAAACATATTGAGCATGAACAGTATTTTGTATATAAAACAAATATAAACTGCTGTGGCATTATGGCATTGCTTTGAGATCACCTTGTGCCTATAGTTTTAAGCATGCCTCACAGAGCAGTCTCTATTTGTCTGCCAGCGGTTTGATTGTGATGTTAGTTCAGAAAGAAAGCAACACAGATGGGCTGAATAATGGACAATACCCTGTATTTCTATTTCTGTAATGTACAAATGAATTTGCTTTGTCCTTAAAGTTTGAATCTTTAAGCATCTATGTGTTAGACCTTATTTTTCACCCACTTAAATTGCATTTTTAGCTCTGGTTTCATTTAATAGACCATCATGTAGATTGTATGTGAAGCTGCAAAAAAAAAGAATGAAAAAGAAATGGTACTGACCATTTCAGGAAAAATTGAATTATTTGGTGAATTGCTTGAAGGTATTCAACCTGAAGGAGCTCAATACACTGATAATATTGTGCTGTTGATAATGATATTCATCAAAGTTGATGCACGCTTTGTTTGTTCTTTGATTGAAATACAGGTGACAAAAACGATTCATTATCTATCGGTCATCATGTTCATTATAATTTTGTTTATGCAAGTTGCATTGAATATTGTTTTTTTTACATACATCAAAGTTGTATCAACCATAGGCTTAAGACAATCTTCATTTCAATGCAATTGAAAAAAAAATTTGATTGACTTACTTTCGTGAACTTTTTTGACTCTCTAGGGCAAAATGTTGTAAATTATAATTTATGAAATTATATTATTAAACCAAAAGCACCTTGAATTATTAGATCTCATTATGGGTTGATTGTGTGTGTTCATATAAATATACAGTGTGTAAGATATGAAATATTTTTATACTTCTATAAAATGCTTTAAATACAGGGATGAATACTAACTTGATTACAGGTAGTGGATTTGCAAGTGCCAAACTTTATTTTTGTTTTACATTATTTGTTCTTCTTCAAAACTAAACAACTGAGAATTTAAGTTAGCTTGTACAAAGAAAACAATTTGTCAATCTACTGATGTTATCTGCAGCAGTCTTGATTTTTCAATGTATGGAATTAATTTTTGGATATACATATCAATGGATTTAGAAAGTCAAACAAAAAAGGATCTGCTCCATTGTGCCGTCATGAAACCGCTTGTTAACAAACTACAATGCAGTGCAAAGAATTGTAGGGATAGTTCAACCTCTACTCAGTATGAGTAGAAGCACTAAAAATATATATATATATATATTTGCTGAAGGATTTTTCTGGATGTATTTTGTGTGGACAAAAGCGTGTATTTTGAGGAGATGAACATCACTGAAATAATCGCATGTAGCAGCAAACGATATAATCATATATGTGTTTGAATTGAACTATATTAATCCAGGAGCTTTGTGTTACACTCCAATTGATATTGAAGCATGTATGTACATTAAATTTAATTCGAAGAAAACTTACAAACTTTGGCTGAAGCAAGCTGAAATTCAAATTTGAACGATCTGATTTTTATACCCATACAGGTTTGCTGTGATGTAGATATAGTTGTGTACTATTGCAAACCACTTAACCAATGCTGTTTGACTCTCTGTTTTTTGCAATGTTATGATTGTGAGAAAGTAAATGATTGTATATTTTGGGATTGATTTATAATTAAATAATTATTTATATGATGAAAATAGCAAGCTTCATTTGTTTAATTGTGTGTATATCTTCAGTCTGAGAACAAAGAAAACCTATATAACCGTTTAGTTTAATTCAGCTTTTATTTACAAATGTACATGTATGGTGCATAGTAGTATGTACAAAAGTATATACAAAAGTATAGTACAAAAGGAATATAAATATCAGAAGTCTGCAAGCACTATACTTCAGTACACTATGTCAAATAGGCATGCCTTACAATACTTTAAACATGTATGACACTAGCTTTAATGAGATGAAGAAACATCAATGTAGCCAATTCAATGCACCATGAAGTGGTAAATTTTTGGCCCATATTCTGAGTTAATCTGGATGAACTTATAGACAATGATAACCTTTTGCAAATACTACTAAAGAACTGTTACGCCCTCCATTGTTCAGGTACTCTCCACTTGAATTATTTGACCCCGAGTAATATTTCACATGTCACAGAGACATAAACTCTGAACTCACTTCAAATCAAATCAAACTCCAGAAAATGGGCCATACAAGTACAGTAGACTCTATCATCAAACTCTTTTACCACTTAGCTGAATGCAAAGACAAACACCAAGCCAAGCAAAATATTTCCATGTTTACAATATTGATCCTATCAACAGACTCTCACTGTAAGCCAGGAATTCTAGCAGAAAGCATAGATTATGATGCATTTGATGAATATTTAGTTGTTGACTGCATAAAGTTGCATAGAAGCATTACAATTCAATATATAGAGTGAGTACTGTATTACTATATATGCATTTACTTATATTTGGTGCATCTGGTAGGCACTGTTCGGCAAAATCAACAAGTTAAAAAAATCAACAAGTTAAAAAAAAAATCAATTTTTTGAGCTCCAGATGACCTGCTTGAGCATATGGACACAAGCTGTTGATTATACAGTTGAAACGACTAACCACGAACCATAAATATACATATTATCTAAGAAATAAATCGCAACATAATATGTTGCAATTTATTTCTTAGTATGAATTGCAAATACATTGCAAATTCACCACTGTGCATCAATTTTTTTTGCATAATGCACAGAAAACATTAATTGTGCTGAAACACCACTGAAAGGTGGAAATTGCTTTGTGTTTGGTATGTTAATATTGTCATATACAACTGCTGATATTTAAATGTCACAAAATTGCTCATACAGATACAATACTTGACATACACTGTTGATACATGAATAAGAAATTGCATCATTTGTTTTGCATAATGCACATAAAACATTTATTGTGTTGAAACACCATTAAAATGTGGAAATTAATTTGTGTTTGGTATGTTAATATTTTCATATACAGCTGTGCTAATATCTAAACGACACAAAATTGCTCATAAAGATACAATACTAAACATACATATGAATTGTTGATACATAAATATGACATTGCATCCTTTTATTTACATCAATACTGCATCCTTGTGTTGCAAAACATCCACATGCATAGACAAAAACATGCTGCATCCTGCTGCATGCAACTAACCATTGATGGTAACTTTGCTACCAACGGCAAATTCTATGGAAACCTTGAATTTGATTGGCTGTTGTGCAATGTTCCCATGGTAGTTACCATTAATGACAGAATTACCATTAATGGTAAGTTTTATGCAACAGGGACGTGCTCTCAATCTACTGCATAAAGTGTTTAAGGCTTTTTCTTCTTGTTAATTGTTCTTGGCTCATTGCATACATGGTTTCCATGGTTACGACTGTCCACTGATGGGCGGAAGGACAGGCGACATGCTGGTCGGCCGGATGACCTGCTGGGTCACATGGTCAAGCTGGTTGACCTTGATTTCCTTGAAGTGGACACTGGGAGAGGAGGCTTGGTTTGGGTTGGGGCTGGAGGCTGTGAGAAGAAGGTCAAATGGAAATGGATTCATTACTTCACAAAGCTCACAGCATTTACATGGTCATAAAACAAGAATAATTGATGATAAAACCAGTTGTTGTCACAAGTACAGCATACAAAGTGGCCAATTTAAGTTTCCAGAGCTGTTATAGCTTAACTTTCAAGCAGTGGAAATCTTATACACTTACAGTAAATATAATACGCTCTTCCCCGTAACTGTTGTGACATCAGGAAAGAAGTCAATGGATCAGCTCAAATTCTAACTCCAAGCTATTTAAAGTTTCATTAACCATAGTTTCATTCACCTGTTAACAGCTTTGACTTGCTCTCACCCAATATTTTTTTTGCATACAATGTATGTTACCACAAACAATGAAAACCTTTCCTGGTTACCCTGGACAATTGTTGTCCAAAGCCTGTGTAAAAAATTGCTTACATAACAAACCTATTCTCTAGATCAAATGCGTGATTTGTTCTTATATAATATCATCACTCCATTTTTAAGAGCATCAATTGGCTTCGTTGTCCATGTAACACATTTACTGTTGAGTCACTGGTACTTACCTTCCTTGATGAGGTACTCCTTCTGCCGACTGTCTGCATGCCCGGAGTGAGGGGTGTGGGGGAGGGGGCGTCGGACGCACCTCTGGCCGATGGTGGGCTTGATATTGAAGCGGGACGGGTCCTCAAGCCGGTCCTCCTGTCTGTGCTGGATGTGACGGTTGATCAGATCTTGGGCCTGGAGAAAAAGGAAAGTGTATCATAATAACAATTGTTTTCCTGGGGTAGTATTCTGAAAATGAACTTATCTTTGAATGTCAGTCCCTTTCGATCGATAAATATAATTGGTATATTTGAGCAGTTTGTAATTTCTGTCAGTTTTCAGAATACCAGCTGACTTTGCTACGACAGTTTGGGGCTTATGTTTCTTTCTGAATCCCCCCCCCCCCTCCCCTTGTTAGATGCTTTCCCAGCTTAACTCATTTATATGCCAATGATGTTTTTTTTTCAATGAAGAATGCACAAACATCCCATAGAGCAGGAGTTTATTTGGCACACTAAGGACTTAAAGGAGAATGACTTTGACTTGAAAAAGAAAATCCCATCCAAATACAACTAAAATATTATTTTCATTCTGTATAAGTTGGGTTCCTATTTGGGATAGTAGAAAAAGGGCTACCAACATGTCCCATGTCAGGAGAGTAAAATATTATACCAAATGCAAATCTCATTGGAGCTCTTCGGGGGGAATTGTGAAAGAATATTGTTATCTTGATCCTTGCTTTACAAAGCTGTTAGTTTATCTTCAAAAGAGCTTCATCATAATCAATAGTGATCAGTCAAATGACATGTTTAGCGACCATATCATCTCCTCGAAATTATATCTCCAAGAATCTCAGTCTTGAGCCAACTGCTTCATTTGTCCATATTCCCCTACTCCACAATCTGCAAAGACATCATCCATGAAGGCTTTATCTAATATGATGCTTAAAGACATTTTAAAGTACAAGGATTGTGTTCCAATCCTTGACCAGTTGCTGGTCAATGTTGGTGTGGTGGTTTAACTTAAAGGATAAGAGAGCTACGAGCAGTTGGACATACCTTCTGTTGGCCTGTGATGATGTTGGGCTCCGTCTCAAACTCTGTGATCTTGAGGTTGGTCTTGACCGCCATGGAGGCGGTGGCTCTGGCATGCATGGGAAGGGTCAGCTGGTAGTGATGGTCAGTAAAGTCAATATCTCGGTCCAAGGCTAGCCGCTTTAACCTGAGCAAGGAAAAAAATACCCATGATACAATTTAGAATAAAAATAACATGGAGGATCATGATAAATAGCAACATCTACTGATGAGTAACACACACAAAAACAAACCAGAGGCTTGTGAATAGTACTTTAAAGTCTTCATTTTTTCTTCTTTTTAAAGATGTTATTAACTAAACATAAAATAAAGGGAAAAATGTTTTCCAGGTTCTCAAGCATTTGAAGTTTCAAGGAACAGGATATCATGATTGGAAAGTTTACAGCATAAAAAAAACTTCACAAGTAGAAGATATTTGTCTTTTGAATGCCTCAGTGAAATACAGAAGATGCATATAAAATGAAGGTGACATTAACATGAAAACAGCATCTTCACTCTTAAAGTTGAGTGAATTTCATGCCATGATGCAGGCCTGATTGATATCCTTTAAATCATTAAAAGCTAAAATACTTTATCATTAATGGCTGTTTCTTCCAAGAGCATATTTCATCCCACGCAATAAATGACATTGCATTAAACTTTGCCATAAAGAACACATTTCTTGGAAAACTTTTTAAACCCATATTGAGCTGAATTGGATCATTTTCCCAAAGAGATAAAGAGTTGCAAAAAAAACTTGTAATTGATTATAACTTGACTTATGCTTGTTATAAATCTTTTAATGTTAGATATAACGGATTGGACTTGTGATCAATTCAGATCAACTGAAACTCTTCACAAGATAGGACCCAGGTATTGGTACTGGTAAGACTCACTTTCTGTTTGTGAGTTTTGTGTAGAGATATTGAACGAGGAGCTCGGCAGCGTCAGGTCTGCAGTGAATGGTTCCGTCAATGAGTTCATAGGGAATGTCCAGGCCTCGCTTCTTGAAGAAGGTCCTGAGTAGTGACCAGTTACCCAGCTTGCCTTGCAGCCCGCTGCTGTTACCAAACGAGTGCATGTGGATGTCTTCTGGGAAGTACCAAGAGAAGATCTCGGCCACGAGGTAGCCGTTGGAGAAATCCCTGAAAGAATGATGAAAAACAATGAAATAGAAATAGGATATTAGACTTAAAACAATAGGAGATTTAACATTTGATATCTGACATATAGCCACTATGTCAACAACTTAGCCAAGTCAAGGCCAGTGTTAGCATTAGCACTAGCACTTATTGCAGTGTAGTCACACAATGGAGTACCAGTTTCTATTTATTTCTAACCTATCTACTTTCAAATGCTTTGAGGCGAGCCTTTGTTATCATCAGGATAGATACAAAATGGAATTCTTGCATGCTTTATTGTTATATTCAAATTGTCATCAGAAATATAACTTATGTAGAATGCTACTAATTAGGCAACTTACCTTCTGACATTTCTTACTGGAAATGTTAGATCCAAACTCTGGATCCACTTGAAAACATCTCGTGGCAAAGTTGAGGACGATGTCATGTTTTTTTCTCACTTATTTTATATCAGCGTCAGTGATAGTGTTAGTTGATATTTCACAAATATTGAAAAAACATTTGCTGAAGTCCGTAATGATCCAAATCAAAACTGTTTTAGCTGCACAGCTGGGTAAGTGAGATCGCGTCGTCGAGCGCTTCTCATTCAACCACGGGGAAGCTCCGGGTACAGATATTTCTGAGCGCCGCTAATACACGTAGCGGCTGCACCGTGTCGTGGTAGATGTGTCAGGAGTCGGAGCGATTCGTTTATTCACTGTTGACATGGCTACACGTACGGGGGATCGGAGAGACTTCTTTTTTTCATGAGTGAGGAAACTCTCTGTGCATACTTGAGGCTCAGGAGGGCGGTATTTCTTTTTAAAATAGCGCCATCTGTGGTTGAATCCAAAGTAGTCACTTCTTGCAGCGCAGCGAAGCGATGTGACGGGAAAATTAGATGAGGTAAACTTTCCTTTCTTACTATATTTATGGTGCTTATAGGGATGATATACATATTTTACGCAGGTAACTCTCACAAATAAACAATTGAAGGAACATTAAATGGGTGGGGGATAAGGGGAGCGAACACTGGAGTGGTTATTTTTGTTTTTTGTTTTTACACTGTCGGGCAGTCTGCAGCTGCATTCACTTTACACGGTAGATTGTGGGGCAGATACACTGCTGGGTAGTGCCAGAGAGCCGAGGGCGAGGCAGAGGGTAGGCAGAGAGCCCGAGTTGCAAAGTCGGCAGAGACTAGATTGGAGTTTCATGAACAGAATAACCAAACATTGATTAAGACAAGTCAATGAACAGTTATTGAGTTACTACTGAACTTGTACAAATTGCATAATCCTGATAATATGTGGTGCGCATTATGGGAAAATACACATTTCATCGGACATGCAAATGTGTGTATACGCCCTGAAATCTGAATCTGATTCTGATTCCTGAAGTCGAGTCCGTGTCTGAGAAGTAATTTAAAGTGAAACATGTGTTAATTGTTATATACTTGTACTTGTAGCTGAGGCTGAAACTGTTCAGAACCGTGACTTGTTTCATGTAAAAAGTGGTGCATCACCAAAAATTTTGATGTAAGTTGAGTTGTGCTATATTTACAACATAAATTTCTTAAGACTTAACCTTTTTCATTTTTCATTTTGTCATTTTATAGGAATACCCAGCTTGGTGCAGGTAAAGAAAGGAAGATGAAGTAATTCTGGATGTGCAAACAAGAGGATTGGACAGCATTGTGCAGAATTAAACTGTTTCTTGAGGAGATTTGACAAGAGAAGCAAGCCATCTGGGAGAAGGGGAAACTAGTAACAGCTACCATGCCGAGCCAGACGAATGAACCCCATATCGTAGATGTATGGATGACGAATCTTGAGGAGGTGTTCAGGAAGATTCGAGTCATCATCCAGAAATACAAATATGTTGCTATGGTAAGAGATCGATCATGTAAGGAAAAGCTGCCCCATGATGCACTGGGCAGCCACATTTTAATTATGTGTGCAGTCATGTTCACTTCTGATCCAGTGTACTAGTGTATGAGACCGGAAGCGGACATGATGGCAAAATGAAATTTGAATGTCACTGTGCTGTGCATTGTAAGACGAGCTTTCCTTTGGGAAGAAGTTTTGAGAATGAGGAAGGAATGAAGAGCGAATAATCTGTCATAGGCATGAGGAGGGTTCTCGTAAGTATTGATTCTGTTCGCGCAAACATAACCTCATGCAATCTAAGCAAGAGATAGTGTGTACAAAAATCACACTATTCTTCTTATCCATTGGCTCCTCATGTACCAACTAGTCTTATTGTACCACCACAAAACCAATTCCGGCATTAATCATGGTTGAAAATTGGAATTGGTTTTCACAAGTTGAAAGTGGAAAAATAATTCAGGGTTGAAGAAAAATTGTTCATGATATAGTCTTGGTCTTGCTTTGAAGTTGAAAAAAAATGTGCTCAATATATCACTCTCACCTTATGTCATTACCCACATGCCATGTCACATTAGGTTTCCTACAATATCTGAACTTAGACATGTTTGCTTGTTAAGTTGTGATACTAAAGCCTGCATGTCTGAACTCATCTCACCCTTTTGCACTTAAGCATGCACCAGAGGGAATATCAATACAATAGTCTGCATGAACTGTTTGTATGTCTGGGATATAGTTCCTTGTGCCCGTCAGAAAAAGTGCTTTTTCTGCCATTGCTGAATCTGTAATTTCAACTAGAAGCTCTAAGTGTATTGTATATTTGCATATTATTGTAATAGTCGTGTCAGTAGCCTTCATGATACATTAATATGTCTATGCAGGACACAGAGTTCCCTGGGGTCGTGGCCAGACCCCTGGGAGAGTTCCGGACCAACTCAGAGTACCAGTACCAGCTGCACCGCTGCAACGTCGACCTGCTCAAGATCATCCAGCTGGGTATCACGTTCTGTGACGAGCAGGGTAACTTCCCCAAGGGAGGATCCACCTTCCAGTTCAACTTCAGGTTCAATCTCAGGTAGGTTCTCAGTAGATAGAAAATACAAATTTTGTTTCAATTCATTTTGTTTCCTCTTTAAAAAAAAATCTATAATATGTAGTATGTTGACATGTTTGAGGTAGAACACACACAAAAAAAAACATGCTGGCTTTTGGGAATGGTCCCATTTTACATTTATGTGCATGATACAAGGAGTAGTGATTGGTGATATGCGGTAGGTAGCTTCACATTAACGCAAATGAGCAAGAAAATTGAAAAGGCTCTTTGCAGTAGCTGATGTTGCCACACGAACCAGTTGCTGCCAACCAGTAAGATTTTGTAATGTTTAGTATTAGATGAAAGGTAATTTACGATTATCAAAGTTTTTTCACAAATGATAATCATCCCATACAAATCTTATAGAGAAGCATTTTATCTGGCACACAAATGGTAAATTGACATGTTGACTGAATTTGTGTTTTGATCGCAATTCCAGTGAAGACATGTATGCAAAGGACTCCATTGAGCTGCTGTCAGGGTCTGGGATCCAGTTCAACAAGCACGAAGACGAGGGCATCGAGGTTGACCACTTCGCTGAGCTGCTCATGACGTCAGGCGTGGTGCTCAATGAGAACGTCAAATGGGTCACATTTCACAGGTATGCATCTAGAGCTAGCGGCATGATTTGATCTAAACACATATACTCAAAATAGGACTTTGTCATGTTGCTGAATTTTATCTTCAGTGTTGTTTGCGTAGTGAAAACATCATGTTGGGGACGTATCACAGGAATGTAATTAGAAGCAGTGACATTTTTATCGAAGCAGACACACTCAAAAGAAGATTATATCAGGTAGTATGATAATCATGTGAAAGATGATCACATTGAAAATGTAGGAACCTGATTAAAGCTTTAACTTGAACAGTCTGCAATAGTTATCTCCAAATGATTCAGATATTGTAATTTCTTGAATCAGAAGCTCAGCGTATATATATATGGACGCTTTTCCCTGTTTTCAATCTTTTCTGATAGAGCACTGACTATACATGTTTGGTTGTATCTGTGCATATTACTGATACAACTTCTCTCTCTATTTTTTCCTTCATCTCCACCGAGCAGTAGTTACGACTTTGCCTATCTGATCAAAGTGATGACAGCAACCAACTTGCCTTCGGAGGAGTCTGAGTTCTTTGAGCTGCTCAGGATCTTCTTCCCCTGCATCTATGATGTCAAGTACCTGATGAAGAGCTGCAAGGACCTCAAGGGAGGACTGCAGGAAGTGGCAGATATTCTACAGGTAAGATGGATAGAAAGATGGATGGATGGATGGATGGATGGATGGATGGATGGATGGATGGATGGATAGGAGGATGCATGGATGGATGGATGGATGGATGGATGGATGGATGGACGGATGGATGGATGGATGGATGGATGGATGGATGGATGGATAGATGAGTGGATATATTGATTGATGGATGGATGAATAACTGAATGGATAACTTGATGAATGGTTGGAATGATGGGTGGATGGATGGATGACTGAATAAATTCATAGATGGGATGAATAGATTAATATAAAAATAGATTGGTGAATGGATGGGTGGGTAGATGTATAGATAGGTGGATGGATGAATGGATATAGATTGAGGGATGGAGATATGATTGGAGGGATAGATATAATGTCTAAATAAATGGCTTGGATGGATGGATGGATGGCTAAATGGATGAACAATTATATGGATGGAGTGATTAGATAGATGTGGGGATGGAAAGATGGGTAGTTAACTGAATGGATGAATAATGTCTCAATGGGATGGAATGATGAATGGATGATGAGATAGCTACATGATTGTCTTAACAAATGGATGAATCCTCTCATGATGCTTTTTTTTGTCAGTGAGGGGGGTATTCGGTTTTAATGTTTCCTTTTTCTTGTCTCACTCAGATCCAGAGGATAGGCCCTCAGCATCAGGCTGGGAGTGATAGCCTCCTCACCGTTCAGACATTCCTAAAAATGAGAGAGGTAAGTCAAAGATGATGGAATTATTCTAAACTTCCCAGACAAACATGGAGAGAAGGGGAAAATTGTTCCCTCACTCATGTGATGCAATACAGTTCTTCTTACTGGCTGCATTTTTTATTTTTTTTGTTTGATGTATATGGAGTTTTAATTATTCTTTGTAAGTGTTTTTTTGATGTTTCATTTATACGTAATTGTAAATCATATAAAATGATACAGTTATAGATGAAGAGGGTAATTTAATATTTCTGTTTCAGTATGTTTAAAGCAAAAAGTGGGACTTCCGATTCATTCAAATATTTACAGAGTACTGGTAAAAACACATTTGTGCTACAATGGAGCAAATCTTGGATGTGACCTTCCAAAGAGACTTTGTGGTCACTCTGTATGAATTCCAAAGCAAAATCCAGAACTTATGATAGCATTTGGGTGACAGATAAACTCTTTTGTGTGTGTTGATTTTGAAATAATCCACAAGTGGCACGTTAAGGTTTATGAATCAATGTATGATGTCATTTCCCCCCTCATGTTTCCTTCTTCTAGTGCTATTTTGAAGACAACATTGATGATGACAAGTACTGCGGCCACCTGTACGGCTTGGGATCGGCCTATATGCAAAATGGGGCCGCCTACACGGAAGAGAACAACGCAGCTCCTACAACGACAGCATCATAGCCCTGACCAACCCCCTCCCTCAATTCATACTCAGTCATCCCTTGAATCATCTTCACTATCTCATGTTGTCTCACACACTCCACAACACCTGTACAGTATGAACATTGTAGTTCTCCCAAAAGAGTCTGAGGATAGGAACTTATAGCACCATCAAGGCACAGACTGAGCCATTTGCTAATCCTTAATCCGTCTATTCACTAACATAATCATCATTAGATATGTAGATATTGGGATCGATATATATACAGAATACCTCGGCTGACACAGATGATATCAGCACAGTGCAGGTATAGAGCTGTAGTCCCTGTTAGGTCTCATTAATCAAAGTGTAATAAAGGAGACAAGCTTGTCAGGAGCACAGCTATTTTGTTCTCTATGTGGAACTATTCAAGTGAGTCAGTCTAGTATTCATTAAGTGCATACTGGTACATGTATTTCTAGATTTTGGTACTTTTGACATTAAGGTATTAATTTCATCAATGTATTACATGTAAGTTTTATGCAAACATCAAAACATTCGTTGTTCCATTGCTCCCCAGGTAACTGAACCCTCTTTAAATCAGTATTAAATCCACAGGGTCACCACGATATGTGTATGCTGTATAATTGACCATGAAAAGGAACTATATAGTACTTTCAGGTTACATGTCACAGAAATCCATCAGATCAGAATCAACATTTCTTTCATACAGGTACATGTTAGTATCATTGCTTGATAAGAGCATGTCGTTGCTTGGGTTGCTTGGTACCAAAAGAAAAACATGCAGTTTGAAATATGGGATGTGGTTAAAGTTCTGTTAAACACAAGTCACAGAATGGCATGACTATGTCTTGCATCTGCAAATGATCAAGAAACAAAATCTGCGCTCATTGCTTTTTTGTGATGTAACCTTTTTCTCTTGAGTGATTCAGGCAGCCTTTTGTCAATTGGTGATGACTTAAAGCATACCGGTAAAATCATTTATTTTGATGTAGTGGATTTGATGTGAAGGGCTTTGGAAAGTAGAGTATAGTTTCTGTTCATGGCCAGTTTATATTAGCAATGCCTGTACCGAAGTTAAAATAAGCTACATGTTTGGATGTCTGTCAAATGCCCTAAATTCTACCACTTTGTGCCTCATGTTTTTTTTTTAAGTCGATCTTGTTTCAATCAACAGTAAGCCACTTCCAATTTAGAAGTTGTTGATCTGTCCCTGTTAGTCCGTAAGTTTATTCATGTAGACCCTTGGTTTTGTGTGCATTTAAGCCAGTGCTGCTAAGATAAATTGTTGCCATTTTGGAGAAGCAATCTTAGGGCCACTTCAGTCATCAAGAGGGGCTGTTGTCTGAAAGTTGTATGTTCATGTGTGAGTAGAGAATCTGGAATGCATGTATGTGATATGAAATATTCCCTGACAGAGAACATTACTGTATTATCGCATTAGAATACAAACTTCAATAGATTTGATTTGGCAAAAATTGTTTATGTTCATATACTGGTTATCTTCATTTGAGACACTGATCTTGGAGTTCTAAAGTAATTTAATACAGTGTATGTTCTTCCACAGAGCATGAAGAACAGCACCCACCTGTAGATGCCGGGTGTTCCTGTTGTCACTGGTACTAGCACTGGGACTGGTACTGTAGTTCATTTACAAATAATACGCACCAATCCCATAGAGCTAGGTGTGACAATGTTCTTATCTGTCAGCAGTTCAGTAAACGGCTGTAACATTGACACTGTTTGTTAATTGAATAATGATTTCAGTGCTGGTGAACTATAGGGGAAATGGAAAGAGAAGAGTGCACCTAACAATGTATTGTCATGTACAGCATACATTGTATATACCCCGTCTATTGGCAAATCATACTCCGCACAATCTATCTATGTACATGTAACTGTGTATTGCAATCCTGGCGTTGTGCAAGTTTGAATGTCATGTACTCTCCATGTATGTATCTGAAAACAATACTTGTAAGTCTTTTTTCTGCATTGAAGATGGTGGCTTAGAGTGTCCATTGTATGAATATCACATTTTCTCAAAGTTGTGTTACTCCCACAATCATGCCATCAATTTTGTAAAAAGCGATGTAACATTTTTAAAATTCATTAAGCTTTATACCATATATGTGACAGGAGCTAGTCTAAGCATTGCCCATGATCAAAGCTGAAGTTGCATGGCAGTGGTCCTTTTTGTTGTTAAAGTGCAATAATTTGTTTGTTTTCTCTTCAATTTAGCCAGCCAGCAGCTTGGCAAGTTGTGAACATTTTGGTTGTGCTTTTAAGCAAGTTGTTTCAATTAATTGTTAGGAGTTCCTTCAGATCAAATACCGGTAATTATTTTATGTTGTGCTTAATGCATGGAGATGGAGAGAAAAACAACATCAAGACATTGAAATGTTGTACAATGTACAGTGAAGTTTCCATTTTCGTACCATAAATTGAACTGTACCAGCATATGTGTTTTTGTTTTACCGTGAAAGAAAAGCTATTTTGCCATGGTAACGCAGTATACAAAAAATAGATAAGCTCACTGTACTTTTAAATGTTCATACCAATTCCAAGCCCTCTTCAAAAGAGTGCCAAGTATTAAGAGCATCTTGAGGTCTATTGTACCCAGAAACAGGTATATGTCAATTTTTGTATCCATCTTGGCTCAATTTGGTTTACACATCCTTACATACATGTACTTGTATTTGGATTGTGGGAGTCTGATTAATTTGTAAATATATGTACATTAAGTTCGCTGAAATTCTGTGTTAATTGCATTGTTTCTTTGTGTTTGTGTGACTTTGTTTGGTTAATGAATATTCTGGTTTGCTGCATTGTACAGTAAGCACAAGTAGAGAGGGGAAGAGGGGGAGGGGGTCCGAGATAGCAGGAAAGGGAGATGGAGATGGGGGGGGGGGGGGCAGGAAAAAATTGAAAAGGGGAAGAAGAATAGTAGATAAACACGATAAGGAAGTGAGAAAATCATGAGAGAGATGGGTGAACTAAAACAGATCGGGAGATAAATATGTGAAATGAGTAAGAGGAGAAGGAGAGAATGATAGAAGAAAGAATCGACAGAATAATTTGTCAAAAAGGTGGGAAGGATAAGAAAAAAAAATGTGGTAGCAAGATTTTATGATGACAGCATGACATACTCCAGAAAAAAGCAACACATCAATTTGGTATTATATTTTATATATAAAATCATTTAATGCATTAATAGACATAGAAAGTAGATTTCTAACTAAAGGATGTAATATTCAATCAATTAATCAAAGTGAAGAATGAATGATTCAAAACATCAACATTTCCCTTCCATTTATCTTATTTGATATTCAGAATCAGAATGGTCTTAGAGGAATAGTACTGTTTCTGTATGATCACAAATGCTAAGAACAACATGAAATATAAACTGTAATTACAATGTTTGTGCCTTATACCTGCGTATCTATTGATGATATATGTACACTTCATTTTCATTTTCATTTTGAAGTTAAAATACTTTATGATGTTCATGCCTATCCTTTAAAATAAAAAAATTGTAAAAAAAAAGAAGGGTTAGAAAAATTGTCTCCTCTACATGTTTTACTACAATACTCCCCTTTGAATATCACATCTTTTGACCCCAACTTACATGTTCAGTATGCAAGTGCCAAAGCAAGGTGTTTCTATAACACAGGAATGGTTGTGCAAGCAACATGCAGCACGTAGCAGTGATTGAAAGATGTAGATGAGTCCACCCCAGGGCCGTCTTATAAAGAGTTTCAATTGATCTAAATCAATTGCAAGTCTAGTCCCATTTCTTTTATGTACAAAGCTGCCATGAATATCTTGTAGATCTTGACGCATCTCACTGCAAACACACAGTGAATCTTATGTCAACACCATTTACTGGTCCATTCCCATGATGCATTTCAGCCACAACAGCTCCCTCAACTCCTGCGTCGTGTCAGTGATCTCCATAGAGGTCCACCATCTTGCAGCAGAAGTGGTGCAAGGGGAAGCCCATGACGTTGAAGTAATCTCCCACGATGCCTTTCACCAACGTCCCTCCGAGAGCCTGGATACCGTACCCTCCCGCCTTGTCCCTGCGGAGAGAATGAATCATTCCAATACATTGTGTCACATATTCAATGTTGAACTCTTGATGTATGTTCAAGGGGGATCAATTCCCCACTATACCGCATATAGGGGAATGCCATCCCATAATGTACTGCGCAGCGACGCTCAGATTTTGATTGCAGTCATGTCAGGGTCTCATACACTAGGACACTAGTCTGGAAGTGCATATGACTGCAAAGGAAATCAAAATGTGGCTGTGCCTTGCATCATGGGACGACTTTTCCTTATACGCTGTACAGAGAAGTAATAGATCATACGCCCCTTTAAAAGAAAACTGCATATTCATGACCCCTGAATAGGTGACCCCGTAAGTAATACCTCTAATATCAGCGTCAAAATATAATTGAGATCATATATTCACTTCCTATGAAAGACAAGATTGAGCATATTCAAGGAGCAGGCTAAATGCTTGTACTGTAAATGTTTTGATAATTCATTCCATGTTTCCATTAATACTTCAATGAATATTGAAATTACATGCAGTAAATCATTAAAGAATGGAAATCATCTTTTGTACAATATCAGGTGGACATTCATTTAGAATACATGCTTATAATTTAAGTTAAAGAGTTTACAATTAGGCAATGTAATTAATTCGTTTTTGGCCCATTTGATATGTGGTAGTACCACTTGTAGGAAACTTTGTATTCAATTGTCCCATTCTCTATTTAATTTCCAACAGTACAGAAATATACACATATACTTTAGATGACATGAAAAAATCTACCAAGAAGAGAACTTACATTGGTTCACCAGTCGCCACATAGCTGGTAATGACCTGAGGTGAAAGGTCAGCAAACTTGACCTCTGTTGTCTCACAGAATTGAGTTATCCTGAACGGCTCGTCACAGGACTCTGTCAAAAGAAAGAAAACGTGAAATGCTCCAAATTCAAACCATAACGTATTGTCAAATTTGAAAAAAAAAGGAAAATAAACATGATTTTCCCCCCTCTTCCTGATGTGACCTTTTAAAACATTTCAAAGTAAAAAGTACAAAGCACTCAAGAGAGAGAAATAGAGAAATCTTACCAATACATAATAAAATGCATAAATGATTAAGAAATATTGGTTACTAGTAGCTACTACAAAATAACAGACAGTGTATAAACCAGCTGCCAACATCAGGTCTTTATATGCTTGGTGCTCAACTGGTGTTTGAGTGTTAAGCACCACTCATGTGTCAGCAGACATCAGGGGCCCATTTCATAAAAAGTTGCTATGATAGCAGCTCTTGCTGGAATGTCAACTTTCATTGAAAGAGCCAATCAGGAAGCAGAATTTTCACTGTTGTCATAGTATTTGACATTACAGCAAGAGTTGCTATCATAGCAACTTTTTATGAAATGGGCCCCAGGTGTATAATATACGTTGGTGCTTACCTGGTGTTTGAGTGATAAGCACCACTCCTGTGTGCACCTTGTGTGTGTTTCCACTCAGTTCAGACAGCATCTCAAAAGCACCAGACTCGCTCAAAGGCTTCTCAAGAATTCTACTCCCAAGTGCCTGCATGATTGGATGTCAAGAATATTGGGAGAGAACATTGCATGGAAGGTTCCGAAAACCTGGAGAACACATTTCATGCAAAAGGAACAAATAAAACTTGATAACAAATCAGAAAAATCCAATTAGTGAGGAAAATGGGGTTCATAATGAGATTTTTTTTTCTTGACTTTTACACCTATTTAAAACTGCTCATCAGAACGCTTGCATTATTAAGTCAGTTACTTTCCCTATCGTGAACCAAAATTGATCAACAAATGAATGAAACAGGTGGCATGTAAACCACATACCTGTGTAATATATCTGTATGTACCTTTTAAGACTATGACGAGGTCAAGATAACTTAAATACCTCCATTTTTTTTTCTTTCTTTTTTTCCCCACTGATTGGCACAATCATATGAAAATATTGTAATTTGTCTTTATTGTTACTTTTCAGTTTATATCTCCTTATGTGTATTGTATATGTTTTGATTCCTTAATAAAATACCCCCCCCCCCCCTAAAAACTTACCACCACTGTGTCTGCTCCAATAATCAAATCTGGGGCAGGAGGCTGCAAGGAGAGAGAAAAAATTACCTCTAAGTTTGCAAATTGTAAACATCTAGCCTAACCGATAATTAGATATAAATATGGTGATAAAAATCACACAAGCCACAAATTCTAGAACCATACAGTCTCTTTAAATGATTTAATCCCATGTTTAAATATAAAACTGACCAGTAGAAGAAGTGCAATTCATCTTGCCTTGTGCAAACTATTTTTGTTAAAATATATAGCTTCAAAAGTGAAAAAAAATTTTTCAAAACATACCGTTTGATCTCCAATTTTCTAAAAATCAGACTTTTCATACCTCATGTAAATTGATCATAAATTTCCATTCAATTTGATGGAAATTTTGCTTTAAAAATACAATCACTATTGATATATTTTTGCTCTCAAACCTACAGGTCAAAGTTTGACTATGACTGATCTCCTTACTCCTTTGAGTCTCTCAGCAACTTCTACTGTCTTCCTCTTGGCGGTCTCCTGGACATAGCTCTCTGGTGTGAATTCAGCCTTGTCTAGGTTTTCTTCAAATGTCGATGGAATGACTTCAAACTGCAGGCCCTGTTTTAGGAAAAAAAAAAATTCTCGATCTGAGCTTGAACATCATCCAGGTTTGGATGATTTATGACAAAAACACACACACACAATCAATAAACTTGATCAAGACAACAGGTAGGCCTAGTACTGTCGAATAAAGATAGCATAGCAAGTGGCTTGCAACTGAAGATTAAAATTTGTGTTGCTCCTGGATCACAAAGAAATAATTTCATAAAATAAGCTCATTATGATATTTGTCCATATTTGATAAGATTATATGAACTCTATCTTTCCAGGTGATAACAGCAAGCAAATGTTGGCAAATAAAGTTATGAATCCATAAGGCAAAGATGCACTGTTGCGGGTTTTGCATTTTTTTTAAATTATTAAAATAAAAGTAAAAATCATTAATAAAGTATGCAGTTTTAATGTAAAAGCATACCTGATTAATTGTTGGTGTATTGTTAACGCATATAGAAACAGTAGACTAAAGGCACAACTGCTATATGAGTACTACTTGCTGTTTAATAATATTAGAGGTCTTCTAGTGAAGGTCTAGATTTATGATGCAAATTATTTGTACCAACACATTTTTACACATGTGGGACACACTCTACCACAGATTATTGATTTGCTGTAAGGAAGACATGCAAAGCATCCCTCAATAAAGTGTATAACAACTTACGATGCGAGACAAAATGTCCTTCCTCCTAGGTGATCCTGATGCCAAGACAATCCTCTTGCCTCCGAGTTTGGATAGAATTGGTTGTAACATTTTGAGGGAAGCAGCGTACGCTCGTGTCAAGTCGCTGATAAGCGCTCGATAAGTTCTGATTCGGGTGTGTACGTCGCTGTTTACGGTGTGCCGCGATTGTTTGTGTGAGTTGGGTGGAGTATATGTCTGGAGGGTATGGGGGGGGGGGGGGCGGGAGGGGGGGAGGGGGGAGAGGAGGGGGGGGGAGGAGGGGTGGGGAGGGGGAGCGAGGGGGGGGGGGGGGCTGGGACGGCGCCACACTGGTGGTTAACAGGTGAATGTGTGATGAACACACATAAAACGTGGGAGTGAGATTTTGTCAAAGAGAAAGGAGATATATTTTTATGTCAAAGAGCAAAATATACCTCCTTTCGGAAAGGAGGTATATTTTGCGTAATTTGTAAATAATTTTGATATAGAACATTGAACTGATCAGGAGGCAATTTCAGTGAATATGAACACCTAAATGAGTAATCTCACATCCTTCAATTAACCCGTAACGGGATAGATCATCCTGAAATAAAGTTGTTTTCAATAGGAGACACATGAAAGAAACATATTATTGAAAGTTTGATGAAAATCTGTCAAAGGATAAGAAAATTATGATCTTTTAAAGTGTTAGTTTTGTGATGTCACGCACGAGGTGCTCTCCAATATGTGCAGTTTTTCAAAAACATATGCATCCATTTCCTGTGCATTTGATACATCATAAGAAATATGTTTTTACACACATACCTGTATAAAAAAAAAATTAATTCCATTGTCAAAAGCAGAAAATGAACAATTAATGAAATTTGTTTGTACGCATATGGGAGAGCACCTCGCACGTGACCTCACAAAATTGACATTTCAATAGATCACAACTTTCTTATCCCCTTGATGGATTTTCGTCAAGCCTTCACCAATACGTTTCTTTCATGTTTCTGCTTTTATTGAAACCAACTAATCTTCAGGGCGAACTATTATTTCACCATCAATACACACAAATGCCATAGAGCAGCACTTTGTCCGACACACAAAGGGTTAATCAACCATCATTAACATGCACACTAGGAGAACACACAAGACAAAGGACACTACTCCACATGTTACTTCATATTGCAAAAAGAGAAATGTCGTTTTTATTTCAAGTTCAACCACCGGTTGCCCTGTAACTGTAAGGAACTATAACAGACAGTCAACACACACACATAGGTACACCAATGACATTTACACAGCACAATGTAACTCAAATGAAAAATTACATTTACCAACCAAACAATAAATCCAAGCAATACTGCTGCTTGGGGCCAATTATTACAATACTACAATTTTCAATGTGTTGCTTTGATTCAATTGATTTAATTCAATTTATCAGGGTTTTATTTTCCTTTAATACCATCACTTTCCTATGGTGAAGTATCCCATTTTAATATGGTTAAAATAACTCTGAAACATTACTTTGAAATAATCTCATTTACAGTTCAACATAAATGCACATTTTATTCAGTGTATGTTTCAGTCATCATCAAAAGTACTGTAAACTCTGTCTCTTCCATGTTTATACTTGTACATTACGTACCATTACATTTCCTGCTTAGAATGAATGTGAATTCCTCTCAGTACATTTATAAGCGTTGCTTGATAAACTCAAAAACATTACATTTGAATCATTTCCTGGGTTCTGAGAACCAAACATAGATAATGGTCTATTTACATGATTTCTGTAACAAAATCAATCTTATCTATTTAATTTGTTGACAGATTACCCTCAAAAGCAGCAAGAAGAACTTCTGAGTTTGTTTACTTTGAAATTAGTGAGCTTTAAAGCTTTTACAATAGCATCAAATAGATAAATCAATAAATAATGCAAATAAAATCTGTTCCTAAAAGCTTATCTTAATTTCTAACTCTGAAAGTTGGTACAAAAATCATCATACATCATCATCCACATTTCTAGTCAATGAACAAATCACTTCACAACATAAAACAAATGTTACAAACTGAAATTTATGTTTATACTCAATTGAATCAATCATGGTAATGTACATATGAAAGCTAGGATGTATAACATCCAAATATTTCAAATGCATACATGCTTAGCATTACATTTTCTACAAAATACAAGCAAGATGATGTGCAAATTAATCAGCCTCAATTCAAAATACGGGCTCATTTCTAATACTTAAATGTACATTTTATTCACAAATTTAAGTGGAAGCAAAGTGATTAGTTTAATGTACGTGGTGCGGTGGGGGTAGGGATGCAGATTTGTATATTTGAGGAAATAAACACCCTACAGCAACATGGACAATGGGTTAAGACTTGCATATAGGCAATTAAATGTCCGATTACTAGGATTACAGACCCTCATGAGCATTAAGTTTGCAACTCTGAATGCTTTTCACTCAATTCAAAGTGTAATGCAGTATGCAGGCTGTAAAGAGAAAAACTGACCATGAAAAAACAGCAATTCTTCATTTATTTGGTATGTGCTATCAGCTGTGATGCAAATAAAACACAATTAGAAATATCAACTTTGTTATAACAAAATCTCTGCAGCTACAAAACTAACCATTCACATTCTGAATACTTTGAACATGACCAGTTTGTAGCTTTCATTTTTTTTAGTACAAATTCATTGACAGAAACTGAAAGTACAATGCCTTTAAATTTAATCCCCAAAATATTTAATTTCAATTTTCCTCATTTGACGATTAAAACACCATAACCAACAAACAAACACAAAAAACCCCACATGTGCATAAATGAATCACAAATAGCAAAAGTGCTTACCACGCATAACTGTAGTTCCGACCCAGTACACTCGTACAAATATATCATCATCTTTAGGACATCTGATATCCGTTTTCTCGCTGCTCAAATCTTTATACAAATGTCAGAGTTTTACACAAAGATTCTGATGGTTTGCGTCCAGCGCATTTGATTGGCCTAGCTTCATAGCAACATTCCATATTCCATCAGAATGAACTTAACAACATACTTGTTATCTGACTATGAATAAAAACACTTTACATATCTTGTGCTTCGTTCCTGCAATACTGCATACCTCTTCTATATTTATTTACAACTTCTTTTAATGGATAAGCATCTCCGTGCAACATATTCGCGTAGGGGAGGGAAAGAAGCCTGTTTTCATGATTTACTGATGCGTATACATTAAATCACAAGTAAAAACAGTGATTACTTTTGATGTGACTGAAATCAATGAAGATGAATAATTTAATTCTTATCACACACACATGTATGGACAGCTGAGGAATGAATGAAAGAAAGATTAATGTCCATGAAAGCTATGGGGTAAATTACTTTACTCTACCCTACCCATCCACGCAGAATACAGGAATTGCGCTTCTTATTCCACATATGCTACTTCTTACTAGGTCTGCATAAAAAATTGTGCCATTGACAGCATACCTGGATATTATGGAAAGGGTTACCGGGGGAATTCTGCTTTCATTTTTTTTATCCCTATATTCAATGTATTCATTAAATTGTGCTTCCCCTTAAACTACTTATAGGATTAAGTTAACTCTTTGCACACTGCATGTGAGTTTTACTCAAATATCCCATCAGAGCAGGACTTAATCTGGCACACAAAGGGTTTTAATATAGCATCAGTCAGCACAACTAAACTCAAAGCACTGAAACTCATACACACAAGAAAAAGGTTACATTCACTGACCTGCAGAACAATCTACAACAGTTTGGATGACAATACAAGAATAATGATGAATTAAAGCATTGTTCCTACTATCGTAATACAATGTCACTTGTTTACTTCCAAGTACTTTTCGTATAAACCCTGTATAACAATCAATTCATACATCAAAATATTACTACCAAGTACACACAATTGGGTGATTATTAAACAATTAGTACGAGCTGCATGGATAATTACTTGTACATCTTATGAAACTTAATTCATATCAGCATATTAATAATCAATCATAGATAGCAACTTTTTCTTCAATGTTCTCTTTTGTGTATGAGAAGTCAATACATGACGGTCCCTATTTACATCCAATCATACAGCTGATGATGACATGATATTCTATAATTCTCATTATCTTCTTTGATGCAAGTCTCTGCTTGATAAATTTAAGACAAAACATAACATTGTCTATGTAGTACACTATGTATCCTTTATGAAATTCCAACAATAAGTCAATAATTAGAAGATGTCACCAATATCTGCAATACTCAAAGTCTTTTAAAGCACATTAATTCTCTTCTGAAAACATCTTAAAGCATATATTTTAAATCAGTTATATATGCTGGTCATCTTTGAAGCTATGAAAAAAAAAAGAATACAGTATGCTGCAAAATATGCTTCAGGAAATGAAGAGATGAAATATTAACCTAAAAATGCATGAAAAGAAAGAGTTGGACTAAATAACTTTATATCCACCCATGGTTGAACATATCGATTCCAAAAAATTAAATTCTTGTAAAAATGGCCAAGGTTTGCATATATAATAAACAAAATACATTTCAGATAAAAGTTTGAAGCGGGATGCATATTTCAAAAGAAAAGCAAGAACAGTGTTAATGATAAGTGATAAATAAGGGAGCTTTTCAAGTAGTTATTGAAAAGGAAGGGGCATAGCAATATCATGGATGTATAATTGTTTTACTCTCAAAGACAGCTCTGGTAACATGTTGGTGAAATTTTAAAGTAAAATGTGTCACACCAAAAATGTTCTTCAGTTCTGGAAACAGTGACTGAATTTTATGTTTGTGTCTTTTCAAGACATTTTTTTCTTCAGCCAGGGAACAAGCATATGGTCTTAATATTTCAGTGGTAGAGAACAGCAGAGATATTTCTTGAACACATTTTCTTTTTGTAAACAAATGTTTGAAAAGACAAGTAACAGGCTACTGGACTATTTTAACAGAACAAATATATCCAACCATTGAGCAGCTATCAAAATGGTTGTAGTATCAGTACAGACATCCCTCTTCACTGGAATACTTTGGTTTGCCAAACTTCATCTAAAAAATGAAGTGAAAAGGAAGTTCTTTACCAAAGACAATACACATATCACTGGAACTACACAGGAATTAGTTTCCACCATATTATATTTTTCTTCATGGCATGATAACAGCACCAACATTCCAACTCACCACAATATGTGCAATCATATAAAAAGTCCATAGAGAATAAGCCCTAGGGGATTTAGTGATAATGATATATCCCTCATAATATCTCATATATTACACAATGCTTTACAAAAATATGTATCACTCAATGTCCTTTAATGACTACCATATATCTCTCAATCTGAAAGAAAGCTGTCATACATTTGTGCGTTAATAGCTACGTTGTCACATGAATAACATTCTGTGTAGAGCTACTAATAAGATTAAAAAACACACTGGAATGACAACAAGCGGTGCATAAATACTTCTTGATACGCGACAGGTTTGCATAAGCACACACCTCAAACAAAGCCGATCATCTGGAGGGGCGGGGCGGGGAGGGATGAAGGAGGGGTGAAGGAGGGGTGAAGGAGGGGTGAAGGAGGGGGGAATGGGGGGGGGGGGGGGAGGGGTATCACCACTCTAATTTAACAGGATAGTCCCCAGTGAGACAAGCTGTACAGTGCAGCCGCGTCTGTTTCTTAGCCTCCTCAATCTTCATTCCTTCGGTCACAGCCATCCGCAGCCCCTCAACGGTGAGGTAAGCGATGCTGTCCGCGTTGAAGAAGTTGGCAAGACGATCAATGGACACGCGGTTGGCGACCAGCTCTTCTCGTGTGGGGATGTTGATGCCCATATAGCAGGGGTTCTTGACAGGTGGGGAGGCTACGCGGATATGAACCTGTGGGAATGTACAAGAAGAAGAAGCGTCAATGTTTTGACAACTGGAACAGTGAGACAACCATTTGAAATTTTGCAAGTTAAAATTCAAGGACTATTATGATTGTCATCACTATATAACAACACTAATCTATGTGGATGTGAACCTGTGTGAATCTACAAGAGCTGTCAATGTGATGACAACTGGAAAAGTGAGACAACCAATCGCCATTTTGCAAGACCAAACTGAAGAAGCACTTTTGTGACTGACATCACTTCATGAACACAATACTTATCTACAGTGTTATAAAATCTTTTTCAATTTCCCTAGGTGCACACCAATACACCTGTCTATTTCTTTAAAGCGATTAGTGCCATTATGGGATTTTCATGACAGAGACAAAAAAAAAATAAACCACTGATAAGACTGGGTGAATAGAGTTAGCAATGAAGTCTTTCAAGGCTGGTGACGAAAGTTTACAAAAATCAGGATATGCTCTTATCACTCGTCTGATATTGGTCAAACTTTAACAATACTGTTTGTCTGTTGATTCATTTAAGGCCTCCCTCCCTTTAAAAAAGTTAACTTTAGTTTCCTTACCTCTTTAGCACCACATTTCTTCAGCAGCTTGATGATGGGGCCAATTGTCGTGCCTCGGACTATCGAGTCGTCGATAATGATGATCCGCTTCCCCTTGAAGTTCTCTGTGAGGGCGCCAAACTTCTTTGAGACACCGAGCTGTCGCAGTCGCTGGTTAGGCTGGATGAATGTCCTCCCCACATACCGGTTCTTGGTTAGAACCTCCATATATGGAATTCCGGACTGAAATACGATGGAATATACATGTTATGATTGGCAATAACTCATATACCAGCATAATGTTTTATTATGCTACAATCAAGTATAGACGAATGTCTCGCGTGTCAGCATTTATTCTTAAAAGCCATTAGCAGCACGTAAATGTGTGTGCTCTTTCTGTCTGCTTTTGTATATAATTTATTTTTGGAGGTCTACTAATACATGACACATTATCAGTACATATATGCCTATTCTAATACAGAGCGTGTGTGTTTGTCTGTCTGTCTGTCTTTGTATGGAAATCCATTTTTGTATGTCTGCTTTTCTATACTATCAGTATGTTATCAGTATGTCTATTCTGATAAAGAGAGTGTGTGTGTTTATCTGTCTGTACGACCACAATACCTCTTCACTAACCACATGTGAGAAGCCCAAAGCAACAGGTGTAGCTGACTCAGGCATGGTGCTGCAATGTCTTTTGTGTTTGTGTGTGTATGTTTGTCTGTCAGTCTAACCACAACAGCTTGATACTCACCACATGTGAGAAGCCTAAAGCAGCGGGTGTAGCTGACTCAGGCACGGTGCTGACGATGTCTGCTTCAACTGGAGCTTCCTGAGCCAGACGCTGTCCACAACGCCTTCTCACCGAATATACCATTTGACCTGGAAACAAACAGAACAAAACAAGCACTATGTACATAATTTATATATTTTTCTATGTTTTTTCCTGTTTTTTTTTTTTTTTTTTTTGGGGGGGGGGGGGGGGCGGGGTGGGGACACATTTCCAGTCAAAGTATGATACCTTTTGTTCCCCTTCAGGGTCCCAGCATAATCATACAGCTCAAATTCACCAGCGAATTAGTGTTCTTAATGCAGTAAAGCTACCAAATATTACCTCTACGTCACTGGCAGACCAGTAAAATTGGCCATTCAAGAAGTCAGGGTAAGTGATTAAGAATTTTAACAACTATGACCTTCTTATTAATGTCCAACTAAACATGAATGTTACTCAGCTTCTGTGAATGTTCTGATTTCATTATCCAGCTCCACTAAAGTAATAAAACATCAGAAATGTCCTCTCATTATACAGTGTGTCCCAGAAAAAAGGAAACTGAGATTCTGTGTTATTTCTCTAGTTGACTGAAAAAAAATCATGGAATATTATACATATCATTAGAAAGCATGGTGTTTCTTCTTTCATTTGACACCTCACACGATAGATAAGAGTCATGCATTGAGGAGCAACCGGTATTTAAAAAATAATTTTCAAAATAAAAAAATCTATTTACGCAGGACAAATGGTCAAAATTTGTAAGGAAGCATCGACAAAGTGCAAACAACATTCATTATTCTGCGCAAAACATTTCTGACATCGAGCACTTGTAATTGCTTGAAATCAGTCATGTGTGAACAATTCATCGTGAATTTGGTATCAAACGAAAGATACTTTACTCTCAATATTGCTGTTATTTTTATAATAATAATATATTTTATGATTACGTTATCAACCTTGACAAACAGGTTTCCTTTTTTCTGGGACACACTGTACAAGATGTTAATTGATATTCAGAAGTTACCTTATAACAATCTTTCACTCAAACTCACCTTCAAGAATAGAGTCTGGTCTTGAGAAGTAGACATACTCAAAGATGCAGAATGCCTGTGGATCTTCGGCTGGGCGGGGCACGATGGAGAGGGACTTGATCCCGTTCTTTGAGATCTCGATGATCTCTCCCGGCAGAACCTCCCGATAGAAGTGCGCCCCCATCGACTGGAAGGAGCAGGATTCTGACGAGACCACCCAGCCCTCGATCTCATCGTCTTTACTGTCCTCATCTGCACAAAGGAGATCAAAACGAGAGATAGCATCAGTCTGTTTCCTCTTTCTCAGAGCAAACAGGTCAAAGTAACAGCTGCCAAGAGTACAAGTAGTCAAGAGTTTGTGTACGATATAACTTTCGCCAGATATCGCTGCGAAGGTATTTCATTCAAAATGCTTCTGTAATACTAATTGAGTTCATGGAAAAGCCCTTTGGTAGTGTTGCAGTGCACTACTATGTTCCTCCGGTGTCTTCTGGTGTCTTATGCTGCTTTTGGTGGCTTTTAGTAGGGCCAGAGCAAACAACCCATTGGACTCATCGATCTCATTATCCAAAAGTCCTCTCTCACACACTTTATGCTCCATGAAAACTTCCTTTTGCATCAGAAATAAAATAATTTCACTTCACATGCATACTGATACTTCATATTTCTCAGTAAAGAGAAATTGTGCGTTCACTTGATAATTGTTCTGCATCTAGGGTTACTTCATAAATCAAAATCAATAATCATAAACACTTTTAATGCATGTGCTTGTGACAGCTGGAAAGTTTATTCTACTGATTCTCCCATTCTCAGTTTAATAAGTTTAATATGGAATTTTAAGTTCATTCATAGCCTGTTGTATATTGTCTGTACAGCAGATAGCGTGGGAGTCAAGCTGCTCTGTGTCAAAGTGGGAATAAGCCAGCCCACAAATATGTAGGCTCAGTATAGAATGGGTTAATCCCCTCTTGTGCTAAGTCAGATTCTCAGTGAACAGAGTGTGTTATTGCATTTAAAACAAGAAGGGATCACCAGTCGTTCGTAAAGTCGTTCGTAACTTACGAACAGCTTGGTGAAACACCCCCCCGGGTCCCAGACGAGCTGCTGCTCAATGGAGGTTGTGTGCATTACTGGTCAAAAACTATACACAGAGCACATAAAGAGTTAAAGGGATGATTCACCCTGAAATTATTTTGGTTTCAATAAAAGGAGACACATGAAAGAATACTAGTGAATGTTTGACGAAAATTGGTCAAAGGAAAAGAAAGTTATTTGATCTTAACATTTTGATTTTGTGACATCGCATGCGAGGTGCTCTCCCATATGTTGTGTACAATTTTGTTGGAAAATATCAATTTTCTTGAAATGATATTTACCATTTCACCTGTGCGTTTGATGTATCATTAGACACATGTTTTTACACACATATTGCTATGAAAAAAATGTATTCCTTCATCAAAGAACATAAAAAAAGCAATTAATGGAAAAAGTAGTACACAACATATGGGAGAGCACCTCGCATGTGATGTCACAGAATCAAAAATTTCAAAATCGAATAACTTTATTATCCTGTGACTGATTAATGTGTCACTAATGTGTTTCTTCCATGTCTCTGCTTTTATTGCAACATACTTATTTTTAAAGTGAACTATCCATTTCAAAATTTCCCTTTAATATCCAACAATCACAGGACTCACAATCACCTTCAAAACCAAACTCCTCTCCTTATTCCCCCCCCTCCCCATCCCCTTCCCCTGTCCCTCCCAAACTCCCTCCCCCTCTTTTCTCCTTACTCCTCTCTATCACTCTCCTTGTTTAAGCGGTGCTCTTTATATATTTTGATTTGATTATTTTCTACATCTTTTATTACCACGACAACAATCACAGCGATTTTTTTTTTTATAATTCAACACTTAATATCTTATGGTTTAGCTGTAAATTTTAAGAGAAGAAAAGGTATATATTAATTTTGTTGTTGTTTTTTTTTCTTCTCCATGTTAACCATTATGTTGTGTTAAAGAAAAATGACTCTAATCATGTATCACAATAGTTTCTTTTTGTTTTACCGTTTGTTTGTTGTTGTTAAAGAAAAAAAAGTTTTTGCACATATTACATTATTTCTATTCATTTTCATTCGGGGTCCAATACACACAAGCCCTGGTCCTTTTTGGACCCCTCCACAAAAAAAATATTTCTATAAATAAATTGTTTTCATTGTTTCTTGTTTTGTTATAATTGTATTTGAACTTTATGCATGTATTTTTTTTTTTTTTTTTTTTTTGTGGAAAATAGAGTTGAATCTTGAATGTCACCTACCATAACCAGCTCTGAGGAGCTTGCCGATGCACAGCGGCCTGTTGCCGAAGGGGTCCCTGACAGCGTAGATGGAGCTGCCATGCAGGATGAGCAGTGCATAGGCCATGAGGGCCTCGTTCATCAGTTGACGGATCCGGCCCAGCCAGTTGGGGCCCTGAGGCTCCCCCTCGGGGGGTGCGTGGGTCAGCATCTGAGTGATGACCTCAGAGTCTGACCCCGTGGACAGCCCCACGCCATGCTGCAACACCTGGGTGGATAGAAGAATAAAAAAACAATCTTGGGGGTTGCATTATATCATACTCACATAACTTATGGCAAAAACACTTTTTGAGATGTATTTTGAAAATAGCTCAACCCACAAGGATGGATTGCTGTAATACTTTGGGGGCTCAAAAGATAAAATATCAACAATATCAAGGCTTTCTAAGACCTTATATTTTGTAAGTAGCTCAACCCATAAGGATTTATTGCCAAGTGGATGGATAAAAAATTATCTTGAGAACAATGAAATAATTACAAGGGGACTCAGGTTGATCAACAGCACCTAAAATGTTTTTTTTTTTTATTGAAAAAAGTTTTATTGTACTGAACTCATCTTTGCTGAACATGGTTATTAATACTCGGCGTCTATATCCTAACCTTTGTCCTGAGCTGTGCAGCATTCACCAGCTCCCCGTTGTGTGCCACCGCGATGCGACCATGCACCGTCTCCACGTCAAAGGGCTGGCAGTTTGTGAGCTCGGACGCCCCGGCCGTGGAGTAGCGATTGTGGCCGATGCCCAGGTCGCCCTGAAGCTTGGCCAGGATCTCGTCTGTGAAGATGGTACTCACCAGCCCCATGCCCTTGTGCTTGGCATACTTCTTGGAGGAGCCGCGACTCGTGATGATCCCCGCGCTCTCCTGACCTCTGCAAAATAAAATAAAGATATGGGTCATTCTGTAAAGTTAGGATAATAGTTTTTGTTACTTGACCTTGATATCATGACTATACATCTGGCTTAAAATCTAAGTTATGTCTTCAACCTCTAGATTCAAACATGAATATTGATACAATCCACGATCTATTGTACTTTGTACATGAGCCTAAGCTGGTGATGGTCCCCGAGCTCGCCTAACTTCTAAAAACAAAATCTAATTTTTGGTTATTTTTGTGAAGTCGGATAATTTTGATGCCATCTACGATCTATCGTACTTTGTGCACGAGCCTGAGCTGGTGATGGTCACCTTGCTTGCCTAACCTCTAAAAAACAAAATAGAGATTTGTGTTAGCATTTCTGTCTTATTTGACCTTGACATTTTGATTTCTGGGACATTTCTTATAAAAAGCTTCTATTGATATTAACTGATAGTAATTCCAATCCCCAATCTCTAATGTACACCTGACAGAGTTTGATTGATATCAATCCCCAATCTGGATAAGACATGGCCCTAGTTCCAAAGTTAAAGGCCCTATGACATAAAAATATATATTATGTTGACTTAATTTGATGCAACTTAATATAACAAAATCACTAACTGATCAATGGAATTATGTGTCCTATATTTTAAAATAATTTTTCTTAATTTTTTTCTCAGCAATGATAAGCCCTGCCCCGAAATATCCTCTGAATCAAGTTTCCCCTTTGACAACATCAAAGGTAGAAATTAGCAGGATAATAGACTGATTTTATGCACAAGCTAAACATCACAATGACTACCTCCACCTGCCCAAGAGAGTATCACATATCTTTACACAATACCATCTAAAAACCTTTCATGTGGGAATATTTGTTTCCTTATGTCAGAAATGTGCTAGCTATGCCAAGGAAAAATTACATTTGCATTGCATAAAAATGTGGTGCTATTACAAGCACTTGCAGGTAGTCATTGCAATGTTTAGTGACTACCTGCAAGTGCTCCTAATAGCATCACGTGTATATACAATGCATTGAATGCAAATTTATTATTATTTTTTTTTAACGCAAGTGAACGCGCTGATACGTGCTGATAGACGCGCCGCGTTCACCCCCCTTATTACGCACCGTACCCGGCGTACTCTCCCGGCCTAGCCTGTGTGTGTATTTGATATGTTGCGTGCGTGTTTTAACCACATAGCAACATGCAGTGGCCGTGGGCCTAACAACACGAGGTGGAGTAACTTTATTCTGACATACGGTATATGTTAGTCAAAATCTTCGGTAGACTAACCTGAATAATATATCACATGTTGGTTTTGTTGTCATAAACATCACAAATGTTTAAACCTCATGGTTTTGCCCTGCTGCTTCGGGAACGAATAAGTCCCTCACCTGTGGTTCGTGACTTATTTACGTTCCCTCAGTGCAGTGCAAATCCCCTCGGTATGAACATTCTGTGATGTTTCCTCCAGCGGCAGCCAACACTGTGCACTTGTGCATGCAATGTATTTCATTTCATGTATCACATAACTCCAATAACATGCATTACACTGTCTAGTTTCCTTGAACTGTATCTGAACTTTTGTTATGAAACTATAGAGGGTTCCACGAGCAGCCATTTTGGAGGACAAACAATAAAAACTTGTGCATCAGACCATGAAAAGTCATTGTTTTCAGGGTCTGATGCACAGGTTTTTATTGTTTTGTCCTCCAATATGGCTGCTCATGGGAACCCTCCATAGTGTACATAAAATAAAGTTCCAGGTAAGTTATAATTCATTTATCATGCATGTAATAGGATTTGAATTATGTCCAGATTAAAACTGCCTATCAAATAGACTACATACACTACAGCTCAAAAGAATTGGCATAGGGAAAGGGAAAGGGAAGAAAGGGAAGGAGCCTCAGTTTTAAACCGTGGTATATTTTGTGAAGGTCAGCATGAAACATGATGCTTTAGCCTAAAAAACATCATGTTTCATGCTGAACTGGACAAAATACACCACGATTTAAAACTGAGGACCCTCCCCCTTTTTTCCTTTCCACTTCCCTATGCCAAATCCTTTGAGCTGTAGTGTACATTGTATGTTTGATGACTATAAAACACACAGATGTATTTCATGAACATACATGTATCTATTTAACATAAAGCACCTTGCACACAGATAATACATGTATGTGTGGGCATTTATGTTCATGAAAACTCACAAAACTAGAGTAGTATTCTGAAAGAAACTACAAGGGGTATTCCTGTCCCCAAATTCCTCTGAATAGAACAAGACAAATCTGAGAAGCAGAACAAGACAAGTTTAAGGTAAATCAGACAACGACCAGTAGTGATGGAGCTATGAATGTTTTAAAGGTAGCCCGTCCCTTTTGCAGACCTAATTCTGAAAGTTCCCTGACTTTGTCATCATTAGAGAGAGAGTGGCTGTATAACCTTTCCCTGGAATAGACAAAGCGTAATATTCGTTTTTCAGGAATTAATCTTCGATAATTGATCGAGCTTACCTTTTTTGTACAACAAAAGTAGTTAAATCTCAGTGAAAAATAGTTAGATTTTCATTTATTTATGAGAGTTATAATACCTCTGACCTTAAAATTTCAGTTGGTATCCCCAAGATACATGCTAAATATGTGCAAACTTTCATGAAGTTTACTGATGTTTGTTAAAGGGACGGGCCATCTTTAATGATACAAAGATTGTAATTTTGGGAAGCAAATGCGCAACTCAGCTGTGAGGCTGTGATGTCACATGAGAACTAAAAGGACATAAGTCCATAACTGTCTTCCCTGTTGTTTTCCTTTACAAAGAGAATGAAACCACAAAGAGATAAATGTGACCGCATTATACCACAGTACAAACAGGAAGATACTGAACGCACTGGAAGACTAGAGATAAGCCTAATCACATCACTTACCCGGTACATTGATTTGTAAGCTGAGGTGATTGACTTATATTCACCCCATGTTGACCACCTAGGTACGCCCACCACACACCACATAATCAAACAATGTACACACCACATTTTTTTGAGAAGGGTTCGACAGAGTTGAATAAAGTCTACAAAAATCTACAATGTCTACAATGTCTAGCTGTGTTGGCCAATCTCCTGGAGCTAGCTACGCACTCAAATACACCACAAGCTTCAATCATAAGACATTCTTAAGGAAAGAGAGGTACTTTAACCCTGATGTCCGTCTTCACATGTACCTGTGTTGTAGACAAGTGAGTCCCAGTGTGATGAGCTGTGGTACGTCTAGCTATGTTGGCCAATCTCCTGGAGCTAGCTACACACTCAAATACACCACAAGCTTCAATCTTAAGACATTCATAAGGAAAGAGAAGTACTTTAACCCCGATGTCCATCTACACATGTACTTGTGTTGTAGACCAGTGAGTACCAGAGTGATGAGCTGTGGTATGTCTAGCTGTGTGCCCATTCTCCTGCAGCTACCTACACACTCAAACACATCCCAAGCTTAAGACAATTATAAGGAAAGGGAGGAACTTTAACCCTGATGTTCATCTACCTGTGTTGTAGACCAGTGAGTCCCAGTGTGACAAGCTGTGGTACGTCTAGCTGTGTTGGTCAATCTCCTGGAGCTACCTACACACTCAAACACATCCCAAGCTTAAGACAATTATAAGGAAAGGGAGGAACTTTAACCCTGATGTTCACCTACCTGTGTTGTAGACCAGTGAGTCCCAGTGTTATGAGCTGTGGTACGTCTAGCTGTGTTGGCCATTCTCCTGCAGCCACACATCCAAACACACCGCAGGCTTCATGTAAGCCCCCATCCTCAACTGTCCAGTCCTCAAATGAAGCCACTGGTGAAAGTGGTGATGACGATGATGATGATGATGTTGCCATAATTTCACAGGTTGATAGTCAAAATGTTACGATTCCTGTATAATGAAACTGAAGACAGAGAAGAAAGTTTCATTGTCATGAATTGCATACTAATGTGGACAGGATATTGCTCATAATATCTATCCAGTCTACAGTAGGAGTTCAATGTTCATGACTGCATGTATGTGGCAGGGATATTGGCACTGTTGGTCACAAAAATATACTGCGCTGGTGGACTGTACCTAAGCGGAAGAAGAAGACTACCATTTTCTCTTTAAGGCAGTGGAACAGCCTCTCTCAAGAAGATATTGAGGCCAATACCATGGACACATGCACTCCAGCTCAAAGGAATTAGTAAAGGGAAATGGAAAGGGAAGAAAGGAAGGAGCCACAGTTTTAAACCACAGTATATTTTATTCAGTTCAGCATGAAACATGATGCCCAAAAAGCATCATGCTTCATGCTAAACTGGACAAAATATACCATGGTTTCCCTTTCTTCCCTTTCCCTATGCCAATTCCTTTGAGCTCTGGTGTATGCGTCAAGGGTCTGAATGATCTCACCAGCGACTTGCTGTTGTGTCAATGGCCAGTGCTGCTGTCAGTGAAGAGAAAGTGCGTGTGAAATTTGCGATATATCGTACAGTACATTTCAAGTCAAAACAATGTGAAAGTGAAAAGTTGTCTTGTGTGGAGGGTGTCCCTCCCAAGTTTGGAAGCGAGTGCTGCGTCTATAGTCGCTTTGGATGAAGTGAGTCGCAGTCTTTTGAAGTTTTGTAGCTGAAGTTCACTCTGCAGCTCCGACAAACTGTTTACTTTGTACAAATTAGTCATTCTAATTTGTGATCAATATCTTGTCACTACTGATTGCTTAAGTCTTCTTACTTTTTTTTATCTGAATTATTATAACCTCGCAGATTGACATTTACTGCCAACCTCCTTGAAAAACAGGCGACATAAAAATCTACAAGTCGATAGGGCCGGGGTCTTCACCTGGAATAAATTAAAAATTCCTGTCCTCTGGCCTCTCTAAGTATCATAACAGTGAAATACCAAATATTATCATACCACAGAAGGTATCGCAAATGAAGTGTTTTAGACAATTTCATTTTTGTCTGATGTTAAGCTTGACTAAAATATCAGAAAGTTGTCGTGAAATAATAAAGATGAAATTTCAAGTTTTAAGTTTATTGTTGAAACGTAGTGTTGACAATGACCTAGGCTCTACTAGTACTAGTAGTAGTCTAGACTAGTTAAGAAATTAAAATAAAGAATTTGCTTACCATACAATTAACATTCAGTAGAGAGTTAAAAGTGTTATAGACGCATATTTCCACCTTCAAAGTTCAACTTCAGTGCAGAGCCAGCGGATATCCAGCACCAGATCTCACGTTTGACGAAGTCTAGACTAGAATCGACAGAGTAAACACTAAATAAGTCAAGACAATGGCAATACAGTGTACTCCAATAACATGAATAATGCAATGTTGGCGTGCAATTAGAGTGCCAATGTCGATGTTTACACCGAGGAGTTATCTAGCTTGGTTTAAATGGCAAAATAACTACCCGGGTATTTCCTCGCTTCAAAAGATGCTCTCACTGAGTGAGAGGAGAATACTATCGATTTGTATTAACAATAACATCACAAAAGAATGCCCAGACTTCACGATCGACCGCACGGGTACTGTACTGCGCTTGCATGTACCACTGCACTGTAGTACTTTACTGCGGGCGCGGTACGCTGCATGCGTATACGTACTCGTGGTTACGCGGGGTCGGCTAAATGGGAGAGGGCAGAGGTACATGAATATTTAACACGATTTGCATATTCACGAGACTCATGCATAATACATAGGGTACACGCGCGCGCGCGCACACTTCCACTCCTCCATGCATAACACTGCACGCTAGCTCGAGCACATGGAACTGCACCGTCTCTTCTGCAGGCCGTCGCTTTCATCGTGTTAGATATTCCATGGAATTCGTTATGACATCCATAACCAGCCATTGTGGATGAGTGGAGGACCTTCCATCTTCAATGAAGATTCGGGGTTGTTTTGAAAAATGCATGGGGGTGCCATTTGTGACATCGAAAAAAAGATGATGGATTTGGCCAGGCTTCCTGCCTTGGGCTTGGTAAGTTGGTACGTATGATATGGGTGCCTCAAACCGGCCCCCTTGCTTTCTTTTAAATATTTTCATACCTAGATGAATAGGTAAAATACTGAAATTTCACCCACAAATTAGCAATATTATGCTCTTTAAATTTTTTTTTTTGGATTGAAGATTAATGATTAACTTTAAGTTTTAGAGAATATTGCTCATTTAAACATATCGCACATTCGTATACCCTCTCCCCTCCTGTCAGTGCTCTACCCTCCTGTCCTTCCACGCCCTACCCTCTAGTCCTTCCACTCTCTACTCTTTCATTTTGTATACTTTTACATTCTAAGTCGACTATATTATGTGTCATGAAATATGCTTTTTCATTTCTCCATTTTCCATTTCTTTCCCATCCTTCTACGCTCTACCCTCTCTTCCTTCTAGGGCGTACCTCTACCCTCTCCCCTCCTACTAGGGCGTACCTCTACCCTCTCCCCTCCTACTAGGGGCGTACCTCTACCCTCTCCCCTCCTGTCCCTCAGCGCTCTACCCTCCTGTCCTTCTACGCCCTACCCTCTAGTCCTTCCACTCTCTACTCTTTCATTTTGTATACTTTTACATTCTAAGTCGACTATATTATGTGTCATGAAATATGCTTTTTCATTTCTCCATTTTCCATTTCTTTCCCATCCTTCTACGCTCTACCCTCTCTTCCTTCTAGGGCGTACCTCTACCCTCTCCCCTCCTACTAGGGCGTACCTCTACCCTCTCCCCTCCTACTAGGGGCGTACCTCTACCCTCTCCCCTCCTGTCCCTCAGCGCTCTACCCTCCTGTCCTTCTACGCCTTACCCTCTAGTCCTTCCACACTCTACTCTTTCATTTTGTATACTTTTACATTCTAAGTCGACTATATTATGTGTCATGAAATATGCTTTTTCATTTCTCCATTTTCCATTTCTTTCCCATCCTTCTACGCTCTACCCTCTCTTCCTTCTAGGGCGTACCTCTACCCTCTCCCCTCCTACTAGTGGCGTACCTCTACCCTCTCCCCTCCTGTCCCTCTGCGCTCTACCCTCCTGTCCTTCTACGCCCTACCCTCTAGTCCTTCCACTCTCTACTCTTTCATTTTGTATACTTTTACATTCTAAGTCGACTATATTATGTGTCATGAAATATGCTTTTTCATTTCTCCATTTTCCATTTCTTTCCCATCCTTCTACGCTCTACCCTCTCTTCCTTCTAGGGCGTACCTCTACCCTCTCCCCTCCTACTAGGGCGTACCTCTACCCTCTCCCCTCCTACTAGGGGCGTACCTCTACCCTCTCCCCTCCTGTCCCTCAGCGCTCTACCCTCCTGTCCTTCTACGCCTTACCCTCTAGTCCTTCCACACTCTACTCTTTCATTTTGTATACTTTTACATTCTAAGTCGACTATATTATGTGTCATGAAATATGCTTTTTCATTTCTCCATTTTCCATTTCTTTCCCATCCTTCTACGCTCTACCCTCTCTTCCTTCTAGGGCGTACCTCTACCCTCTCCCCTCCTACTAGGGGCGTACCTCTACCCTCTCCCCTCCTGTCCCTCTGCGCTCTACCCTCCTGTCCTTCTATGCCCTACCCTCTAGTCCTTCCACACTCTACTCTTTCATTTTGTATACTTTTACATACCAAGTCGACTATATTAGGTGTCATGAAATATGCTTTTTCATTTCTCCATTTTCCATTTCTTTCCCGTCCTACGCTCAACCCTCTCTTCCTTCTAGGGCGTACCTCTACCCTCTCCCCTCCTACTAGGGGCGTACCTCTACCCTCTCCCCTCCTGTCCCTCTGTGCTCTACCCTCCAGTCCTTCTACGCCCTACCCTCTAGTCCTTCCACACTCTACTCTTTCATTTTGTATACTTTTACATACTAGGTCGACTATATTAGGTGTCATGAAATATGCTTTTTCATTTCTCCATTTTCCATTTCTTTCCCGTCCTTCTACGCTCTACCCTCTCTTCCTTCTAGGGCGTACCTCTACCCTCTCCCCTCCTGACCCTCTGCGCTCTACCCTCCAATCCTTCTACGCCCTACCCTCTAGTCCTTCCACTCTCTACTCTTTCATTTTGTATACTTTTACATACTAAGTCGACTATATTATGTGTCATAAAATATGCTTTTTCATTTCTCCATTTTCCATTTCTTTACCGTCCTTCTACGCTCTACCCTCTCTTCCTTCTAGGGCGTACCTCTACCCTCTCCCCTCCTACTAGGGACGTACCTCTACCCTCTCCCCTCCTGTCCCTCAGCGCTCTACCCTCCTGTCCTTCTACGCCCTACCCTCTAGTCCTTCCACACTCTACTCTTTCATTTTGTATACTTTCACATTCTAAGTCGACTATATTATGTGTCATGAAATATGCTTTTTCATTTCTCCATTTTCCATTTCTTTCCCATCCTTCTACGCTCTACCCTCTCTTCCTTCTAGGGCGTACCTCTACCCTCTCCCCTCCTACTAGGGGCGTACCTCTACCCTCTCCCCTCCTGTCCCTCTGCGCTCTACCCTCCAATCCTTCTACGCCCTACCCTCTAGTCCTTCCACACTCTACTCTTTCATTTTGTATACTTTTACATACTAAGTTGACTATATTAGGTGTCATGAAATATGCTTTTTCATTTCTCCATTTTCCATTTCTTTCCTGTCCTTCTACGCTCTACCCTCTCTTCCTTCTAGGGCGTACCTCTACCCTCTCCCCTCCTGTCCCTCTGCGCTCTACCCTCCAATCCTTCTACGCCCTACCCTCTAGTCCTTCCACTCTCTACTCTTTCATTTTGTATACTTTTACATACTAAGTCGACTTTATTATGTGTCATAAAATATGCTTTTTCATTTCTCCATTTTCCATTTCTTTCCCATCCTTCTACGCTCTACCCTCTCTTCCTTCTAGGGCGTACCTCTACCCTCTCCCCTCCTTCTAGGGGCGTACCTCTACACTCTCCCCTCCTGTCCCTCTGCGCTCTACCCTCCTGTCCTTCTATGCCCTACCCTCTAGTCCTTCCACACTCTACTCTTTCATTTTGTATACTTTTACATACCAAGTCGACTATATTAGGTTTCATGAAATATGCTTTTTCATTTCTCCATTTTCCATTTCTTTCCCGTCCTTCTACGCTCTACCCTCTCTTCCTTCTAGGGCGTACCTCTACCCTCTCCCCTCCTGACCCTCTGCGCTCTACCCTCCAATCCTTCTACGCCCTACCCTCTAGTCCTTCCACTCTCTACTCTTTCATTTTGTATACTTTTACATACTAAGTCGACTATATTATGTGTCATAAAATATGCTTTTTCATTTCTCCATTTTCCATTTCTTTACCGTCCTTCTACGCTCTACCCTCTCTTCCTTCTAGGGCGTACCTCTACCCTCTCCCCTCCTACTAGGGACGTACCTCTACCCTCTCCCCTCCTGTCCCTCAGCGCTCTACCCTCCTGTCCTTCTACGCCCTACCCTCTAGTCCTTCCACACTCTACTCTTTCATTTTGTATACTTTTACATTCTAAGTCGACTATATTATGTGTCATGAAATATGCTTTTTCATTTCTCCATTTTCCATTTCTTTCCCATCCTTCTACGCTCTACCCTCTCTTCCTTCTAGGGCGTACCTCTACCCTCTCCCCTCCTACTAGGGGCGTACCTCTACCCTCTCCCCTCCTGTCCCTCTGCGCTCTACCCTCCAATCCTTCTACGCCCTACCCTCTAGTCCTTCCACACTCTACTCTTTCATTTTGTATACTTTTACATACTAAGTTGACTATATTAGGTGTCATGAAATATGCTTTTTCATTTCTCCATTTTCCATTTCTTTCCTGTCCTTCTACGCTCTACCCTCTCTTCCTTCTAGGGCGTACCTCTACCCTCTCCCCTCCTGTCCCTCTGCGCTCTACCCTCCAATCCTTCTACGCCCTACCCTCTAGTCCTTCCACTCTCTACTCTTTCATTTTGTGTACTTTTACATACTAAGTCGACTTTATTATGTGTCATAAAATATGCTTTTTCATTTCTCCATTTTCCATTTCTTTACCGTCCTTCTACGCTCTACCCTCTCTTCCTTCTAGGGCGTACCTCTACCCTCTCCCCTCCTACTAGGGACGTACCTCTACCCTCTCCCCTCCTGTCCCTCAGCGCTCTACCCTCCTGTCCTTCTACGCCCTACCCTCTAGTCCTTCCACACTCTACTCTTTCATTTTGTATACTTTTACATTCTAAGTCGACTATATTATGTGTCATGAAATATGCTTTTTCATTTCTCCATTTTCCATTTCTTTCCCATCCTTCTACGCTCTACCCTCTCTTCCTTCTAGGGCGTACCTCTACCCTCTCCCCTCCTACTAGGGGCGTACCTCTACCCTCTCCCCTCCTGTCCCTCTGCGCTCTACCCTCCAATCCTTCTACGCCCTACCCTCTAGTCCTTCCACACTCTACTCTTTCATTTTGTATACTTTTACATACTAAGTTGACTATATTATGTGTCATGAAATATGCTTTTTCATTTCTCCATTTTCCATTTCTTTCCCATCCTTCTACGCTCTACCCTCTCTTCCTTCTAGGGCGTACCTCTACCCTCTCCCCTCCTACTAGGGGCGTACCTCTACCCTCTCCCCTCCTGTCCCTCTGCGCTCTACCCTCCAATCCTTCTACGCCCTACCCTCTAGTCCTTCCACACTCTACTCTTTCATTTTGTATACTTTTACATACTAAGTTGACTATATTAGGTGTCATGAAATATGCTTTTTCATTTCTCCATTTTCCATTTCTTTCCTGTCCTTCTCCGCTCGACCCTCTCTTCCTTCTAGGGCGTACCTGTACCCTCTCCCCTCCTGTCCCTCTGCGCTCTACCCTCCAATCCTTCTACGCCCTACCCTCTAGTCCTTCCACTCTCTACTCTTTCATTTTGTATACTTTTACATACTAAGTCAACTATATTAGGTGTCATGAAATATGCTTTTTCATTTCTCCATTTTCCATTTCTTTCCCGTCCTTCTACGCTCTACCCTCTCTTCCTTCTAGGGCGTACCTCTACCCTCTCCCCTCCTACTAGGGGCGTACCTCTACGCTCTCCCCTCCTGGCCCTCTGCGCTCTACCCTCCAGTCCTTCTACGCCCTACCCTCTAGTCCTTCCACTCTCTACTCTTTCATTTTGTATACTCTTACATACAAAGTAGACTATATTAGGTGTCATGAAATATGCTTTTTCATTTCGCCATTTTCCATTTCTTTCCCGTCCTTCTACGCTCTACCCTCTCTTCCTTCTAGGGCGTACCTCTACCCTCTCCCCTCCTGTCCCTCAGCGCTCTACCCTCCTGTCCTTCCACGCCCTACCCTCTAGTCCTTTCACACTCTTCTCTTTCATTTTGTATACAGTGCCGACATTTCACCAGTATTGCGTTGCGATCATGCTCGTTCCAGTGCAGTGAAAAAATTATGGGAAAGTTTTGGCGATCGAGAAAAATCATGGATGTACGAACAGATGAAACAGATGAAAAACATATTTTGAACGAAAATCATGAAAATGTGTAATTGTCAAATATGTGCACATTTTGTCTGATTTTGCTTCAGAAAATTGTGCATATATATTGTTAAATAATGCGTAAATACACTAATCGCGATCCAACCTTTGATAACGCAATAGCAGATATACGCGGGGGCAGGTTTCAAGGGTAGGGGTCGGTTGGACCACTCACAATAATATCCCCCACGACCACATGCAAATTTTATTAAATCAAAAAAAGTTATACCATGCAGAAGGTCTAGACAGGATATAATAGGCAGTGATAGGGTCTAGAGTCTGGGCATTTTCTTTCTTTTATAGTTCATCGGCCATTAATTGTCTTAATCTATATTCATTTTGATGGTTTCTTTGATAAATTGATGTATTGTAGGAGTCTACTCCAGCCTTTTGAGTCTCGGACAACAAGGAGGCAATCCGGCCAGCACCCAGCCTGAGGCTGTTACATAAAACTTACCATTGTCAATCAATCGATGATCAATCAATGGCATTATTGGTAACTTTGCTACCAATGGCAATTTCTATGGAAATCTTGAATTTGATGGGCTGCTGAGTGGTGTTACTATCGTAATTACCATGGCATTGAGGACAGTTACCTTTATTATGCAACAAGGCCCAGGCATGTCAGGGGGGCATTTCATGAAAGTTGTCAGCACTGACAAGTTGTCTTTCCCTGACAGTTACCATAGTAACTTTGCTACCGAGGATTTCACTGAAATTATTGTCACTGACTACATGTATTTAGTCAGTGCTGAACATTCATGAAATGCTCCCCTTGGGTATCCCACTAATTTTATGAATTTTCACCCTCAAACTAACCATGACCCTAAGTTAACCTAAAACCTAATTCTAGGCCTAACCCATATACCTCAACAACATTTTTGCTGCCTCCTTTGTCCTAAAAAGTGATTTCTATGTCACTTATTGCCGATGACAATTGGTATTGCAGCTTTCTCATTGCGTGCATGGACGATAGTGACTGATACCCTAATTGTACGGAATTGCCAAAATAGGCAAGGGTAGTTTACAGCCAGTACAGAATCTGGCTATCATGGCCATGATAGCGTTAACATTAGCATGATTTTTAAGGGTATGAGGTGATTTTTTTTGTGACGATAAGGTAAAAAAGAAAAAAGCTTTAAATCACATATTTACCTTGCTAATCACTATCACTATCATTCTAACATTATAAATAATCTTAGTAATAATCCTGACCCTGGCCTGACACACCAATTTTGTTGAGTTACACATGTTTGTTCATCTAAAAACATAGAAATGTAGCAAATGCTGTCAGACTAATCATGATGAAATAATCAGTATTCAATAATTCATAATTGGAATTACACAGGGCAATTGAAGGCAAGTCAAGTTCAAAGATCAAGGTCTCAGCTTACATGTAAATAAGGCTTAATGCAAATTGGTGTCTGCCTGATAACTTGATAACATTAACAAATGCTTCCTGATCACATTATTTCAGGGGCACATGTTCTGTGAACACAGCACACATACAGTAGTATGAAACTGGAAACATTGTTTAGTGATGCCTTTTAAGAAGCGCCACAAAATGTTCTTGTTTCACCTATCTTGTTTCTCACAGTGAAGAAGTCCTTTCGTGTAAGGTTTCAGGACCTCAATGGCCTTGTGCCTGATGATGGTGTGCCATTCATCATCATGTCACACTTTACCATGGCATGCACCTTTTAGAAGACAGGCACAAGGCAGAGAAGGAAAGGGCTCGGTCCAAGAGGGATGCATTACTGAAGGTTAGTCATATTACGTGTACCAGAATCCAAATAATTTAAATGAAATATGACAGTTCCATGGTTGATAGGGTAAATACGTATTAGGAATTCCTTATATCCCATTCAAACAAAGGGTGGTATTCCGGAAGCAAGGGTTTGAGCAAAGTTTATCTGTAAAGATGTATCTTTTTTCTCTGTCATTTAACTTAATGTCACTCAATAATTTTTGTTGTATTAACCATAATCAGGCCAGCTAGGGGAGGGGGTCTAGGGCCTGGGGGATAGCTAAATAATTGTATTTTATGATTCTAATAAAAACAAAATTTAAGAAAAAAGATAAAAAAAAGAACAAAGAAATATCTAAGGAATTCACGAGGCAAAGAAAAAACAAATGTTACAAAATTATCAATCTAATCATGAAAAAGCTGTATGCCTGAAATTATTACTTTTTATTTATCACATAGGTAAATTAAAGTGAGGAATATTTGCATTAATATGCATAAGAAAGTCATTTATAATAAATAGATTAAAATTGAATGCTGTATCTGCTAATGCAAACGTAGAGATGATGTCACAAGTGGTGCCAAATTTTGTGGCTGTCTTGCTTTCTCGCCCCCCCTCGAAAATTGATGCCTTCCTATTTCTTTTTTAAGGGTTATCATCAGTGCCCAGTGAAACCAAGGAAACTCATGCAGACAACAAGGAAGAAGGGGTGTCCTGCAAGAATACTCATGAAGGAGGTGTTCCTGTTTCCCGATTTCAAGGTCTGGAGACTCACTGTGAAAGACAATGCTTAACCTCCTGTCCTTCTATCCTCTACCCTCCTGTCCTATCCTCTACCCTCCTGTGCCTCTGTACTCTACCCTCCTGTCCCTCAACCCTCTAACCCTCAAGCCACCCCTTCCCACCACCCCTTCCCACCATCCCTTCCTACCACCCCTTCCCACCACCCCTTCCCACCACCCCTTCCCACCACCCCTTCCCACCACCCCTTCTCACCACCCCTTCCTACCACCCCTTCTCACAACCCCTTCTTACAACCACTTCGCACCACCCCTTCTCACCACCTGTACCCACCACCCCTTCCCTCCACCCTTTCCAACCACCCCTTCCTATCATCCATTCCCACCATCCATTCCAGCCATCCCTTCCCACCACCCCTTCTCACCAGCCCCTTCCCACCACCCCTTTCAACCACCTCTTCCCACCACCCCTTCCCTCCACCCTTTCCAACCACCCCTTCCCACCATCCCTTCCCACCATCCATTCCAGCCATCCCTTCCCACCACCCCTTCTCACAACCCCTTCCCACCAACCCTTCTCACCACCCCTTCTCACAACTCCTTCCCACCAACCCTTCCAACCACCCTTTTCAACCACCCCTTTCCACCACCTCTTCCCACCACCTCTTCGCACCACCTCTTATCACCACCTGTACCCACCACCCCTTCCCACCACCCCTTCCCACCACCCCTTTCAACCACCTCTTCCCCACCACACCTTCCCACCACCCCTTCCTACCATCCATTCCCACCATCCATTCCAGCCATCCCTTCCCACCGCCCCTTCTCACAACCCCTTCCCACCATCCCTTCTCACCACCCATTCTCACAACCCCTTCCCACCAACCCTTCCAACCACCCCTTTCAACCACCCCTTTCCACCACCTCTTCCCACCACCTCTTCGCACCACCTCTTATCACCACCTGTACCCATCACCCCTTCTCAACACCCCTTCTCACCACCCCTTCCCACCATTTCTTCCAACTAACACTTCCCACCACCCCTTCTCACCACCTGTACTCACCACCCCTTCTCACAACCCCTTCCCACCAACCCTTCCAGCCACCCCTTTCAACCACCCCTTTCCACCACCCCTTTCCACCACCTCTTCCCACCACCTCTTCGCACCACCTCTTATCACCACCTGTACCCATCACCCCTTCTCACCACCCCTTCTCACCACCCCTTCCCACCATTCCTTCCAACTAACACTTCCCACCACCCCTTCTCACCACCTGTACCCACCACCCCTTCCCACCACTCCTTCCCACCACCCCTTTCAACCACCTATTCCCCACCACACCTTCCCACCACCCCTTCCTACCATCCATTCCCACCATCCATTCCAGCCATCCCTTCCCACCACCCCTTCTTACAACCCCTTCCCACCAACCCTTCTCACCACCCATTCTCACAACCCCTTCCCACTAACCCTTTCAACAACCCCTTTCAACCACCCCTTTCCACCACCCCTTCTCACCACCCCTTCCCACCATTCCTTCCAACTAACACTTCCCACCACCCCTTCTCACCACCTGTACCCACCACCCCTTCTCACTACCCCTTCCCCACCACCCCTTCCAACCGTCCCTTCTCGCCACCTGTACCCACCACCCCTTCTTACCACCCCTTCTTACCACCCCTTCTTACCACCCCTTCTCACCACCCCTCCTCACCACCCCTTCCTACCACTCCTTCCTACCACTCCTTCCTACCATCCATTCCCACCATCCATTCCAGCCATCCCTTCCCACCACCCCTTCTCACAACCCCTTCCCACCACCCCTCCCACCACCCCTTCTCACAACCCCTTCCAACCAACCCTTACCACCACCCCTTCTCACTACCCCTTCCCCACCACCCCTTCCAACCGTCCCTTCTCACCACCTGTACCCACCACCCCTTCTTACCACCCCTTCTTACCACCCCTTCTCACCACCCCTTCTCACCACCCCTCCCACCACCCCTTCTCACTACCCCTTCCCCACCACCCCTTCCAACCGTCCCTTCTCACCACCTGTACCCACCACCCCTTCTTACCACCCCTTCTTACCACCCCTTCTCACCACCCCTTCTTACCACCCCTTCTCACCACCCCTTCTCACCACCCCTTCCTACCATCCATTCCCACCATCCATTCCAGCCATCCCTTCCCACCACCCCTTCTCACCACCCCTTCTCACCACCCCTTCCCACCACCCTTTCTCACCACCCCTTCCTACCACCCCTTCTCACAACCCCTTCTTACAACCACTTCGCACCACCCCTTCTCACCACCTGTACCCACCACCCCTTCCCACCACCCCTTCCAACCACCCCTTCCTACCACCCTTCTCACCACCCCTTCCCACCACCTTTTCTCACCACCCCTTCCTACCACCCCTTCTCACCACCCCTTCCTACCACCACTTCCTACCACCCCTTCCCACCACCCCTTCCTACCACCCCTTCCCACCACCCCTTCCCACCACCCCTTCCCACCATCCCTTGTAGAAAATAGTCCTCCATGTATTTTGTAGAAGCCTTTAAAGTAGTGCCTCCCCCTCACACCAGCTCTTCTCTAATCTTGCTCTGGCGTGAACAGAATATAAAATCCTCTCAGTACCAAACAGTAATATTCCTAGTTGAATTATAACATAGTTTATTGCATTTAGGACTAAGAGAGTTAATTGTATGTTGACTCTCTCTCTCTCTGTAGATCGTCTGACAGGCCTTTGGCAGTTCTTGGCATCGTGAGCGCGGTCATCATCCAAATCATCATCATCTTCATCCATGAGAAGTGCAGTAAGGAAGAGGACTATGGGGAGGATGACGAGGATCTCATGTGAGTGTGCGCCCTCGCGAGAGCAATCAGTGAATATGTGTTGTGATTCGTCAGTGTGAAGTTTGAAGAGGAGCCTTATGACTAGCCCTGAAATCTGGCATTACCTTTGCCAGTATCCTGTGCACTTAGTAGCTAGTTGGAAAATAGATAAGTAACCAAACAGTTATGACTTTGAATATTCTATGGTCCTCTTTATATTTGCATTCATAACTTCATTGTGAACCCAATCAATTTATTGATTTTTAAAGAAAACATAGTAGGACCACTAGTGATCACTATTGAAGTGTAATGTTGTTTGACGTATGTACAATATGCCCAGTATGAAAGGATAGTAGACAAGGAACATTGGGTTGTAAATGCCACAGTTGAGTACGGGATCACAAACCAGGGCCCTGTCGCATAAGCCTTACCATGATAAACCTCTGCCATCAATGATAACTACCATGGTAACATCGCTCAACAGCCAATCTAAATTAACTTTTCCATAGAAGTTGTCATTGATAGCAAAGTTACCATCAATGGTAGGTTTTATGCACAGATGGACAGATCCCTACAAACTTGCACTCTCCCTGCACCCCTTCCACTCAATATACCCGATCTTTTAGTTAGCTTATCCTTGAGAGGGGACAATGTAAAGTTACACACTTAACTCTCATTTCATTGTATATGTGTATTTGCAGGAAAGAGAAGAAGAAGATCTCAGATGGGGATAGTGACATAAGGATGCGATCCACCAAGCAGTGACAGAATGTTCACCGCCGAAAAACCGCTTGGGAGGACCCAAGCTAGGACCTCAGAATGGGGTCTCTCAGTTAACCTCCCTCTTATTTTTACCCTCTCCTATCCCCCTCCATTTTTGTCTCGCCTGAACAAAGTTCAGCAGAGACCTAGTAATCACTTTTATTTTTATATTTATGTGAGTAATCACTTTTCCTGTTGGTCTTTTAGTCCTTTGGTCTGTTACAAAAAAGTTTTTGTTTAAATTGCTCTCATTTCTTTATTGAAGAAATTATTTTACAATTTATAAATTGTGATCAAACTTGGTACAAATGATCCTTGGGTAATACCACATGTGTTGATGAGGTCAAAGGTTACCTCGGCACCATTTCAGATATTTGAAGAAAAATAATCAGCACTGTTTATTGATCGCTTAATCAGGCGAGACTCGTTTCACAAACCACTTTGTTCCTATAATATCTTCTTTCTCACCCCACCCATGCCTAGCCCTTTCAATGTGCTCTCTATTTCTCTCTCTCCCCCTCTCACTCCCTCCCTCATTCTCTCTCCCTCTCTCTCTCTCTCTCCCTCTCTCTCCCTCTCCCTCTCTCTCCCTCTCTCTCCCTCTCCCTCTCCCTCTCCCTCCCTCTCTCTCCCTCTCCCTCCATCTCCCTCTCTCTCCATCTCTCTGGAATATGGCCCCTGGTCTTAATAAGATGCAGCATATCTGACATTCATTGTCACATTTGTCACAACACTTTGGTTCCATACAAATCCTACCTATACATGCCAGTCATTTTAATGGTTGTGAGTATGTATGTGTGTGTGTTAGTATATGTCTTAAGGTATTTAAACCAGTAAATTACCTATGAGAAACTCATTACGATCATGACTTGAGCGAAAACTTTATAGCATTAAGTTTGCCACTTCTTGATGAAATGATTTTTTGTTTACATTCTTAAAATGAACATGTTGGAAAATCAGAGAGAGCTTGATAAAGAATGCCAGGGATAAGAAGGAAGTTTGTCACAGAGCAATAAAGCATTTATTTCTTTGGGGAAAAAATAGATTGATTTCTATGCGTTTGTATACATACCGTAGGTGCTAGACACATACTGTACAAGATTCTTTTTATGCCTCCGCCACGAAGTGGCCGGAGGCATCATGTTTTCGGGTTGTCCGTCCGTCCGTCCGTCCAGCAAATTGGTGAAATTGCTGGAAGGTCAGAGATCAAAGGTCAATGAACTTTGCAAAATTGATATTTTTCACAATAAACCTAAATCCAAATCCAATGGCGCAATTCTAACCAAATATGATACAGAGATGTATCACTTCATGGAGGTAGACTGGTGTGTCACACTCAAAACATTTTGAAGTAAATACAGCAGGAACACGATTGTCAATGCTTTCTGTATACAGTTGTTATTTGGGGATTTCTTTAAAGGTGATATTCATAGAAAATCCAAAAATACGAAGATATTCATCTACAGAAAGCTTATAAGCCATACAATGAGCTCGGATGACATTCAAACAATATATCACTTTCCAAAAGCGAAATTAGGGTGAAAACAATCACCGTATTCTCGGGGACAAATTTGACCTATACTGTCATGCGAAACGGCCTTTAGGTCTGATGTAAGAAACAGGATTCGTTATTGTGCATCACACATGCCAATCCGCAGCTTCTTTTCCGCCAGAAGCATCAGGCATTGTTAATGAAACTGTGATGGCAGTTGCTATTGGATTAACAGGTGTGATACACAATGGTCATTGTGAAGCATATCCCGGCTGTGACGTATACACAACGCCACTTTCCCTTAGGCGATATCGTAGGTCAGGAAGAGAGTCAATTTAGTGAAATTTGACTTTCATTTAACACAAAACTGAACACTTTCATGGCATGTTAGCTGCATAAATTGCTTTAATAGCTCATTCAATTATAACATAAACTATATTTATTTGATTTTATTTCCTATGAATATCACCTTTAAGGAATTTGAGTATTAATTTCTTTTCTCATTGTAAATTTAGTAATTTTGTCTCAAATGTTAGGAAAATTTTTTTATGGTCACAAAGTCATTTCATGTCTTAAAGGGTTACTAAATTAGAAAAATAGATTCCCTCTAATCTACGTAAAATTATCCACTAAAAATGAATTTCACATTTGTTTGCTGCAATAAAGTCTCATTTTGACGAAAGTGTGAAAAAACGCACGCCTCCAGTGACGTCAGAGAAGTCAAAATGCCATAGGTTGTACGGAAGTCAACAAAAAAATATTTCCCTAATATATTCACAACTTTCCCCCTAACTGTGTAGTAACGCGTTATTGCAGTCACCTGTATCTAGTCATTCAGATTCAATGGATGGAATGCACTTTGAATCTATTAGTTGTTGCTCCTCGGACAAACCTCGGACAAGCTTTGGGGTTCCCATTGGTAACGTATTGTTTGAACGGCGTGAATAAAATGTGCTGTTGGCATTTATGGAATTTTGACTCCTCTGACATCATGGGAGGCGTGCGTATTTTCACATTTTCGACAAAATGAGACTTTATTGCAGCAAACGATTGTGAAATTCGTTTTTAGTGGATAATTTTATAAAGATTAGTGGGAACTTATTTTTCTAATTTAGGCAAAACTTTTAAGCAAAACTTGAAAATTACAACTCAATATATCTGTCTTCAGTTTGGAAGACTTATCTGTAGTTGTATGCATGCAAGATATGTTTGATTATTACTGGGAAAGGTAGCTTATGTAATGGATTATATTGCTCTTTTCTTCCTTGTACATGTGAGTACATGCTCAAGATTTCACCATGACATTCAATTTTAGTTTGTTTATCTAATTTTTGTCTCGCCCACCGGAGGTGAAGGCGAGACTAAGGGATCCAAATGGCGTCCGTCCGTCCATCCGTCGTCCGTCCGTCGTCGTCCGTCCGTCGTCCGTCACAAATGTTAAAGTTTACCTGCAAGACTCTCTTATGATCCATAACTTGGCAACTGTTACAGCAATGGCAGCCACACTTGGTTGATAGAAGCACTAGGGGTATCTTCATGTTATGGTGTTGTCAGAGGTCATGTGATGATGTCAAAGGTCATTTGAGGTCATATATTAAAGAGTATGTGCAAGACTCTCTTTTTCTATGTTAAAGTTTACCTGCAAGACTCTCTTTTGACAAATAACTTCACATAGGTTGCTTGGATTACAACCTAACTTGGGTCATAGATGCACTGGGGGTACCTTCATGTTATGGTACCGTTGGAGGTCACAGGATAAGGTCAAAGATCATTTGAGGTCATACGTTAAAGTTTACCTGCAAGACTCTCTTTTGACAAATAACTTCACATGGGTTGCTTGGATTACAACCTAACTTGGGTCATAGATGCACTGGGGGTACCTTCATGTTATGGTACCGTTGGAGGTCACAGGATAAGGTCAAAGGTCATTTGAGGTCATACATTAAAGTTTACCTGCAAGACTCTCTTTTGACAAATAACTTCACATGGGTTGCTTGGATTACAACCTAACTTGGGTCATAGATGCACTGGGGGTACCTTCATGTTATGGTGCCATTGGAGGTCACAGGATAAGGTCAAAGGTCATTTGAGGTCATACCTTAAAGTTAACCTGCAAGACTCTCTTTTGACAAATAACTTCACATAGGTTGCTTGGATTACAACCTTACTTGGGTCATAGATGCACTGGGGGTACCTTCATGTTATGGTGCTGTTGGGGGTCACAGGATAAGGTCAAAGGTCATTTGAGGTCATACGTTAAAGTTTACCTGCAAGACTCTCTTTTGACAAATAACTTCACATAGGTTGCTTGGATTACAACCTAACTTGGGTCATAGATGCACTGGGGGTACCTTCATGTTATGGTACCGTTGAAGGTCACAGGATAAGGTCAAAGGTCATTTGAGGTCATACGTTAAAGTTTACTTGCAAGACTCTCTTATCACACATAACTCATCACATGTTGCTACAATGGCAATCAAACTTTGATGATGAATGCACTGGGGGCACCTGCATGTTATTGTGCTGTAAGAGGTCACATGATAAGGGCAAAGGTCATTTGAGGTCATACATTAAAGTTTACTTGCAAGACTCTTGGTGAAGGCTTCCTAACTTGTGCACAGAATTGTGTTCTTTTGCGTAGCAACGGAGATCGCGATATTTCTGGTTATTTTCGCAAGTGGGCGAGACACAATATTGCTAATGCCTTGTTTTATACACTGCCTCAGATTTATTGAATTTCTTCTGGGGGGGCATTCCGAAAACGAACTTAGGAAAAATTTTATTGTATCTCAGGGACTTAGGAAAAATTTTATCTTTTGGTATTCCGAAAAGCAAACTTACAATAAAAGATAAAATTTTTATTCAAATGAGCTAGAGATAAAATTTTTATGTAAATGAGCCTCCGAGATAAAATTTTTATGCAAATGAGCTAAATCGGTATTCTGAAACACACTTAGGAAAAAAAGTTAGGATAAAAGATAAAACTGCTCTTAAGCAATTTTATCTCCAGACGTACGCGCCTAGGCCCATTGGATTACGTGCAAACAATAATTCGCGCATTCAACTTTTTGCACATGTGCGCATCAAATGCAATAAGGCGCGCTGATAGACATTGATGCGCAATGTCCCTTTCAGTTTCATGACATCACACCATCAGCTTGATGGTGTTAATGTATGCAAAAGACATGAAAGGACGTTTATTACTGGCTGCCTCTGGGATAGGAGCGCAGTGCATGCGCTCATTAATATTGGTTAAAATCTTCCTAAGATATTTTTCGGAATACCAAAGATAAAATATTTTAAGGACATTGTATCTTAGAGGAGATAAAATTTTTATCTCTGTGGATTTTCGGAATACCGCCCCTGGGCTATGGCCACGATGTGAAAAGTAATAATTTCTGTTAGTCCGTTTGGATGATGGTTGAGTTTTATATCTATATGTGTATGTGTGGGATTGTGTGTGGTGACGTATGGAGAATAATTGATTACATGTACATTGTTCTTGTGTATCTAATATGAAGCTTTATGTATTATAATCAATCTTTTCTACATGTATATGGAAAGTGACTTGTAGGTTTATCTGGTAATGGAATAATATATTTATGTACAACGGTTACAAGCACATAGTCCCGTGGATGTTGATATTAATACGCATACTAGTTCTGGACTAATTTATAGGGAGCCAGTGGAAATTATGTAATTCTGTCACAGTTCCAATTTTGTCCAGGGAATCGCTACTGTAAGGGAGTCTGGTATTTCATAATAACTATGGTGAGTGATTAAAACAATTCACTGTTTAGATTCTCTGGATAAATTTACTGATTTTGTGAGGGAATCACATGTCTTGTGGGTGTTTTCTTGCGGTACATTGGTTAGTCATGGTTTAGTATGCATACTAAGTTAACCCACTGTTCAGAAGATGGGTCATAGTCTCCCATTGAGCTGTTTTTTATAAGCTGCAAATAAACTTGATACAGTGTGTCCTTTATATGCATAATACTGTATTATGTATAGATTAAATGTCTTTTTGCAATGTAACTCGTAGCAATAGCATCATGTAGTACATGTAGATAAAGGGACTTGAAAGTAAGTTAACATGTTCACTGTTTCTTTCAGGAAACAATAGCACTGGTACAAGGGAGAAGCACTCCACAACCAGTTGACCACTAAAAGCTACTTGAACCAGTTTCCTTTTCTGGTTTTGTTGACTTAAAAGCTGTTTTAATGTTTTAATGTGCCATTAATAAATTTTAAAAATTTTAAAATTTAAATAAATCATAAAAATCCTTTAGAAAGGAGTTTGTGTCACGCGCAAATAGTGATACGCTGTGAATAGGCCAATATATATATATGAGGATATAGCAAGTACAGTGTATCATGCATTTGTGGCACTACAGATTATGTAATAACTGCTTACAAATGTCGGTCAGCATGTGAACCCCATGTGTATACCTTATAATATAACCCTGACATTTTGAGGAATAATATACAAGCCTGTGTATGATGGACTGATGCAGTGTGAATAGATCAGCTGTAGTGGAAAGCTTACAAAATAAAGAGAGTCCTCACCACTCGTCATTTGTACTTGACCATCAAAAGTCTCTGCTATAAAGAAGAAATAGCCAAGAAATGAAAAGCTTGGTTGAAGTGATAGGCAATAGTATTATATAAAATCTTGCACACCATCATCCGGTAAACGTAGAAAAAATATGCATGTAACCTTCCATGTATTTACAGTAGACTCCTCAAACAATTATTGGGCAGAGGAGTAGGGTATTGCAGTGGCCATACAAGAAAGCATGACATATAAATCTTTGTATCAGTTATGTTGTATTTAGGAGCCATATCGGGCTATATGAATTGCATTGGTAAAAAAAAATACGGAAACACTGATGGGATTCTCATTTGGATTAAAAGTTATTCAAATAATAGCCGTATGCAAAAAGTCTGCTCCTAATTAATAAGATGCCGTGAGTATTAAGACCATGTACAAAATATAAACAGTATCACTTTCTGCACAGATGTGTCATTATGCGTTATTATCGCTTACAATTATCTGGATGTTTAAATAAATTTCGGGTGTGTACATGTAAGATGTGGAATTTACCATCCTGACTACATATGGATTTATTTTGTTGGGTGTGTGGTGTTTTGGCTTGAATGTGAAGTGCTACACTGTACTAAAAACTGTCATGATCGCCTCCTCTTCAATATGGCTGAAATAACATCCTGCAAATGAGATATGGTGACAGGTGTGTGTTTGTGTATGAAATAGAAATAGAGAGAGAGAGAGCATGTGTGTTAGTGAAATATTTGTTTTGGTCAAAATTACCCACTCCTTTATCTTTCTATGCATTCCCCTTTTAGACTGTTTGGCATTGCACTAGTGGTGGGTGTGGCCTACAGAGCCGTTACCATGGGAACGCATCAGTGAAATATTGGAATTTCAGAAATTGCCATCTCAAATATTCACATAAAAATACAAAATTAGTGTCTAACTATACATGTTACAAGTTACCCAGCTGATTCTGATCAGCAAATAAGATATTTAAGGTCACAATCATATGAAAAACAAATATGCTAATACACAGCAAAAAACTCATCCTAGTTGATAGTTTTATGAATATTTAGATGCCAGAATAGTAGCACTCAAGACTGAGTCATTTTTAAGTGATAACTGTCATGCAAATAATGACTGTTGCTGTGACAACACCATGATGCCAAAATATTGAACTTACAGGATTATAAGAAAGTGCCATATATTTCTCATATGGTGACATAAAAACACAGAATTAGTGTCTAAATATACGGTGTGCAAGGTGCCCATTTGATTTTGATCGGAATGTATGTCATGTAAGGTTATGATCATACCTAGAAATAGTTGTCATGGAAACAATATATATATATATATATATAAGGAATTTTGTTTTAGAAAACCATTCAAACATATGAAAATGCATCGCCAAAACCTAATCCTAGTTTATAGTTTTATGAATATTTAGATGCCAGAAGAGAAGCAATCAAGATTTCATAATTTCTAAATGATAACTGCCACGCATAAAGCGACAGTTGTTATGACAACACCATGGTGCCGAAATACTGAAATTACAGAAATATAAGAAAGTGCCATATATTTGCCATATGGTAACATAAAAACAAATAATTAGTGTCTAAGTATACATTTTGCAAGGTGCCCAGTTGATTTTGATTACAATCTTCGTAATTTAAGGTCAAGTTCATGGTCAAAGTAAGGTCATTGCTATAGTAACCATACAGAAAAGGGTGATTTTGATGAACATATTCAATATATTACATAAATAGGAAGCACGCAACTTACACGCAACTGGTTTTATGATGGCTTATATTTTCAAATTATGTAAATCAATATTATGATATTCGTGCCGGTATGTGTTTATGGTCATTCCTAATTGGATAGTTTCCAGGACAACAGAATGATATAATATATGAAGTAGATGTGAAAAGCACATATGAGGTACACATCAAATCCTATCACTATCCCGGTTCACTCTTTTATCCCTTGTTTTCTCTCTAATAACCATCAGATACCATAATGTGCATGTTTCCTCTCAAACCGATAGTTCCTGTTAGTGTGAGGCTATTGTCACCGCAACTCACCAATCAAATACTCGAATTTCATAATTATATAATTAATAATTGATTTCACCCTGTCAAAACTCTATGAATGTGCTTAGTTACATATATTAGGTGACTGAAATAAAAATCCAAGTCATTTAAGGTCATCACATCCCACATTATTTTGAAATCAGTGTGAAGTACTTGGTTGTTGGCATGGCAATGTCTCAATCAAATATATACGTTTTACCCACTTTAAAACAAAATACACACTGAAAGTGCATAGAAATATGAATTTCAAGCTTTACAGGTGAATGCTTTAAAAAATTGATAATTACGGTCCTGGTCAAGACAAATATTGTTGCTTATTGTAAAACAATGTACCTTTTCAAGTACATTTTAATTGTCACCTTTATCACTGTCATCATACAAGGACTCTTCCTGCACATTGTAAAATATGTATCAGGTAGATATCTTATGCTGGACATTCTCATGCTGAGCATGCAACATACATGCATCTACCGGACCCTCTGACTGTATTTCCGTTTGTGTCCATTTTTGGTAATTATGTGGTGTAATGGACAATTATTGTGACATTCTATCTAACGGTTTCGGGCTATTGGACAGTGACAGCAATAGAGCATATGTGGCAGCCTGAAACTTGTCATTTATGCTTCCCTCCCCCAGAGCTTGACCTAAGCTATCCACATACTCATTGCAATTAACAAGATAGCTATAATAGTCCAATACCTAGTTACTTGAGTAACAATATTTTTGTTTCAGTAAATTAGTTTTAAAATAAAACTTCCATCTATCACGAGTTGGTGTACCAACAATCCTTACAAAATTGCCTTTTTGTTCACATCATTTCCATGACAACTACAAATTTTAGGCATAATTGTGATCTTTAATAGATTAGATTGCAGTCAGAATCAACTGGGCACCTTGATAAATGTTTATCTGGACACCTATTTTGTGTTTTTGATTAACCGTATGAGAAATATCTGATTTATCTATCTAATTTCAATATTTTTGGCATCATGGTGTTGTCATAGCAATAGTCGTTTTATGAATGACAGTTGTCACATAGAATATAGAATATTTTTCTAACAAAATGCCTTTGTTATATATCGTTTCCATGACAACAACTTTTTTTAGGTCTGATCATGACCTTACATGACGTAGATTGTGATCAGAATCAATGGGACACTTTGGTAAATGTATACTTAGACACTAATTTTGTGTTCTTATGTTACCAAGTGAGAAATATATGGCACTTCTGTATATTTCTGTTCAATATTTTTGGCACCATGGTGTTGTCATAATAACAGTCATCTTGTGCGTGACAGTTATCACTTAGAAATGACTCAATCTTCATTGTTACTATTCTGGCATCTAAATATTTATAAAACTATAAACTAGGATTAGGTTTTATGCTGTGTATTCACATAGATTTGAATGGTTTTCTAACAAAATTACCCTTTCGGTTCATATCGTTTCCATGGCAACTTTCACTTTTAGGCATGATCAGGATCTCTTATGACTAAAATAACAATCAAAATCAACTGGGCACCTCGACAAATATATAACAAGACAATAAGTTTGTGGTTTTAGGTCACCATAATATAAAATATAGAGCAATTACTTACAATTCTGTAATTTCAGCATTTCTTGGCACCATAGTGTTGTCATAGCAACAGCGCACTAATGCATGACTGTTAACACTTAAAAATATATGCAAAATGAAGAAATGAACAATGAAAGAGTAGAGTGTAGAAGGGCGTAAAGGAAGGTAGACCGCAGGGGGACAGGAGGGTAGAGCGTAGAAGGACGCCCCTAGTAGGAGGGTGAAGCGTAGAAGGACGGGAAAGAAATGGAAAATGGAGAAATGAAAAAGCATATTTCATGACACCTAATATAGTCGACTTAGTATGTAATGTATACAAAATGTAAGAGTAGAGTGTGGAAGGACTAGAGGGTATAGGGCGTAGAAGGACTGGAGGGTAGAGCGCAGAGGGACAGGAGGGGAGAGGGTAGAGGTACGCCCTAGAAGGAAGAGAGGGTAGAGCGTAGAAGAACGGGAAAGAAATGGAAAATGGAGAAATGAAAAAGCATATTTCATGACACCTAATATAGTCGACGTAGTATGTAAAAGTATACAAAATGAAAGAGTAGAATGTGGAAGGACTAGAGGGTAGGGCGTAGAAGGACTGGAGGGTAGAGCGCGGAGGGACAGGAGGGGAGAGGGTAGAGGTACGCCCCTAGTAGGAGGGGAGAGGGTAGAGGTACGCCCTATATAGAAGGAAGAGAGGGTAGAGCGAAGAAGGACGGGAAAGAAATGGAAAATGGAGAAATGAAAAAGCATATTTTACCACACATTATATAATCGACTTAGTATGTTAAAGTATACAAAATGAAAGAGTAGAGTGTGGAAGGACTAGAGGGTAGGGCGTAGAAGGACGGGAGGATAGAGCGCAGAGGGACAGGAGGGGAGAGGGTAGAGGTACGCCCCTAGTAGGAGGGGAGAGGGTAGAGGTACGCCCTATATAGAAGGAAGAGAGGGTAGAGCGAAGAAGGACGGGAAAGAAATGGAAAATGGAGAAATGAAAAAGCATATTTTACCACACATTATATAATCGACTTAGTATGTTAAAGTATACAAAATGAAAGAGTAGAGTGTGGAAGGACTAGAGGGTAGGGCGTAGAAGGACGGGAGGATAGAGCGCAGAGGGACAGGAGGGGAGAGGGTAGAGGTACGCCCTAGAAGGAAGAGAGGGTAGAGCGTAGAAGAGCGGGAAAGAAATGGAAAATGGAGAAATGAAAAAGCATATTTCATGACACCTAATATAGTCGATTTAGTATGTAAAGGTGTACAAAATGAAAGAGTAGAGAGTGGAAGGACTAGAGGGTAGGGCGTGGAAGGACAGGAGGATAGAGCGCAGAGGGACAGGAGGGGAGAGGGTAGAGGTACGCCCTAGAAGGAAGAGAGGGTAGAGCGTAGAAGGAATGGAAAGAAATGGAAAATGGCGAAATGAAAAAGGATATTTCATGACACCTAATATAGTCGATTTAGTATGTAAAAGTGTACAAAATGAAAGAGTAGAGAGTGGAAGGACTAGAGGGTAGGGCGTGGAAGGACAGGAGGATAGAGCGCAGAGGGACAGGAGGGGAGAGGGTAGAGGTACGCCCCTAGTAGGAGGGGAGAGGGTAGAGGTACGCCCTAGAAGGAAGAGAGGGAAGAGCGTAGAAGGACGGGAAAGAAATGGAAAATGGCGAAATGAAAAAGGATATTTCATGACACCTAATATAGTCGATTTAGTATGTAAAAGTGTACGAAATGAAAGATAAGAGTGTGGAAGGACTAGAGGGTAGGGCGTAGAAGGACGGGAGGGTAGAGCGCAGAGGGACAGGATGGGAGAGGGTAGAGGTACGCCCTAGAAGGAAGAGAGGGTAGAGCGTAGAAGGAATGGAAAGAAATGGAAAATGGCGAAATGAAAAAGGATATTTCATGACACCTAATATAGTCGATTTAGTATGTAAAAGTGTACAAAATGAAAGAGTAGAGAGTGGAAGGACTAGAGGGTAGGGCGTGGAAGGACAGGAGGATAGAGCGCAGAGGGACAGGAGGGGAGAGGGTAGAGGTACGCCCCTAGTAGGAGGGGAGAGGGTAGAGGTACGCCCTAGAAGAAAGAGAGGGAAGAGCGTAGAAGGACGGGAAAGAAATGGAAAATGGAGAAATGAAAAAGGATATTTCATGACACCTAATATAGTAGATTTAGTATGTAAAAGTGTACAAAATGAAAGAGTAGAGAGTGGAAGGACCAGAGGGTAGGGCGTGGAAGGACAGGAGGATAGAGCGCAGAGGGACCGGAGGGGAGAGGGTAGAGGTACGCCCTAGAAGGAAGAGAGGGTAGAGCGTAGAAGGACGGGAAAGAAATGGAAAATGGCGAAATGAAAAAGCATATTTCATGACACCTAATATAGTCGATTTAGTATGTAAAAGTGTACAAAATGAAAGAGTAGAGAGTGGAAGGACTAGAGGGTAGGGCGTGGAAGGACAGGAGGATAGAGCGCAGAGGGACAGGAGGGGAGAGGGTAGAGGTACGCCCCTAGTAGGAGGGGAGAGGGTAGAGGTACGCCCTAGAAGGAAGAGAGGGCAGAGCGTAGAAGGACGGGAAAGAAATGGAAAATGGCGAAATGAAAAAGGATATTTCATGACACCTAATATAGTCGATTTAGTATGTAAAAGTGTACGAAATGAAAGATAAGAGTGTGGAAGGACTAGAGGGTAGGGCGTAGAAGGACGGGAGGGTAGAGCGCAGAGGGACAGGATGGGAGAGGGTAGAGGTACGCCCTAGAAGGAAGAGAGGGTAGAGCGTAGAAGGAATGGAAAGAAATGGAAAATGGCGAAATGAAAAAGGATATTTCATGACACCTAATAAAGTCAACTTAGTATGTAAAATACACAAAATGAAAGAGTAGAGTGTGGATGGACTAGAGGGTAGGGCGTAGAAGGACTGGAGGGTAGAGCGCGGAGGGACAGGAGGGGAGAGGGTAGAGGTACGCCCCTAGTAGGAGGGGAGAGGGTAGAGGTACGCCCTAGAAGGAAGAGAGGGAAGAGCGTAGAAGGACGGGAAAGAAATGGAAAATGGAGAAATGAAAAAGCATATTTCATGACACCTAATATGGTCGACTTAGTATGTAAAAGTGTACAAAATGAAAGAGTAGAGTGTGGAAGGACTAGAGGGTAGGGCGTAGAAGGACAGGAGGGTAGAGCGCTGAGGGACAGGAGGGGAGAGGGTAGAGGTACGCCCTAGAAGGAAGAGAGGGCAGAGCGTAGAAGGACGGGAAAGAAATGGAAAATGGCGAAATGAAAAAGGATATTTCATGACACCTAATAAAGTCAACTTAGTATGTAAAAGTGTACAAAATGAAAGAGTAGAGTGTGGATGGACTAGAGGGTAGGGCGTAGAAGGACTGGAGGGTAGAGCGCGGAGGGACAGGAGGGGAGAGGGTAGAGGTACGCCCCTAGTAGGAGGGGAGAGGGTAGAGGTACGCCCCTAGTAGGAGGGGAGAGGGTAGAGGTACGCCCTAGAAGGAAGAGAGGGAAGAGCGTAGAAGGACGGGAAAGAAATGGAAAATGGAGAAATGAAAAAGCATATTTCATGACACCTAATATGGTCGACTTAGTATGTAAAAGTGTACAAAATGAAAGAGTAGAGTGTGGAAGGACTAGAGGGTAGGGCGTAGAAGGACAGGAGGGTAGAGCGCTGAGGGACAGGAGGGGAGAGGGTAGAGGTACGCCCTAGAAGGAAGAGAGGGCAGAGCGTAGAAGGACGGGAAAGAAATGGAAAATGGCGAAATGAAAAAGGATATTTCATGACACCTAATATAGTCGATTTAGTATGTAAAAGTGTACGAAATGAAAGATAAGAGTGTGGAAGGACTAGAGGGTAGGGCGTAGAAGGACGGGAGGGTAGAGCGCAGAGGGACAGGATGGGAGAGGGTAGAGGTACGCCCTAGAAGGAAGAGAGGGTAGAGCGTAGAAGGAATGGAAAGAAATGGAAAATGGCGAAATGAAAAAGGATATTTCATGACACCTAATAATAGTAGATTTAGTATGTAAAAGTGTACAAAATGAAAGAGTAGAGAGTGGAAGGACTAGAGGGTAGGGCGTGGAAGGACAGGAGGGTAGAGCGCAGAGGGACAGGAGGGGAGAGGGTAGAGGTACGCCCCTAGTAGGAGGGGAGAGGGTAGAGGTACGCCCTAGAAGGAAAAGAGGGTAGAGCGTAGAAGGACGGGAAAGAAGTGGAAAATGGCGAAATGAAAAAGCATATTTCATGACACCTAATATAGTCGACTTAGTATGTAAAAGTGTACAAAATGAAAGAGTAGAGTGTGGAAGGACTAGAGGGTAGGGCGTAGAAGGACGGGAGGGTAGAGCGCAGAGGGACAGGATGGGAGAGGGTAGAGGTACGCCCTAGAAGGAAGAGAGGGTAGAGCGTAGAAGGACGGGAAAGAAATGGAAAATGGCGAAATGAAAAAGCATATTTCATGACACCTAATATAGTCGATTTAGTATGTAAAAGTGTACAAAATGAAAGAGTAGAGTGTGGAAGGACTAGAGGGTAGGGCGTAGAAGGACGGGAGGGTAGAGCGCAGAGGGACAGGATGGGAGAGGGTAGAGGTACGCCCTAGAAGGAAGAGAGGGTAGAGCGTAGAAGGAATGGAAAGAAATGGAAAATGGCGAAATGAAAAAGCATATTTCATGACACCTAATATAGTCGATTTAGTATGTAAAAGTGTACAAAATGAAAGAGTAGAGAGTGGAAGGACTAGAGGGTAGGGCGTGGAAGGACAGGAGGGTAGAGCGCAGAGGGACAGGAGGGGAGAGGGTAGAGGTACGCCCCTAGTAGGAGGGGAGAGGGTAGAGGTACGCCCTAGAAGGAAGAGAGGTAGAGCGTAGAAGGACGGGAAAGAAATGGAAAATGGCGAAATGAAAAAGGATATTTCATGACACCTAATATAGTCGATTTAGTATGTAAAAGTGTACAAAATGAAAGAGTAGAGTGTGGAAGGACTAGAGGGTAGGGCGTGGAAGGACGGGAGGGTAGAGCGCAGAGGTACAGGATGGGAGAGGGTAGAGGTACGCCCTTGAAGGAAGAGAGGGTAGAGCGTAGAAGGACGGGAAAGAAATGGAAAATGGCGAAATGAAAAAGCATATTTCATGACACCTAATATAGTCGACTTAGTATGTAAAAGTGTACAAAATGAAAGAGTAGAGTGTGGAAGGACTAGAGGGTAGGGCGTGGAAGGACAGGAGGATAGAGCGCAGAGGGACAGGAGGGGAGAGGGTAGAGGTACGCCCTAGAAGGAAGAGAGGGTAGAGCGTAGAAGGAATGGAAAGAAATGGAAAATGGCGAAATGAAAAAGGATATTTCATGACACCTAATATAGTCGATTTAGTATGTAAAAGTGTACAAAATGAAAGAGTAGAGTGTGGAAGGACTAGAGGGTAGGGCGTGGAAGGACAGGAGGATAGAGCGCAGAGGGACAGGAGGGGAGAGGGTAGAGGTACGCCCCTAGTAGGAGGGGAGAGGGTAGAGGTACGCCCTAGAAGGAAGAGAGGTAGAGCGTAGAAGGACGGGAAAGAAATGGAAAATGGAGAAATGAAAAAGGATATTTCATGACACCTAATATAGTCGATTTAGTATGTAAAAGTGTACAAAATGAAAGAGTAGAGTGTGGAAGGACTAGAGGGTAGGGCGTGGAAGGACGGGAGGGTAGAGCGCAGAGGTACAGGATGGGAGAGGGTAGAGGTACGCCCTTGAGGGAAGAGAGGGTAGAGCGTAGAAGGACGGGAAAGAAATGGAAAATGGCGAAATGAAAAAGCATATTTCATGACACCTAATATAGTCGATTTAGTATGTAAAAGTGTACAAAATGAAAGAGTAGAATGTGGAAGGACTAGAGGGTAGGGCGTGGAAGGACAGGAGGATAGAGCGCAGAGGGACAGGAGGGGAGAGGGTAGAGGTACGCCCTAGAAGGAAGAGAGGGTAGAGCGTAGAAGGAATGGAAAGAAATGGAAAATGGCGAAATGAAAAAGGATATTTCATGACACCTAATATAGTCGATTTAGTATGTAAAAGTGTACAAAATGAAAGAGTAGAGAGTGGAAGGACTAGAGGGTAGGGCGTGGAAGGACAGGAGGGTAGAGCGCAGAGGGACAGGAGGGGAGAGGGTAGAGGTACGCCCCTAGTTGGAGGGGAGAGGGTAGAGGTACGCCCTAGAAGGAAGAGAGGGTAGTGCGTAGAAGGACGGGAAAGAAATGGAAAATGGAGAATGAAAAAGCACACCTAATATAGTCGACTTTGTATGTATTAGTATACAAAATGAAAGAGTAGAGTGTAGAAGGATTCGAGGATAGGGCGTAGAAGGGCAGGACGGTAGAGTGTAGAAGGACGGGAAATACTTTCGAAATGGAGATATTAAAAAGTATATTTAATGAAACATGTAGTAAACTTAGGATATGTGATTGTTCCTATATAAGGATAGATTGTGTAGAGTAGGTAGGGCGTAGAAGGACAGTTCTAAGGGTAGAGAGCAGAGCCCCCCCCCCCCACCCTCCCTCTCTCTCTCTCTCTCTCTCTCTCTCTCTCTCTCTCTCTCTCTCGAAAATATTTATCTTTGAACTTTTCATTTCGAACCACAATCATATCACTCTCTCCTTTCCCTTCCTTCTCTTGAAATGGGAGAAAGAAAATGAGGAAGAAAGTTATACGTGAGACTTAAATAACCCTTCTCACCCCCACGCCCCTCCTCCCCCCTCCTCAAAGAAAAAATGCACGAGCACAGTGCATGTATCCTGTGAAAACGCGCGCGCACGGACGTACGGAAGATATTTATATCACTATTCATGAGAACGTTGATTGTGATTGGATGGTCCTGTCCACGTGACACCTCATGTTTATGCATGTCTGTGCTGTTAAATATTCATGTACCTCTGCCCTCTCCCATTTAGCCGACCCCTGGTTACGCTACGTAATGAGCGGCGCAGACACAAATTATGATGGCAGGTAATGCACGACTGCCGTTCGTGCAAAGAGCATGTATAAACATGTGCGAGTGGAAACCGGCGTGTTTGAAATACGTTTTTATGCATAAATTATGCGTATTCCAACACAAATATCAATTGATATGATCACAATCAGTGGCGGATCTAATGGGGGGGGGGGGGGGGGGGGTGTCATCCGGCCCGTGCCAGCTCCCCCCCCCCCCCCCTTTGGAAACCAAAAATGAGGCCTTTTTTGGCTTTGTTTGCTTTGTTTTTTTTTTTTTTTTTTGGTCATCATGCACGCCTAGCTCCGCGGAAGAAGTGAGGACTCCCCCCCCCCCCGTTTTTTTAGTCATCACACAATTTTCCCCGACCAAAAATATTTTTCTAAATGTGCCCCCCTCCCTTTCCCAAAATCTTGGATCCGCCCCTCATCACACATACATGTATAACACTTTGCGCCAAGACGCGGCCGAGCATGTTCCTAGAGTTTTTTTTATGTCATTTAGGCATAGAAACATGTATCAAAATTAGGAACCCACAGGGATCAATATTACTATTAATAATAATAATAATAATAATAATAATAATAATAATAATAATAATAATAATAATAATAATGATAATAATAATGATAATAATAATGATAATAATAATAATAATGATAATAATAATAATAATAATAATAATAATAATAATAATAATGATAATAATAATAATAATAATAATAATAATAATAATAATGATAATAATAATAATAATAATAATAATAATAATAATGATAATAATAATAATAATAATAACAATAGAATAGAATGATACTACTAATAAGAATCATCATCATCATCATCATAATAATGATAATAATAATGATAATAACAATAATCATCATTATAATAATCAATAACAAGGAGTAATGGAACAGTGATCAACACTATGTAAGAGACTACGCATATAGGCCTATACTAGTGCTGCAACCAACATTTCTTTTATCACAAGTTAACTAATTCAACAATACTTTTATCTTTAAACTTTAATCTCCATATTGACAACTTTGAAATCAAAGCTTGAACAAATATTCAAAGGCTAGTACCTTCCAATTTCATATCATTAACGTGGTTATTCAAATTTATATAGTTTTGTAGATGTCCATTTTCCTGCGAGGGAGACCGAATATCAACACGTATAAGGTACGTCAGCCAAGTTTGTCAAAAAATCCTATGACATCGTCCATGACATAACATCACCAACAAGACACAAGGGCATATCGAATTTACTACGAGTGTATATTAAATTTTGATTTAATTTGCTGGAATAATGGATTACTCATTTACACGATGTAGGCAGAGGCCTACTGCTGATAAAAGTTAATCAAAGTTTACTCGGCATAATTATGTTGCTTTGAATCAGATAATTTACTGAATCCGAAATTGAGCTCTGATTTTTCTCTGAAAATTATATAATGATGTATTACTATCTATGCTATGGCGTGACCAAAACTTTAAATTGAGTCAGGTCTGCAAAATGGATTCTCTGACTGATTTTACCAGACCCTATGTGTTTTTGAAGACAATCTGGGAAAAATAATGAGATCATCCAGAATGCGTTTCATATACACTTCATCCGGGCAGGCACTTCATATACAATTATAACGGGACTTTTCCATGTCTAAAAATATTGCCTTGTTGAAAGAGGTAGATTATTAATCAATGTACATGTACGTACAAAATTTACTAAGACACCACGTGTATACATGTAACATATACCAGACAAAATGTTTGTTTACAACTGAAAATACTGAATAAATATTGCCTATCACTCGGTCTTGAAGTTGGTGATCCGCTTGGGATTTGGGGACTGGGGGATTTCCCCGGCCTTGAATTGAGCACGTGACTATCAAGCGCGCGCCTTGTGACCTGTACCTGTCTGCATGTCACCCATGCGTGTACACAATGAATCCGGCGAGCAAAGTTCTGCATGCTGCCAAAGCAAGTGCCGCGCTTACACACCACGTGGGTCAATAATAAATCAGTGTGGTGTGGGTGAAATGCACTTTCTAGCTGCATGCCTTTGTGTACCCACTTACGGAGATATTCAACTGCCGCCTACTACTTTGCTTCAGTTAGTTGACGTGAGCATCGACATCGTGCGTGTGTGGAATAAAACTCAGCTCGCATCCTTTTCCTTCTTCTAAAACGTGGAGTTAGGTAGCTACAGCCTGCACCCAGGCCTTGACCAGTGACAACAATCAGATCATCGACTGAGCTCAGTGGAAGTCCGTGAAATGGCAGGTAAATATCAACGCATGATAACAGCAGAAAAGAACTTTTACTTTTTAGTCACAACCTGAGATACCTTTTCGACTATAAACTTGTCTGTACTTCAATCTTGAACCTGGTCTCAGACTCAGTCAGACTGAGTCAGACTCTGACTCTGAGTCTGATTGACTGAGCCTCAACCCTCTCTTTACAAAGTCAAATTTCAAAGATGAGATTGAGAAGAATCTGAAATCAACTGAACAAGAATCCCAAAACAGAAGTTGAAACTAATCTAATGAATGTGTGCGTTTGTAAAATTTCTCTCACAAACAAAGTCTCAGACTAGAATCTAAACTGAAAAACCAGTCTCTGTAATTGGATCCGCTGAGATTGCATCTGGCTCCTCCGGGGTAGATCTATGACTATGTCAAAAAATGTAATTTCGATTAAAGAATGCCCGGAACGAGACAGTTATTCCTGTCTAACTAGAATCTAGACCGAAAAGTCGGTCTCCGTACAGGACACAGGAGTCAGCTGAGTCTTGGCATTTGATTCCTCTGACGTCTCTTGGTCTTGGAGGTGCGCGTTGTTTCAAATTTCTGTCAAAATGAGACTTAATTGCGGCAAACAAATGTGAAATTCGTTTTCAGTGGATAATTTTACATAGATTAGTGGGAATTTATTTGTCTAATTTAGTAACCCTTTAAAGGGTTTTTAGTGGATAATTTTACATCTAGATTAGTGGGAACTTATTTTTGTAAATTTAGTAACCCTTTAAATGGTGCATTTTGTCATGGGACTAAAGATGGAGACTATAAGCTTAAACCAGAGAGTAAGAACATTCAGAAGAAGCTGGATCTAACTTACAACTTGTTTGATGCGATGAATTGAATTAAAGCTCTAGTTTATTTAGTGTCTTCAAAATTATGGAATGCACTACTATAGATACCTTAATTTTTAATTTGAGTGTGTGTGTCTTAGTTGTGTTTGTTCTTGTTTTTGTTAATGTGGGTTACAAATAGACCGGTTTACTAATGTACATGTAGTCAAATTTATGGATGTTTCTTCCCTCTGGGCCTAGTAACAAGTTATTCCACCTATACTGAACAATGGTATTTCAATACTTTTAATCCACTTTGCATACATTAGTTGTTGCTATGTCGGACAAACCTCAGGCAAGCTTTCCGGTTGTCAGGGGCAACCTATGTTAAACTAGTATGCATAAAATTTGAATATGTTAGTAAACCGGTCTATTGAAACAAACATTTGTTTTAAACTGCTTATTACTTTTTTTTTTAATTTAAAATCAGACCAACCTCCTTCAAAGAGAATGAAAGGTATGCATGAATATCATATCTGCCTGCATGGCATCTTTCCCTACCCCACCCCACCAATTATTATATGCAGGTACACTACAGCTCAAAGGAATTGGCATAGGGAAAGGGAAAGGGAAGGACCCACATTTTTAAACCATGGTATATTTTGTCCAGTTCAGCATGAAACATGATGCTTTTTAGTCTAAAGCAACATGTGTCATGCTGAACTGGACAAAATAAACCGTGGTTTAAAACTGTGGATTCTCCCCTTTCTTCCCTTTCCCTTTCTCTATGCCAATTTCTTTGAGCTGTAGTGTAGTTGCTTGTGTGCTGTGTGTGCTATCACCCGAGTACCATTATGCCCCGTTTCCCTTTCTGTGTCGACTTGCAGTGTAGCTCACATAAAAAAAAAAATCACATTACAATGCCCCGGCCTGCATGACCTTGTAGGTTTGTAGGTAAATTAGTTGGACTAGTTGGTGTATGTTGAATGCTGCATGATTTGTCTGTGTCCCTTTCTTCATCCAGTTTGTTGGATGCTGCATGCCGCATTAAACCTCTCTCCATCTGCTCCTCCACCCAGCACCCCTCCCCCCCCCCCCCCTCCTTGTATGGTTCACCTGATCAGGCATATCTCTCTCCTCCACTATCTCTCCCTGTCTGTCTCTTTCACTTTCTTTCTGTTTATCCCTCTGGTTCACCTCTCTGCATGTCTCTCTCTAGCTTTTCCTCCCTCCTCCACTGGCACCACATTCACCTGAATGCCTGATCTACCATTGTTTCAGTTTCTGTCTGCCATTCTCTCTCTTCATCTCTCTCTTTGTCTCTGTTTCAGTCTCTATTTATCCCTCTGGCTCACCTCTGTCTCCCTCTGGCTTCTCTCTCCTCCACTGGCACCACATTCACCTGATCTTCCATTGTTTTAGTTCCAGTCCGCCATTCTCTCTGTCTAGCTATCTCTATCTTCATTTTGGTCTCCCTTTCTCTTCTCTTGTTCTATCTCTCTTTATGATAATACATAATAATTTCTTTCAAGTGTAATTTGTTGTATTCTTAGTACAGTACTGAGAAAAACAATTCATGGAACTTTTTTCAACCTCTCTAAAGGAATCACAATTTTACATTGTTATATCCTTACCTTTTTTTGGCACTAGCTGTATCTACATCCTTCCTTATCTGACAGTGTCGTCTGTATAATAATTAGAATTAGAAGAAGAGTAACAGTACATGTGATAATGTGAAATAACCCTGCATCCTGTCATGCTTGGAAGGGGAAAAAGTAACATTGATAAGATGAATAGATTGCAGTGTCATGAACTGCCATTGCACTGTATTGTTGAGAATGGTGGAAGATAAATACATGCTAATCATCCAATGAAAATAGCAAGTTGATTTAGCTTGATTTTTTTTTTCCAGGGAACAATGTGTTCTGATATTAATCAACACTAATCAAGGCATGTTTATTTCTAGATACAATGTATATTAATTGCGGAAAGCTCTGGTTGCATGGTGGTGAAAGAATAAAGTGAAATGTGGTGAAATGCATTGGGAAAAAAACAAATATCAATATTGAAACAAATGGTTCTCATTCTGGCTGATGTACATGTATGGTAAAGGGATCCAATGTGATTTGAAGCTCATTGGTATATTCTCACTTTAGCCTGCCCTTTGTCTATAGAGACACAAGGAAAAAGGCCCATGTGTAGATTAAGATTGTTCAACACTAATAACTTCCTTTGATATGTCTATTTCCCAAACTGTTGGCAATGTGTTTATGTGATCTATTTATGTTTTTATTATATTTGAAATATCATGTAATCATTATCCTAATGTGCAACAGGGTTGCTAATGAGTAGTGACTTATTTCCATTTATTAGCCCCCCCCCCCCTCTATATCTCACAGGGAAAGCCTAAGTTGTATTATTAGTACCATTGCTCACAATGTTTATTTAATCATATTAAAACAAAATTGTTTTTACAGCCACACCAGGAAAGCAGCTGAATGAGGGGAAGACAAAGATCATCTATGAGCTTCCCAATTACGAGGTTCTGCTTCAGTCAAAGGATCGTATCTCGGCCCACAATGCACAGCGCGTCAACGAATTGGCCGGCAAAGCTGCCATCTCCAATGCTACCACGGCCAAGGTCTTTGAGTTCCTCAATCTGATAGGTGAGCGTTGCTACCAGAAGCATTGAAAGCATAAAGTTAGCATTCAAGGGGATTCTGAAAGCTTTTGCTGCAGTGTGACATCAGCTTATAGAAAACGTGTGGCATTGACTTTAAGTTGGCTCAAATTGGAGTTGTCAAAGCCAAATCAAGTGCAATGGGAGAAAAAATAAATGCCAACTATACTCTTCCTTAGAATACAGAGGTTTCACCGGCTTTAAAATCTATGGATACAAAGTTTGTATGAACTTGGAATATCCCCCATCTTTCCTGAAAGTTTGATGTGAGATTTGAGACCATTTTTTTGTTAAATGTGAGAGCAGTGATGCATGCTAATGTAGAAGTCACAGGAAGTCAACAGTTTGCACAAAGAAAGGAAGAGCAATGCATCGATTTTTTCAATTCAGTTCAATTCAAAATGGGTTTTATTTCATAATCATAAAATACATGTATAAACATTCACTGTACATATAAAATGAAGAGAAAATGAAAATGGAAGCTGCAAAAAACTTTGCAGTTTTGAGGGTGCAGCTCCCTTACATATAAAATATAAATGAATGCACAATTGTTACAAAAATGTAATTTTCCTAATCAATTTCATATAAAAGACAACAAACAACCTATAAATAATAGCAAACATACACACAGTCATACAACAGCACACCCACACGTACATCCTATAATACATACATGTACAATAATACTAAATCGTTTGGACAATTTACGTTCGGTTACGCAGAATATTTAGATAAAAAGTATTTTTCAGTTTAGCTTTAAAAGAATTTATAGTACTGGAAGAAGTTATCTTTGAACTAAGTGTTTATCTATGATGATTTGAAAAGGAAGAAGCTGATGTGAAATTATCGTTTCCCATGTTCTTTTCTCAGGCATCAAGACCCACTTTGTGCGGAAGGAGACAGACACAGCGTTCGTTGGTCGGCGGTGCGAGATGATTCCCATCGAGTGGGTGACCCGGCGAGTGGCCACGGGATCATTCCTCAAGAGGAACGAAGGGGTGAAGGAGGGGTACCGCTTTGCACCCCCCAAGCTGGAGTACTTCTTCAAGGTTTGTCAGAGACTAGATACATTTTCAATTCTAATCTTTGCATAGAATCCATGTAACAGACAAATATTATTGTGTGAAAAGGTCTGCCTTATAGTGAAGAACGCTCCCCCCCCCCCCCCATGTTTTTGGAGGAGAAAATTCTATGTGTATCCAGAGCGGTCCTTCCTCCAGCTGGTAAGATAGCCTCCAATATCTAACCCATTATGTGTAGATTTGTAGGACGTGGGTATATTACTCATGTTAAAATGTGACACTGGCATGCAAAGAGTTCTGTGACATCTTTGGTATTCTGAGGTGAAATCCATCGTCTTCCCCAGGACGATACTTGTGTTCAAGAGGGGTCCTTCAGTATCACACAAAATGTTGCTTCATATGACTTTGTCATGAATGTTGCTAAAATGTGACATTGGTACACAGTTAAGGTGACATCCAGTGTATTCCTCAGAACAATAGGGCAGGTGATCCACAGTGGTCCTAAGTTGACCTCTTCTGAATCACTAAAATTTCTGCTTTACAGGATTTGCATGTATCACTAGTGCCATTCTCATTGGGCTTAAAAAATCGCGAAGTTAGAAACATCGCAAAGTTAGGGGACAGGGGCAATAGGACCATTCGGCTTTTGGTACGGATGCTAGGCAACTTTCACCCTAACCTCGCGATTTTTCTAACTTTGTGATTTTTTAAGCCCAATGAGAATGGCACTATTGATGCTAAAATATGAGACTGGCATGCAAAGACTTCAGCTGACATCCATTGTATTCACCAAAATAAGGTAGGTAATCCAGAGTGGTCTCACACCCAGCTGGTTAATAAGCCTCCAAAAGCTACCTACCCCCTTCTACGCTGCTTCATAGGACTTGTGCATTACTGATGCTCAAATATGACATTGGCAAGCTAACACTCGTAAGTTAACATCCATTGTATTACTCAGGATGATGCGGCAGGCGATCCAGAGTGGTCTTATGCTCAGCTGGTCGAGGCCAAGATGACCCTTGGAGGACGGCTGATCGGACCTCATGAGCTGGACGTCATGGGACGCATGACAGTGACAGTGTTTGAGGTTCTGGAGCGCGCCTGGGCGTCCCTCGACTGCTCCCTCATCGATATGAAGATTGAGTTTGGTGTGGACGCTGAGACGGGTGAGTCAATCGTACATCAAAAACATTGTGGATTCTCTTTTGTAGTTGGACAGATATTCAATGTGTCTCGAATATAAAGAGTCAATGAAGGTCGATCATGGTCCCAAGTTAGAATATGATTAGTATGAACTTAGTTACAATGCTAAGTTCAAACGCCAGTCAAAAAGAAGGGTAATTAAGAGTTTCAAGGCAAGGTAAAACCAAAGAGTTCAAAGTAAGGTTGTGGTCAGAGAAGAAGAAGCAGTAGAAACAGTAAGTCGATGGTAGAAAGGCCAAGGTTGCTGTTGAAGAGGAAGTTGAAAAGAAGCGACAGCAAAGTGAAAGTGAAAGGGATTCCGGGTTACCGTCTCACCATTATTTATCTGGAATGAAGGAATTTGAATTGATTATGTTTGAATAATGTTTTTTTTCCAGGTGAGATCCTCTTAGCGGACATCATAGACAGTGACTCCTGGAGGCTGTGGCCTGCTGGAGACAGAAGGCTCATGGTGGACAAGCAGGTCTACCGAGACCTCCAGGTCGTCACCGACGAGGCCCTGCAGCAGGTCAAGAGGAACTTTGAGTGGGTCGCCAACAAGCTGGACGTAAGTCGTAACTTTCAAGTTGAAGCACATGTAAAGTAAAGTGATGTTCATTTTGAATCATTATGCATCTGCTGTTGCTGCTTGTATTGTGAAACAGTTCCAGCAAAACACATATGGGTAGTCTGATAGTTTGTCATATAACAGTATTTTTGTGGCTCTACATACACACACCAAAAAAGTACATGTTTTCTAAATTGCATGCAAATCAGAGACCAGAATCTGGACATAGTGCACTATGAAACATTCGTCTTGTTTTACTTTTTTGTTGGCAGCTTCGCAAAGTTATGATTCCTTATTTCTTGTGAATCCTGTTTTGAATCCTCATCGCCAGAAAAACCAAAAGCAAAGGATACTAACAGAAATTAATATTTCATCCCTATAAATGTACATTTAATTTGAATGAACAGGTATGTAAAGTTGCTGTAAGTGTCAACATGAAGAGTAAAAGTATGAATCTTGGGTTGTGGCAAATCATTTTTAATGCATAACTCTGTAAATTGTATGTCCACCAGGATTTCATCCCAAAGCCCAAGGCCCAGGTGGTGGTGCTGATGGGGTCTGCCAGCGACATTCCTCACAGTGAGAAGATCAAGAAGGAGTGTGACAACTTCGGCATCCACTGCGACCTCCGCGTGACCTCGGCCCACAAGGGCACTGAGGAGACGCTGCGCATCCTCAAGTACTACGAGTCGCTGGGGATCCCCACTGTCTTTGTTGCCGTTGCCGGGCGGAGTAACGGGCTGGGGCCAGTGTTGTCTGGGAATGCCACCTTCCCCGTCATTAACTGTCCTCCTGTGAAGGCTGACTGGGGTGCGCAGGACATCTGGTCGTCCCTGCGTCTTCCGTCAGGTGAGTTGTGCTTGGCTTAACCAATTGCCTTTATGATTCATCTGTAACATTTGGGATACATGAGTGGTGGTATACTCCCTATTAAATATCAGATTCCTGGTAAATTGTTGATCCTTGTTTTCTTTTTTAACGTGACACCCGTATTTGTGTTTATAACATTCTCTTCTTCAAAATGTGATTAAAACTTTGTTGAACTTCAATAATGAATTTTAACTAAACACAGATAGCAAATGGTGAAGTTTGATTGACTTGTCTCAATGTATATCTCTCTTGTTCTTCCAATTGTCTTTTTCCAACTTTCTCTCTTCAACTGTCCCATCTCTCCATTTCCCTATATTTTCTCTCACCCACTCTTGCTATTTCCTTTCCGTATCATTTTCTTCTCTCCTCTCAATGTATCTCCCTTTTTTATCACTGCTTTTAATCGTCCATCTCTCTTCTCTCCACCCCCATTACACTTCCTCTCTCAACTGCCACTCCTCTCTCCTCTTCCTGTCTCCTCGTCATCCCTTTCTTTCCTCCCATATCTCCTGTCATCGTCTCTTCTGGTTCTCTTCACTTCCTTCTCCTCCATGTACCCCTTCTCCTTTTGCCATCCACTTTCTCCTCTACCTCTCATTCTGTTCTCTTGTTCTTTCCCAAACCTTTTCACATCTCTCTCTCCTCTCTCTTACTTGCCCTCCCCCCCTCCAGGCCTTGGCTGCACAACCACCCTGTCACCAGAGGGCGCTGCGTGGCAGGCGGCCCAGATCATCGGAATGACCAATCACGTCGTCTGGGGAAGAATCCGGGCCCGCCAGCTCAATACATGGATCGGGCTGAAGACAGATGACCAGAAACTACAAACTTCTCTTGAAACCACTCAAATGTCATAAACGCACATGTTCCATTTATATTAAGTGTGATTTACCCAAGTACTATCTTTGTTATGCACCTGTCTGTTGTACTTTCATCAATATTGGTGAAGTTTGCTAGTAAGAGTTGTGTATGTTGGATTTGAAAGTGTGAAAAAATGTCTCAAGACTTTTTTGAACAGTGTGGTTAATGATAGACAAGAAAACAGTTATAGAAGCTCATCATAGTGGTCACAGTGGTATAAGAGCACTTAAAGTGTTTTATGAAATGCAAGGAAATAAAACAAACTGGAATTGAGGATTAGAATTAAAGAAGTATACTGTTAAAACAGCATTTTTTGTCATAAAGGGAAGATTTCTGTACTGCATTTGTATTATGTTCACATTCTGTATTTCATTCAAAGAAGCATCTGCATTGTGCTATGTATTAAAACAACCCAGTTCAAATCATGTGGCTGAGTAGTATTGTCGTACACATTTTTGTTTTCAATGTTTTATATATGTACTGTTGAGTCAGAAAAAAGTGACACAAAATTAATGCAATTGTTCCATTATTTCTCTTTTAAAGGGCATTCTTCAAGAAAGGGACAGTGACCCTGTTAAAAACATTAAAAAATTACAAATGTATGGTACCATTTATCGTGTACATGCATACATTTGGAGCTATTCTTCAAATAAAAATTATCTTTATTTGCCTATAATCATGTATGTATCATCTTCTACCCATGCACTGCCATGTTTCTTGCACTTATATCTGTTTATTTCTTTAGTTCTGGTGAATTTTGTGTCTATGAGTGGAAGTAAAGCACTTTGTTTTTGAAATATTAATATGAAATACATTTCTAAAAATGGTTTACTCTTGAAATATCTTCTTGTAGTATTTTGTTCGTCATCAGAAAGAAACATTTTGAAAATGGAGTACTCTTCAATAAAAATTGTGTATATTTGTTGATTCCTGAATATTGAACTAAAGAAAACAGGGTACATGTACAAGGTACAATACATGCACAAACTATGTCTTTATTTTATGTGTGTGTTGGGATTCTGGGAGCACTTTTGTTATGTTTGCAATTATAAATTGACATTTAAGAACAATCATTATGTGTATTACTAATTGATCTCACAATGTGTTTGGGTATGGACCTTCTATCATGAAATAAAGAGCAATAGGAAACTACAACAGTGTCAGAAATTCAGAATCGTGATTTTGTTGGGTTTTAGTTATCACCATTACACATTTAATTGCTTCTCACACAAATACACTAACACAGAAAGTATAGGTAAACCACACACGTAAGAGAAAGCAATCATATGGCCAGTAGTTAAGTAATCCTGAATTTTAATATATAATGAAGATCCATTCAAAAACTTCTATAGAAGTAATCCATCACCAACTCCAGGTTAAACTAGAGCAATTCGACTGCCACGCAGTCGATAAATATGCCTCCGCCTCTTTGCTATTCTCAGAATATGTGTATGTTTGGTGGGCAATGTACCATTGCTCCAATGTGAAATGAAACATTCTGTTTTTTCAAGTTTAGCCAAGTTTGGCAATGTTCATTGACTTTTGACCTCTTGGTTTGAATTGAATCATTAGTATTGGATTCAATGTGAAAAATATCTATTTGGGGGCAATTTTTAGCCAATTTTGGCAAAGTTCATTGACCTTTGATCCCTGACCTTTGAGAAATTTCACCAAAAATGTCATCATTCTAGTAGTGATCCATTTTTGCACCCTGTTTGGTTGGTACTGCTCCATTGGATTTGGATATATTTTAAAAATTATCACTTTGGGGGCAATTTTTAGCTAATTTTTGGCAAAGTTCATTGACCTCTGACCCTCGAACTCTCAGGAGTTTTACCCAAACTTTCACCAGTCTACCTCCATGAAGTGATACATCTCTGTACCATGTCTGGTTAGAATTGCGCCATTGGATTTGGATTTGGATTTGGGTTTATTGTGAAAAATATCAATTTTTGCAAAGTTCATTGACCTTTGACCTCTGACCTTCCAGCAATTTCACCAACAATGTCACCAGTCTACCCCCAAGTAGTGTCCATCGTTCCACTATGTTTGGTTGGAATTGCACCATTAGATTTGGATTTATTGTGAAAAATTTAAAGTTTGGGGCAATTTTTAGCCAATTTGGGCAAAGTTCATTGACCTTTGACCTCTGAACTTTCAGGAATTTTACCAAAAATGTCACGAGTCTATCCCCAAGTAGTGATCTATCTTTGTACCATATTTAATGAGAATTGCATCCTTGGATTTGGATTTATTGTGAAAAAGGTCAATTTTTGGCAAATTTTCACAAATTTCATTGACCTTTGACCTCTGACCTTTCAGGATTTTTACCAAAAATTTCACCAGTCTATCCCCAAAGAGTGATCCATCTTTGTACTATGTTTAATGAGAATTGCATCCTTGTTATTGGATTTATTGTGGAAAAGGTCATTTTGGGGCAATTTTTACAAAGTTCATTGACCTTTGACCTTTGACCTAAATCAGATTTGACCCCAATTTTGCACACTTCATTAGTTTCATGCAATACATACATGTACCAAGTTTGAAGCAAATCTGGTTAACGGTTCTCAAGATATTGCCTAAACGGATTCGGGACGGACGGGACGGACGGACGGACGGACAACCCGAAAACATAATGCCTCCGGCCACTTCGTGGCGGAGGCATAAAAAAATAACATTTGACTGCCCCACAGTCAAGAAATGATGTCCAATCTGTCCTTTTATTGGCATTTGTAGAAATAAAAATAAAACAAAACATATAAATCTCGTCTCCATCGGGTTTGGACGAAATTGGTTTGGCGGATTCTTAGCAACTAGTATATAGAAAAAAGGACATATATGTAGGTCATGCAGTGCAGAAATGATCCACAAATGTCCCATGGATTAATCAGGCCCTGACAAAAAAAAAGGAGGGGGGGGGCAACTTAAAACTGTATATCGATATTGCACATAATGCATCTGAATAATACCTAAATCTAATATATTCTACAATAGTTTTCAGGACATCAAATGCAACATTTTTAATCAAATGAGTTGATAACTTATCCGACAGTCCAACCTTTAGCTCATCTTCAAGTAATTCCCTTTTGGAGTAATTAGTCCCAGATTTTTTTGTGGATCATCACTTGCAATGTCTTGCATTAGGCAGAAAACGGGTTGATCACTTTTCCCCTTATGTACTCCATCTTTGAGTGTCCAGGGCATGTATCTGACAGTCTAACATTTGGCCCATCTTCAAGTAATCCCTTTTTGGAGAAGTTGGTCCCAGATTTTCTGCGGATCATCACTGGCTTTGGGCAGAGCGGCAGCAAGACTTCCAATCTCATTGAGTGGATCCTGGGGAAGATAAACATTCAAGATAGTTTTCTTTTTACCATTGTTACTCAACACACTTCATGTTGGATTAATTGCACATTCTAGACAAACATAACTTGGTAATGTCACACTTTAATAAACCCTTCCTACTCGTCAGGTAACAGATGTATCAACTCTTATTTGTTTCTAACTTCATTCATTGGCTAGCAGAGATAGTGATGTACACAAATGTGGGCTTTTCTAGTTGTGAAATGAACATTACACACACATTCAGCCCACGGCTGATGTGGGCCAACCTGCTTAAATGAACAGAACTGAACGAACCACCAGTGGGAAGCGGAAAACAACATGTTTTTCTGGGCAGGAGAACTTTTAAAGTGCATAGGAAATAACACTCAATCTTGGTTTCGATACGCAATCAGATAATTGGAACTTGGCAGTGAAGCCTTTGTGACATTTTGTGTGAGGAAAAAAATATCCCTATCTTTGGTTTTTATTTCATTCATTCAATCTCGCATATATTCACTGAAGTATTACAATACTTTGGATGTGACATACCCTGGTTACTAAGTGCTGCATGTACTTCTCTTCAGTGAGCTTATTGTAGGCAAGTCTTCTCTTTTCTCCGGCGAAATCCTTCTCCCTCACTTCTTCTTGCAGTAGCCTATCAGAATGGGAACAGAAACATGAAAATGAAAATATAAGTACAATATCACTCACTCACTCACTCACTCACAATACAAATACTGTATACTACAACAAAACAGCGACTAACCAGCATTCACTGATGTTGATGTGTCAAGTGCGTAGAGAGTAAAGAGGTTGGGTTACCTTCACTTTTATCTTTGTGTTTTTTAAAACGAAGAGTACAGTTTTATGCATGTACTGTGAAAGAAATGTATATTACACTGACATTACTTAGCACGTAGGTGTAAAAGCAATATCTCTGTCTATCACTCAAATATAAACTTACCTGCAGCTAGCACAGTTACTGGGCTCATGGATTGGTTCCTCAGAAAACTGTTTGGAAAAAAAAGTAGTAAAACAGCAATAACTTAGCTTTCTTCTACGAAACATCATTGTCAATAATTCAGAGTACATATGAAGCAGTCTGTGGTGATCAAGAAACTTTGCAACAGTTAAATTTCTTGCGTGCTCATGAAAGGCTTATGCTACTAGGATGTAATATAGCTTTTATCATAGACCACTAAGTTTATAATCCAGATTTAACAATTGTTTTTTTAAACTTGCATGGTTGGTGACTTCCATACTTGAAAACATCCCCCTCATAAATACTTCTACTCCCATATTCTACCAAATTTCTAGTGTTCCACTTTCAAAGTAGGGATGCATTGCTGCTTCTCGTATATAGGAAAATTTCTTTAACTTTTTGATACTGAAACAAATTCCCATGAGCAAATTTGTTCTCCCGCAAGAGTAAAACTTGATCTACAATCAACTTTAACAAGAGCAGAAGACATACTCTTTATCTCACACTGCACATTTTGAAGAGGGTTCTCACTGAGTTAACCCTCTCATTACTAAGACAAGGAACAATCATTGACTACGTACACATTCAAATACTTCCGGTAACAAAAGGGTTCAGCTGGATTGCATACCTTTCTCATGTCGTGTAGCAGGTTTTCTATCCGGAGCTTCTCCACAATGCCTCTTGACACCACCACCTCAGACAGAGAGGTGCATCTGCTCTTCCAGGAGCTCCTCTTCCTCCCTGCTCTCTTGGAACACCCTGTGTGAGTGACACAAAATGAATATGCTGTTACATTTGCTATGCTTCCCCCCTGCTCTTTTGGAACACCCTGTGTGAATGACACAAAATGAATATACTGTTCCTTTTGCTATGCTTCCTCCCTACTCTTTTGGAACACCATGTGTGGATGACACCTCATGAATATGCTGTTACATTTGCTATGCTTCCTCCCTACTCTTTTGGAACACCATGTGTGGATGACACCACATGAGTATACTGTTCCTCTTGCTATGCTTCCTTCCTGCTCTTTTGGAAAAGCACTTGTGAATTAAACCAAATGAATATGCTGTTCCAGTAGATATACATCCTCCCTGCTCTTTTGGAAGAACCTGTACAAATGAAACCAAATGAATACATGTGTTTAATTATGTTGTTCCAGTAGATATGCATCCTCCTTGCTCTTATGGAGTAGCCTGTGAGAAATTTTATGAGTAATATTTGAACTCCAGCTCGTTTCTGGGATACTTCCCCATATCTTTCTGACCCTGGAGCTCTCTTATGCAGGAAGGCATGGATTTGAGTCTTGGCAAACTCATCATAAAGTCAAAGAATGTTTTTGTGTTTGTTTAGGGAGTGTGGAGCAGGTTTTGTGACATTTTAATTAATCTCTTTGTAAGGATCTTTCAAATATTTAATTAAGTTTTCACATGTTTACTGAGGCACTGACCAATGGAATACATTAACTGCATGTAGACTATGGTCGCTGGGAATCGGTATGTTTCAAATGTAAACAAGAATAGTTTTCACTTTTTTCTGCAAAGGTTCGTGAAGCTATGACTGATTTCACACATATCATCTTAAAGGTATACTCTTGATCCATGCCAAATTCAATGACTTTTGTTAAAGGGATACATTGTATCTACATACATACCTGACCCAGTAACTCTCTTTTGCCTCAAGGCATGGATGTGAGTCTTGACAAACTCCTCTTCCTCTGCCTGGTCAACAGGCACTTTCCTTGCAATGTCTGCATCACACTCAGGCTGCTCCTTCTGTGGCCGTCTCAAGACACGCAGCACGGACCTCATGAAATGCTTCTCTGCATCTTCCTTATCACTGAACTCTTGCTCCTACAAGGAAAGTCAAAAGAGGTATAATTTCTTGCATCTACTGTAAATGTTTTAAACATTTTAGGTCAGTTTTCACCCTATCACAAAATATCAGAAGATGTGTATTGTCTTGATGATACACTTGAAAAGAAATAAATTGTATGATGCAAAAATCTGCAAAATATTGGAAGGTAGAATGAAACAATTTAATGTCTGGTTCCTTGTAAAAGGCACTCTGAGGGGAGGAGAGGGGATTTGTAAGTATTGGTACGGAAGTGACGCCAAATTCATGCTTTACTTTTTGAAAACATTCATATTTCACCAAAACAAATGCAGATGTTTAAAGGGCCCCTGTAATCAAAATGTATCTTGACTTCTGTTGATGCAATTTAATATGTATATAACAAAATCACTAACTGTTCAATGGAATTATGTGTCCTATATTTTAAAATAATTTTTTCTATATTTTTCTCAGCACTGATAAGCCCCACCTCCAAAAATATCCTCCAACTCAAGATTCTTGTTGTGACGTCATCAAAGGTAAAAATTAGCAGGATAATAGACATGATTATGCACAAATTACACATTGCAATGACTACCCCCACCTGCCCACAAGAGCATCCCATGTCTTCGCACAATACAACCTAACAACCTTTCATGTGGGAATAATCGTTTCCTTATGTCAGAAATGTGCTAGCTATGCCAAGGGGGAAAATACATTGTATAAACATGTGATGACATTATAAGCACTTGCAGGTAGTCATTGCAATGTTTAGTTTGTGCATAAATTATGTTTTTATCTTGCTAATTTATACCTGTGATGACGTCACAACACGAATCTTGAGTTGGAGGATATATTTGGAGGCGGGGCTTATCAGTGCTGAAAAAAATATAGAAAAATTATTTTAAAATATAGGACACATATTTCCATTGAGCCGTAAATAATTTTGTGATATACATATTAAGTTGCATCAACAGAAGTCAACATGTATTTTGATTGCAGGGACCCTTTAAGGAACATAGCTTGAATCCAACAGCTTCAAAACAGAAATGAAAAGGTGGCTTCATATAACTGGTATGCCTTAAGTATTTTTAAATGAATCTCCTATGTCCCTGTACTTAATCATTGGTCCACACAATGACAAACAGAGAAATGGTGAAAACAAAGTAAACATCTGTGTTAACATTCATACCATAATGACTTTAAGCAATGTAATAGAGACTCACCGTCTTGGACTCTGTCTGAGAATCATGACTGGATTGTTCAGATTCAAACTGATCACTGTAGAAGGACTCGTCTCTCGCCTGAGACTGGCTTGTCTTGCTATCAGATGTGGCTGTGTAGAATGACTCTGACTCATACCTTGAATCTGTGTCATCAAAAAACAAACAAACAAACAAAAAAAATCAAATTAAACTTCAAAATTTAAATTTAAATCAAATTTAAATTTCAAATTAAACTGAGCTGCATAATCAATCATTTTCAAAACAGTATCTGCTGAACCACGTACACTTAAAGATTTTACTACAGGTGCACATTAACACAATTATGTTTTTTAAAAAAATGTTTTAATTTTTATTATTATTATTAATATTTTTTTTTTTTTGGGGGGGGGGGATGGATAACATTTTAAAATTCAAAACATTTTCATAAGTGCAAATTACATAAATACGTACCTTTACGGTTCTTGCATCGCAATGCATGATGGGACGGAATTCTAGTACGTGAGCGTTCAGCGATCGCTATGCGTCATATGGTATACAACGCTCATGATGCTAGCCGCAGCTAGCGCGAAGTTCAATATTGTTATTTTAATATTACAGATTTGTTATGTGGATCGGTTCCGACGCGATTACTTTCAGTAAATCTGAATCATATTTTAACAATAAGAACTTTGATTCGTATTATTGTACTTTTTATTTATTCATTTAATTTCACACATCTTTGCACATATGGGACTACCACCCGAGTCTCAACAACGTCTCTGAGGTCTCTCTCTTTGCTTATTTTCTCAACTAACCCTTCATAAATCATTATTTAGATACAATAATACGAATCAAAGGTTCTCATCATAAAAATACAATTCAGATTTACTGAAAAATATCACATCGGAACAGATCCATGTAACAAATCTGTAACATGAAAATGACATTGTAAACAATAACCGCAGCGATCACTGAATGCTCGCGTACTAGAATTCCGTCCCATAATGCCTTGCGATACAATAAGCGTAAAGGTACGTATTGGCCATGGGAATGTAATCAAACACATTGGCACAGATGTCACATTAGTGCACAGTAGTACAGTACACTTTCAAACATAAAGCCATTTTCATAGGTGAGTCACTGGAAGAGTTCCCTCAGTTTTCAAGAGTCCCTTATAGATGTGTTGATCATACCTATTGACGACTGAGCAGTTGAGTAGTTCAAGCTTTCACTTCCCTCTCTGGAATCAACTCTACTCTTGCTGCTTGCGCTGATTGTTGTACTATCTCTTCTGTACCTTGACCTTTGACCTAGTACCAGGGAGTGTATCTCTGATGAATCGGACGATGTCCCGATAATGGTTGGAATCTCATCGTCGCTAGAACTCCTTGGCGATCCTTCTGAGGCGGTGTGGAATGAGTGCAGCGTGGAAATACTGTTGCCACTAGAGGGAGTGCTGCACAGAGAAGAGACAGAAATGCAATGAAAACTTAAATATAAATCTAGATCGATCTCATTATTAGAATGAATTAATTGTCATGCAGTGACGGTGTGACATGTACAAACCTTAAGTTCAAACATCGCAAACCTAAATGTTATGTTTTTTGGACACTAGACAGGAATAACTACCTTATTCTGATTTCTGGGCATTCTCTATAAAACAAAAATTACATTTTTTGGCACACCCGTGAAGTAGGGCATTCATAGGAGCCAGATGCAATCTCAGCGGATCAAATATCCTACACAGACTGATTTTTCTATTGACACTGAAATAATACAAAGTCATAGATAAGACGTTCACCTTCTGTACGTAGCAAAGCCAAACACTGAAACAGTATTAGACTCGATTAGTCCCATCTGACATGTTATTGCTGTTAGTCACACTACAGCTCAAAGGAATTGGCATAGGGAAAAGAAAAGGGAAGAAAGGGAATTAAGGCGCCAGTTTTAAACTGTGATATATTTTGTCCAGTTCAGCATGAAACGTGATGCTTTTTAGGTTAAAGCATCATGTTTCATGCTGAACTGGACAAAATATACCGCAGTTTCAAACTGCAGCTTCTTCCCTTTCCCTTTTTTATAGCCCCGGAACTGCGTGAGCGGGTGGTCGCAGTAACCTTTCCCTTAGCCCCGGGACTGCTCCCGCGCAGCGGGAGCGTCCTGAGGGCTCGCCACCAATTTCCCGGCATGTCTGGTCCGACTACCGAGAAATCAACCCGTGCACATGAATGAATTACTCATTTCAAGTACATTTATCACATATAAATGGCCAAATGTATTGAATGTATACCTGAGCTATAAAATTGCTTGAAAATGCTAAGCAACGTTACAAATTTCCTCCTCACATACGACCATGATCTTTGTAACAAATACGGTTTGCCGAGGCTGCCATCTTGGCTGCTTCAAAAACGTACACGGTAAAGGGGAACTGGCGCATGCGCATTAAGTTTTGCATCGCAGCTGCTGTCGTGCGATTCTGAACAACTTTAGGTCGAAAACAATTTTTAAAAATACAACATGGATTAAATTCATCTTTTAACCAACTACGGAATAATTTAGGTATATATTTTACGTAAATATGTGCAATAAATTTGAGATTTGAGTTACAGAATTGCTGAAATCAACTAATATAATCACTGCTAATTTCGACTTCCTTACTTCAAAGCTCCGTGCTACGCAGCCCGCTCAAGTCACTGCGTGAGCGGGCTGGTCGCAGTAACCTTTCCCTATGCCAAAGCTTTAAGCTGGAGTGTACTCCCGTACTTTATTCATGACGTGTTGTGTGATGCTTGCATGACTAGAAACTCACCTCATCATTAATCAGAAAAATGCAAAGCTACAGACACATCAGCTTCTAAAATTCTGCTCCAAGTGCTAAGACAGGCCACTGACAGACCTATTGCGTCTAGATGAATTCCGGGGATGAATTCATTCAACTCAGCTCCGCCATAATAACAACATAACGAGCTTCACACGGTATATACCAGCATGTGTGGACCGGGGTGTGGACACTTCTAAAATGCGCGCGCCGTGTACAGTCAATCGCCGATTTCGAATTGTTGATGGTATGCAAAATGATGTATGATTTGAAGATAAATATACTGTTTTGATTGTGACTTCTATCATTAATTCTCAAAAATCATCATATATTAATATTATAATTTAATAATCAAATGATGAAAAAAAATCCATATGCCGGGAAATATTAATAAAGTATTAATTATTTCAACTACACTACGAAAGAGCCACAAGATGGCAGCTTCCTTGTCAACATTTTGAAGGCATGTGAGGTCTGCAAGGCTCGTCATTATGACGTTGGAAATCCTTCCCCCATCCCCAAATTGGTACTTGACCAGTTCCTGTGATATCGCTGAAGATGGGACGTTTATTTTTGCCACAAAATCTGATGTTTATATCCTTGATATAAGTGTGTGTCCGCCTACATTAATTGGAACTTTGTGCGGCCACTCGGAGCGGGTCACAGGGGTCTCCTGCTGCCGGGCCGTCGGGGCACCACACCTCTGCGCCACCGCTGGAGACGATGCTGTTATCAAGATATGGGATTTGAGAAATAGATCCCTCCTCCAAGAAAAAAAGTGTCTGGAGGTACTGCAACACTAATACAAGGGCAAACCTATGTATTAAGGCCAGGGGGATTCATTTTTTTAAGCTGCTAAGTTCAGGTTAGGTACATCAGGGACAGAAAAAACGGCTCCGCTGACTCGCTGAGTTTTTGCTCCTAAAAGAAGTGTGCATGCCCAAATGAGAAAAATGACATAATTACAATATAACAACGCCCCAAATAGATGGTTTTTTCAATTAAGTGTAGGGTAAGAAATAGAATGCCTTAATGGCCGTAACCCGAACTGTAACCCTGGCCTAGCTGCTGAAGTCGGCAACGGGCAACCTAGAATGATTTGTCCCCCTGCATACTTTTTTTATTAATTTTTAGATTTATAAAGATGTATGGTACAGGTATAAGTTTCAACTTTCGTGATATGAATGTAATAATAAAATTGTGTAATGTAAGGAAAATTATATCTCTTTACTGTGCTAAAGCAGGATGATGAGAGACTGAACGAAGTGACTGCTTATCTCATATTTAGAAAGCATCCTTTATCAACCCGTATTTAGGACATTAATTTCTTATTGGCCGTGACTGGAGTTTTTTTTATTTCTCGCCATGATTTGAATGGAATGGTCAAAGATTAATGTGGACATATTAAATCATTCTTGGTCATCCTGTTTGGAATATTTAGCGCAAGATTAAATCTTCGTATCATATTTTTTTTTCAGAACAAGATCACTGCAATTGATTGGCCAAGAGGAAACAAAGATGTAGTTATTGCGGGAGACGAGAAAGGATTCCTGATCTGTTGGAATATTGGGACTGGAGACGCAAAACTACTAAAACCTGACAGGGGAGCTGTGTACTCCATTGCTTGCAACCCTCATGATGCGAAGATTGTTGCTGTTGGGTAGGTCCATAAATCACTTCTTTAATTACTTGATAAACATTAATGCTCGTGAAATATTTTCATGTTTAGTCATAGTTTGTATCTACATGATAAGCAGAAATGTTGAATTGATGAATAAATAGAGTATTATTTCAGGCATGGAGAGGTAACTGTTATGATAGTTTATACAAAGTATCTTCATATTTTCTCAATTTATCATGCTATTTTGTATTTCTCTTCCTCTCCTCTCATCTTCTCTTCCATTCTTTTCATTTTTCATTCATAATTGACCATGTTTACCATCTTCATCCATAGTCTTCCATATTTGTACTGTTTAATTTGTGTGTATTATTCTTGATTTAGTTTTAACTAATTGCTTGTACAGCATATTTGATTCTGGGCAATTTGTTAACCATTTCACTCACTTCGTAATATTCTGAATTCTAATGTTCTACACCACCCTTTCTGCCATTTGTCCTCCTTTGCTTCTTCCTCTTCCTCTTCATCGCCTTAAGTATTGCTCATTTCACTTGCCTGTTGATTGTAAAGTATAAAATCCTGTTCGTCAATAACCTAAGTTGTGTATCTCGTGTGCTACAGATACAGAGATGGCAAGATTCTGATTGTGGATACCCAGAGCAAGAAGGACCAGGTTGTACAGAGTCTGAAGGGCCACAGTGATGAGGTCCAGTCCCTGGTCTGGGCACCGTACCTAGGCGAAGAGGCCTTCCTGAGAAAGAAACCCCCAGGAGGAGAAGAGGAGGAAGAGGAGAGTTCCCCTGCTGAACCTGGCTGCCTACTCATCTCGGGTAATACCTCCCTTTTTTAACCATTGTGTGCCAGATAAACTTTTACTCAATGGGAATTGCGTGAATAATTTGTAAAAAAGTCAAATTGTGGCACTCAAAGAAGTACAGGGAGCATATCATCATCTTCTATGTGACTATTTTCTGTGCCTTTTCTTCTCATTGTGTAACCTATAATTCCTCTGCAGCTGTGGATCACATTTGTAAAAACTGTCCAACAATCCAATGTAGGAGAGATTTTCTGATCAATATATATCTGCAGTGGTAGCAAATAGACCTTTTTCATTAGGTATTTACCACTTTTCCCCTCACTGCATAGTAACATGTTATTTCATTCACCTGGTACAATTGGTGGGATGCACACTGAATTTATATGTTGTTGCTACTTGAACAAACCTTGGCCAGGCTTTGGGGTTACCGTTTGTAACGAATAGTTTGAACGATGTGCATAAAATTTGAATACTAAAATGGTATATTCAGCTGTGGACAAAGTGTGGAGATTAGACTCCCGGGGGGGGCACTCACATATATTGGTGGTACGGGGACGTGCCGCTTTGAAGACCCCCTTTTTGAGACCTCGATATCCGTTCTTTAGATCCTCTATATCCTACGCATGGCGAAAATTCTGCGAAAAGTTCCGCTCCTTAGCCTCCCCACTGCACGCTGTGCCCCTCCCTCCGTTCCCCAGGTCCGCGGCTTGCGTGCAGCTTGCTACGCGTACGCTTCAACATCAACCCGGCCGCCCGACCCGCCGGCCGAGCGAGCTGCAAGAAAACCCTGACGTACACAACGCGTCGCATGTGCAGCGAGGATCGTTCTGTAGACCCTGTTTTTCACAATGCCGGGCGGTATATTTTTAGTTCCTAAGACCCCAAATTTTACGCAGATTTTACCCTTGTAGTCAGTTCCTTAGACCCCCATTTCAGGGTTTCGTGAGGCACACCCCCATCAAAATATAATTTGAGTGCCCCCCCCGGGATTAGACTACTTCACTCTTTTGTTTTGAACCTCCCTGCAGGGAGCAGAGATAAGACCATCCGTGTGTGGAGCAGCAGTCAGGGCAAGCTTCTGAAGGTCATGAATCTTCCACCCAGAGGCGGGGGTGGGCAGCGTCCTAGAGACCGAGGGGATGAGCCGGGCATGAAAGCCAGAGTATGGGTTGGGCTGCACTGGCCTCAGGAGAGACCCGACCGGCTGGTGGCCAGTTCTCATGGGTAAGAGCCGTCAGTTCTCCCAACGTCATATAGGGGGAAAGTTGACCCATAATGCACCACGAAGTGACATAAAGACTTTATTTGCGATCATGCTCGCCTTTGGTCTCACATACTAGGATGCTAGAGGTAGTATTTAGATTTGGAACTGTTTTGATCAAACATACATTGCTATACAATTTTAAAAGCCCACTTTTGAAGAGACCTCGAAAATTAAACTGCTTAGTGAACAAAGGATTTTAGCAGTGCTTGTGCCTTCCTGAATGATAAATCATTCTCACAGAACATTCATGCACAAGCAGGTTATTGCTGCTATTCTCCGCTTTTAGTTTTGATGTTGGGGTTTTCTGCCACACCAAATCAATACATTTGCTACAGTTATAGTGATTCACAAGTGTCCAGATAGTCACCTGCTTTGTTGGGTTAGAGAAACTATGTGAACTACCAATTATAATTGCCACAGTGGCAAATGGGTTCAGCAAGGTGTTTCCAAATTCATACATCTGGAACTCTTGATGTGCTAATAGCGCTTTTCTGTTCGATTAATACACACAAATCCCATACAGTGGCATCTTATCTGCCACAGTGGGAGTAAACCCTCTAAATACCATGGGTGCATGACATGTGTGATAAGTCAAGGCTTTTCTTGACTTGATACTGAGGGGGTTAATGCATTGTGTTATGACTTTGTTCCAGGGGTGACATGGTGGTTTGGGACCTGACCAAACCCAGCCAGCCTCGGTGGGAGATCATGGGGGGTGACGCCGGGGATTCGTCCCACCACCGGTCAGTCTTCAACATCGTCGGGAGATCATGTGACCCAGAGAGAGTCATCACGACATCCATGGACAGACAGGTATGGCGTTGGTAGTGAGGAAATACATACCACATTCCTTTGGCACCTTTCTAGAATCATCTGAGATGTTTGTTGTGCGTAAGATGGTGGGGTGGGGGAACAAATTGAAGGGGTTACTTTTCAAGGCAATTGCCATGAAGGGAACACCCTGGATCATATTGTTCAGTGTGCCCGTTGAGAGAAATGACTTGTTTATGTGGCCAAAAACATTAATATGGTGACAGAATTAGGATATTTCATGGATTTAATTTCACAGCCCATAATATTTGTGCATCTTGAGTGTGCTTACTAAATTCTACCGTTCTTGAGAATATGGGTTAGAGACTCTTGCATCTGATTTAAGGCACATGACACAATGTGATTAGTCATATGACTCTACGGCTGGCTGAAAGGCAAGACTGGGGCATGGGATTTGTGCAGGTCGGTGACTCTTTATTTCCAGTTGTAGGCCCTTATGATTGTAGAATCCTGGCAGAAATGTTTTGGTTGCAGTGGTTTAACTTTCTGGCCTTCTAAGCCCAGGATGTCAACATTCGCCATGGAACTATAGTAAACAAATAGGTGTTGTTTAATTGCACCCTATAAGGAATTTAAAGTTTATTCATAACCTGTTTTGTATTATCTGCACAGCAGATAAAGAGGAAGTGGTGCTGCTCAGTACTGGCAGAAAGCCAGCCTGCATATTTGTAGGCTTAGTAAAGAATGGGGTAATATTGTCCACAATATAATTAATTATAAAAATGTGCTTTCACATCTCTCTGTATCCTTCTAACCCTCCCAGGTGATCTGCTGGAACCTGTCCACCATGAAGCCAGTGTGGAACCTCCCTACCCTGGGGGGGTTTGTCTACTGCATCGCCCCCTCCCCCCTGGACCCCGCCCGGCTGGCCGTGGGGGTGGGGGACAGCATGATCCGGGTCTGGAACACCGGGGCCCTGGGGAGGGTCTATGAGGTCATGACCCTCTGGCAGGGCATCAAGTCAAAGGTCACAGTGGTAAGAGCTATGAATGAATGAATGAATAACCAACAATCAAATTTGCAAATCACCCTATCAATCACGATATCTTTTTACGTCAGTAAAAGGAGTGAGCAGAAGCACATGTTAGTCCAGATTTTCAAAGTCTTTGGACAATATGTTTCAAAAAGGCAGCTAATAGAGTTCACAGTATGTAAAGCTGTGGATTAAAAGGATTATTCCAATTTGTTGAGTGACAAATTGGAATAATGTTGTTTTTATTCTCAGTTTTGTGACAGCATTATTTATAGCCCAAGAAGGTGGGTAAGAGTTTCATTATGTCACATATGTCAATTTGTATGGTTTCAGTGATTGCATTGTCTTTAAAGAACAGAGATTGGAGAGAGCGTGCTTTGAATTGTTTTACTAGTTTTTTTTTTGTGTGTGATAGGTCTGTTGGCACCCGTTGCGAGAAAACTGTCTAGCCTATGGGACAGAGGATGGGAGAGTAGGAGTCTACAATGTATCATCACATGCGTAAGTCCATGCTATCAAATGTTTCGTCTATCTCTGTTCTCTCTCATATCTTCTCATTTCCTTTTCATGCCTGATGTCATAAAATAAACACCCTGAAATATGTTTTACACTTTTTCACAGTGTTTTTTTTTTCATGGGGCTCTTTTTTTGCCCTGGGCCCATGTGTAATACATGCACTGTGTGAAAGGTATTTTTGTATTTCCATACTGATGTATAATATTTTGAAATGTTTGTATGTAAATTGGACCTCAAATGTAAAATGTTAAACTATGGTAACGTTTAGACAGTCTTATTCTTGTTGCCATTCTTTGTGTCTTAGCAAACCTCCTCAGCTGTCTTGGACCTTCCACAAGAAGACTGTTTACACGTTTTCATGGGGACCGCCCTGTCCGCAGCCAGGTGAGTTTACAAATTTATCACAATCAACATGGCTGCTAACCAACTTGATTTGGGAGGAATAATTCCTATTTTTTGGTCTTCAAACTTTTTTTTTTTTTTATAAAGAAGCAATTCCTCATTTTCTCCACAAGATTCAGCATAAAAGTAGTCTAAATTGTACCTAATGATTTGCACTCTCAGTTTTTGATGTTAGAGGTTACATGGCTATAGATCAAGTTAGTTTTGGGGTGCACAGTTTTATGCCTCTGCCACAAAGTGGCTGGAGGCATGGAGAGAGAGAGAGAGAGACAGAGAGAGAGAGGGAGAGATTGATGGATAGATAGATAGATTGATACATTGATAGATGATTGACTGCCATATCATCCTGACAGAGAAAGGGCCTAGTCAGTCCCATCATCTATACAGCTGTGGAGGGGAGGGGCTAATCTACCAACACAACCCTGCCAAGCTAGACCAAGAAGCAACCAATGTCAACGACCTCATCAAACAGACTAACAACATCCAGGTAAAGCTGCTATCAAATATAACTAGTCAAAACTAAAACAAATCTCAGAGTGATTTGACCAGTAATGGCAAATTCCTTTGCTGTTGTGGAAGACTGCTTCACAGATTTAAAGATTATTGCGTAAACAGTGGTCTGTGAAACTTTTGTCTCTTATACTTGAAACTCAAATGCTATTCAAACTTGAGAAGGGTGATTGTTTTATTGATATGTTGTTTGTAATCAGTGAATACAGTTTAACTATTTAATTCAATGCACATATTGATTTTTTATTTACACAGGCCCCGAAAGCTAACGGCATGTAACACAATTCATTGCTTTTATCATTTTAACGCTTATGTCATATGACAGGTTGAAGGAGTCATGTAATGTCTTTAAGGACCTGAACTTGTTTCAACATTGTGGTATCACACAAAATTGGAACTGAACCAAGTGGAAGTCAAGTGGAAATATGCTGTAACAGCTGCTCGTGTGATTAATGAAATAAGAATCACCGTTACTATCATCATGTCGACATGCTTTTCTTCTCAGCACCTGATGCCCCAACGGTCAGACGTTGCCTGGAGAAACGATGGGAGAGCTGTGGCCATTGGGAATGAAGATGGGTAAGACCTGCTACATGTGTTTTTATGTATTTATTAATGAATGAATGAATTAGTTTATTTATTTATTTATTCGTTCCTGCATAGTTCACCAGTAACAAACAAGGTGATTCGAAAAGTGGCATATAAAGTATACATATGACAAATAATAATCTATTAAAGATATGTACAAAGTATCAAGACATAGGCCTACATATACTTGTACACATTTGAACATACAGAGGTCTGACAATATAAGCTTTCAGCTTGAAGGGTTGCCACACCTTTCTTATCAAAAAACAAAAACAAATGCAGATAAGATAACACTCAATATAACATGCATTCAAAGCAATACTTGTACATGGAGAAGTGTCACAACTTTTGAGTTAATTATATGTTTATCATAAACCCTGTTCATAGTGGCCATCTATCCACAAAATAAACTCACAATTTGTAGCAATTTTGCAGATGAAGATGGGAAAGAACTGTTATGTGGAACGGTGTCACAACTTTGAACATATGTCATATACCTTGTTCATGTAGCCGATCCGCAAAACAAGCTCAACCTTTGTGGCAATTTTGCGGATGAAGATGGGAAAGAACTGCTATGTGGAAAAGTGTCCCAGCTTTGAGCATTTATATGTTATATCATAAACTTTGTTCAGAGTGGCCACCTGTTGGTAAAATAAGTGGAACATTTGCTGCAATTTTGAAGATGCACTATCGATAGCTGGGTGCATGAACGGGAGTCACTCACGTAAAAAAAAAATTGTATTTGCTTCTTCCTTTCTTCATGCTAGTTTACGACAATTTTGTGGATTAAAACCAAGGAAACATACTACAGTACCGGTAGTCACACTTCATGATCATAGAACTTTCCTTAACTCCCACTGTACAATTGATGGATATTTTTGCGCAAGTAATACAAAGGTAACAAGTCCTATGAAACAAAAGATTGTCTGGCATGCACAGAGTTAATTGAGCAGTGCAGCAGATATCAGGGATTTTTAACAAACTTTCCATCATTCATGCACATACAAACCTTTTGCGTTGGGGAGAATATAATTTGAAAGTGTGTTTGTCACTTCACTTTATATGTACTCCTGTTGCTTTTCCCCTCCAATATACTTTTAGATCAATAGAGATGTTCGCCGCACCAGATTTTCGCTTACTGTGTGTCATACACGTCCAAAACAAGATCATCAACTGCCTTCAATGGCACCCTGAGTGTCAGCCGGCTGACCTATCAGAAGCTCTGACATTCAAACGCCACCAATCGGAAGAGCAGGGCAGCCCACTGGGTCAAGAAGAGGTGTCATGTGATCAGGTATCAGGTGATCAGATTGTATCAGGTGATCAGATTGGAGACAGAGAGGGGGGCGATAACACTCTAACGGACAGTGCAGGGGCAACGAGGGATTCTCTGGATGCTGTTACAAATGGTGGCTCATTGAGTGCAGATATCATGAAGGACCAATCAGATGGGAGGTTAGAGAAAGCTCAGGCAGGAATGGACCAATCAGAGCAGAGATACTGGCTGGCATCGGGATCTAATGACCATGATGTGGAGGTGTATGATCTGTGGAATATCTTGGGTAAGAAAAGAGAATAAAAGTCTCTGTCTTTGACTTTCACTACTGAGCTATCGTATATGGTTGACTTATGTGAGGATGTGTGTTTTCATGTCACTTTCTTTTATTATTCTTTTGTTTTCCCTGACTAAAAGAAGACACACTACAAAGGCTCTCATATAAGATTATAGTCTATTCAGTTAGTAGTTTATCTTTTTGAAGGTCTAGATACCGGATTCATACAATGGATGTAGTTTTTAAAAAACTCGCATAAATCATCTCATAAAGTGCAAATCGAAAAACAACTGAATTAATTCAAGATATATAAGAAAAAATATGGTATGATGTGATTTGATGGTGTTCTAGACTATATAAATTTTGTATTTTGTTGTATGAAGGGAGACTCCTTTGACTACGTTTCTGCATTTCAAACAAAAAACATTTAATTTTCCCGATGTAGGAAGTGCTGACATGCAGCCACTGTCTGTGCCCATAACGTCAAGCTACCGCACACTGACCGGTCACTCTGCAAGGGTCACTGCCCTGGCCTGGAGTCCGCACGGTGATGGAAGACTGGTCACTACATCCTATGACAACTCAGCTCAGGTCAGTGACCATTGGCCATTGATCTATTTCTAAGATGGGGGTTTTGTGGTGCGGTGCTGTCAACAATGGATCCAATTTGTGCTTGTGCTATTCCATGACATATAAAGTAGCATTGTATGTATACAATGTTTAAAAGTTACAGCTGTCAGTAATGCATCAGCAAAATTGGAGCCAATGTTGCACTTATTTTGCAGATAGGTGGCATATATGAACAGTTTTTTTTATGTCCCTGGGAAGAAGCAGGGCTTGTAGGCGTCAGTAGCAGAGCCAAGTCTCATGAAACTTTGGTATTGATGGTTTCATCTCCAGTATTTATACACTGTTTACTTCATAGCTCTGTCTATTCATGACTTCCTATATATTTCTTACTTCAAAGGCTTTCTAGGGTATATTTAATTTTGAAAAGAAATTTTACGCATACACTCAGTAGAAGTAAATAAATGAAAAACGAGTCAGACAAGTCAGACATAGTTCTGTTTGTCCTATTTTTGTCCTGTCTAGGTGTGGGATGTGCCCAAGGGGGAGCCATTGGCTAATTTCCGAGGCCACGGTGGTCGGGTCTTCTCCTGCGCCTGGTCCTGCTCTGACCCAGACACCCTCATGACGGGAGGGGAGGACTTCTGCCTCATGAAATGGAGCATGTCAAAGGTCACGCACACCAAGCCTCCGAAGAGTGAGTCCCCAGAGTTATTTAGTATCTGCTTTCATTGTTAATTGCTAAGATCAGCATTGATTCATTATGCACAGCTTTGACCTTCTTTGTAACCATTTCATCGCATCCACATTGCTGCTCTCTACTGAGGTATATATTTGGGTTCCCAGTAGGCAGGGTAGTCGCCAGAAAATGTTTTACACGCGGCTCAAAATGGCAGCATGTCACTTTTTGTCAGATATCTGTGCTGGACGCGTGGCTCACAGAAATGAAAAACAATGAGAATAATAAGACTGGTACTGATTTGACAGGTAGTGCAGTAAATTAACATGTAGCTCATAATCACTATCTGCACCCAACATGAGGTGTGCGCGTGGCACACTGGGGACCACACTGCTAGTAGGAATGGAATGAGCACACCTTACTGGCTAATACTGATATTGTTTCATATTAAAAAAAAATACAAAGTATTATTGTTGTTAGCTCCACCTATTTAGTTTGCACTGTGTTATCGATTCCTGTTACTATTTAGTTGTTCACTGCAACACAGATATTGCTTCTTATTTTGTTGTGGTGACTTTCTTCTTCTGTAAATTGTTTTGTTCTTCTAAATTGTGCAACAACAACTAGTAAAAATAAAGTAACTTTATTCCCTTCCCATCCTCACATTTGCAGCGAGCAGGAAACCATTCAAAAAATCCGGAAAGAAAGGGAAGAAGTCAACACAAGTCAGATCCCAGGGCATTCCTCCAAGCAACTCAAACGGAGGTGCGGGTTTGACTGAAGCAGCAGGTCTTGATTCTAGGGAGAAGTCAACAGGAGAAAGAGATGTGGTAAGATGGGGCAGTGTTAAAGATAAGGGGTGGTAGTGATAATGATTCCGGACCAACATCACGGCAGAATTAACCAAAGGGGTGTGAGTTAATTGCGATATAGAAGGAAAATTGAAGTTTATTTATAGCCTGTTGTTAATTGCTGAACAGCATATTATGCAGGAGTCGAGCTGTTGAGTACCTGAGTGGAGAAAATCTAGCTCAAAAATGTGTGGGCTTCATAAAGAACCTGTTTTGATTTATGTTGTCAGGTTAACCAAGATGCTAGTTCATCTGAGATGAATCACCACGGCGATGCAGGGATGGTATCCGGTGGACTGGAGGATGCCAAGCTGCTCCTGGAGAGGAAGAAGAGAGAGCTGCTGGCTCAGGTGGAGGAGATACAGGAAAGGATGGAGAAGGAGGAGGGAGAAAGGGGACAACAGGAAGGAGAAGGTGGTGGAACAGAAGACAAGATGGAAGAGGTATGGAATAGAAGCAATGGAGCATAAGCCACAATATGCAATCATGTGTTATCAGAATTGTAGTATGAAATGAGCAGATGTCTGTATTTTGGAGCCCAATCATTACCAGCATTACCTGCTTCACCATGATCCACCACCATCACCCTGCCACCACTGTCCCCATAACAACCACATTTTCAGCATCAACAACTTCACAATCACCATCACCACCTTCATGATTATGACCACCATCATCATCATCATCACCATCATTATCACCATCATCATCACCACCACCATCACCATCACCACCAAAAACCACCACCACCACCACTACTACCACCATCACCATCATCACCATCATCACCATCATACCATCATCACCACCATCATAATCACCACCATCATCATCACCATCATCACCACCATCATCATCACCACCACCATCATCATCATCACCTCCATCAACATCACTACCTATCACATAGTTATGTTTCCCTCTTTTATACTCCATCAGCCTGAAGTGGAAGAGGAATCTACCCCGGATAGCAGCCAGAAGCTGAGTGCTGTCTTAGACCGGCTATCTTCAGCAGGAATCAGCCTCCCAGAGGAACCTCAGAGAGCCATGTCCCAGGGGAGAGGCACAGTCAAAGACCTGTCTCAGCCCGGTGGACGCAAAGGTGAAAACTACACAGATATCTCCCAACATATATATTCTCCTATTTTTCAAGCTCGTAGGCTCAAATTCATAAAGGAGTTTTCTATTAAGAAATCGTTATAGCATATGAGCAGATAAGTACTCTTGATTAGGGGCGTGTTTATCAACTCTTTTTTGGTAGAATTAAGGTTTCCAAACGCGTTTAATTTTTTAAACGCGTTTAAACAAGTTGATAAACCCAAAGGTGTTTTGATTAGGGGGTTTGGAAAACTGTTTTGAAACACGCAAATTTGTACGATCCTAAACGCGTTTGAATTTTAAACACGTTTAAAGAAGCAATATAAATGCAAAGCTGTTTTGAAACGCGTTTAAACCATGTGTTTTCGGTGACAAGGCCGGTTTTTGACTTGGGCGATCGAGTTGATAAATGCACCGATTTTTAAACGCAATTGGAAATGGTTTGGAAACGCGTTCGTAAAGGCCTTTGGAAACGCGTTTAAATTTCTGAAAAGTTGATAAACACGGCCTTAGTGTTTTCATTTCAAAAAGGCCCAATAATGAATATCCATAGGGTGCATAGTGTGCTAAATAGAAGCTAGTCGCTATGGTTAAGACCATGTCTGGACCACGTTTTAATAAAATTGATATCATTAAACCATAGTTTACACCATCTCATGACATCACATTTTGGTACTCTATATACTCAATAAAAAACAGCCTCTCTGCTGATTTGAGTATTTTACCATGGTGAAATATTGATTCCATCGATCAATATCTAGTTTCCACTGAGAAAAAATTCACTAATGAAAGTAGATGAAGATGAGGTACAACACTACGAATTACCACAAGGCTTTAGATAATTGGACACACCTTAACTCCTATTTTTCCAGACCCCATACTGCCCTATGGGAATGGTGTGTATTACCAGTGCAAAAAAAATGCCTCAATGACGCATAACGAGTTAAAGAACAAAAAACACATTGATGTACTTTTATATCTCTGTGCAGGGAGGCCCAAGAAGTTCAAGTCGCTGTTTCCACTGAGTGGGGCTCAGGATAACAGAGGCAAGGCCTACCTACAGCAGGATTGCATCAACTTAGCCAGGTTCCAACAAGGTAAGGACATTTCTATTTTTTATGCCTCCACCACGAAGTGGCCGGAGGCATTATGTTTTTGGGATGTCCGTCTGTCCCGTAACCGTTTAGGCAATATCTTGAGGACTGTGAACCAGATTTTCTTCAAACTTGGTACATGTGTGTATTGCATAAAACCAATGAAGTGTGTAAAATTGGGGTCAAATCTGATAGAGGTCAAAGGTCAAAGGTCAATGAACTTTGTGAAAAATTGCCCCAAATTGACCTTTTTCACGTTAAATCCATATCCAAGAATACAATTCTCATCAAACATGGTACACAGATGGATCACTACTTGGAAGTAGACTGGTGATATTTTGGGTAAAATTCCTGAAAGATCAGAGGTCAAAGGTCAATGAACTTTGTGAAAAATTGCAAAAATTTGAGTTAGAGGTCAAAGGTCAAATGAACATTGCCAAACTTTGCTAAACATTAAAAAACAGGATATCATATTTTCATTTCACTTAGGAATTTACTGAAACATTCCCAACCAAACAGATTTTTCTGAGAATAATCTAAATAGAGCTGGCAAAGAGGCGGAGGCATATTTATCGACTACTTGGCAGTCGAATTGCTCTAGTTCTCATTCAATTTTCTTGTCACATAATTGTGTGGTATATAGTAACTATTTGAGAGCGGAGGCATACTGGGGTGGTATTTTGAAAACGAACATAAATTTTGACTTAGGTTCCCTACAACCCATGATTATGATATGCCTATTAGGGCATTTTTTTTTATTAAATCAGTTTTCGGAATACATATTGACCTAGGTAGCTCTTTCAGAATACCATCACTGATGAATGTGTTCTTAGCCACAAATTGAAACATGCCAATTTTGTTTTAAGTTTAAGTTTTAGTATTGTTACCATGAAGTACTTAATCCAGTTTCACATTGTATGTTTAGGTTTACCTGCCAGCCAGCCCCCAACCAGTGTCGAGCCAGCAACCAGTGGATCTCATCTGGGTCTGTTCACCAATAGGAAGATGACTCTCCAGCTGATCAATGACGAAGGTCAGGGTCTACTTCCTGAGATGCCTATTAACCCCTTGTGTGCTAGATAACTTGCTACTCTATGGGATTTGCATACATTATTTTGTGTAAAAATGTCACATTTGGCATACATAGAGATAATCCGTAGCATGTAACTTGTGGATATTCTGCATGGAGTGCATGAATTTTCCGTACAGCATATCAGAAAAAGTTGTCTAGTGATGCACCATGCAGCTACATTCAGGTTTGTTTGCAGTCATGTCCGCTTCTGGGTCCTGTTGCATAAAACTTACCATTAATGGTAACTCTGCCATCAATGGTAACTTCCATGGTAACATCGCTCGACAGCCAATCAAATTCAAGGTTTTCAGAGGAGTTGCCATTGGTAGCAAAGTTACCATCAATGGTAAGTTTTATGCAACAGGGCCCTGGTCTCATACAGTACACAAAACCAGAAGCAAACATGACAAAATCTTAATGTTGTTGTGGAGTGCATCATGGGACGGTATTTCCTTACATGCCGTATGGAGAATTGTTCAGGTGATATATGGAACAATTGTATTGATGTTATATCATTAAGAAGTATTAATGTTTCTTCTTATTAATTACTCTGTTTTTATGACTCTTTCTCATTTACATGTAAGTTATTTGTCCCTTATTTCATTTCATTTTGTCATTCAGTGTCCCAGCATGCTGAGAGCGGCAACTTTGACCAGGAGTGCCAACTGCAGCTGTGGAAGGGGAACATTCTTCACCCACTTAGGGAGGCAATCAAACAAAAGCAGCTCACTGATTGGCTGGTAGCCATGGCTCCCCTAGGTCAGTGAAAATTAGTTTATTACACTCAGAAAGATTTGGAGTGCATTGTGTGGAAGAGCTTGAACGTAGAAACGCAGTAAAGCCAGTGCTTGTGGGGAGTTTTGCTGCTAATTGATTGTAGGTTAGTTTTAGCAAACTGAGTTAATATGCAATTCAACTTTAATGCCCTACATTCACTAAGGGCACCAAACAGTAGGTGAATATTACCTGTGATATAAAATTATGTGCAGGTGTTGTACAGAATAAGCAAACATGCCTTGCAAAGCATTGGATATTGTACCCAATGCCACATCAACTAAGCAACTGAAATGAGCATACTGGTATGTGTATCTTAGATACCACAAGTAAGTTCTTGGTTATTTAACGATATAATGAGTTTCATAGTAAATCATGTGGTAGTCCAGGGCCCTGTTGCATAAAACTTACCATTGATGGTAGCTTCGCTTTCTATGGCAAATTCTATGGAAACCTTGAATTTGATTGGCTGTCCAGCAATGTTACCATGGTAGTTACCATTGATGGCAGAGTTACCATTAATGGTAAGTTTTATGCAACAGGGCTTAGGGGCCATATTCATGAAAGTTTACTAGCCTAGTTGGATACTACAATGCATGCATTTTGATGCACTTTAGTAACTAACTAGGCTTAGTAAGGTTTCATGAATATGGCCCCAGGACTGTTGAATTATCCCGAAGGAATAGCTCTGAAAAGAGCTACTTAAAGAGCGAATCAGAAAAGAAAGAGGAGATAGGGTGAAGAGGATGAGTCTCATTCCTTCTGTGCGCAGCTGTTTTCAGAGCTATTCCGAAAGAAACCCCAACAATCCTTTAAAAGATATATACCGTACTGCGAAGACAAAAAACCTTCAAAGAGGTGAGTAATATTCTTACCAATGGTCTTAAAGTCATGTATTCTCCATTTTAGAAACTTGCTTATTGGCCCTCAAATGCTCACATTTGGATTAATGAGTGATTTAATCACTAATTACTTAAATTGTCTTTTGTCTGCCCAGTACAGTATATTCACATTGTGTACCATTAAATTCATTATATACTTCTTACTGTGCAAGATCCTTCCTTGAAGAAAAATACAATTAAAAGGTACTTTTTAAAGATAAAGGAAAGTTTATCCATTCGTAAAGACTGTGCCCTCTTTCCTTTTCTGCAGCCGGTCATGACGTTTGGCTGCATACCTGTGAGGCATACGCCAGACAGTTGGAATCACAGGAGAACTACCACCGAGCGGTCACCTACTACCTCATGTGCCATCGGGTCTACGAAGCTGTGGCCTTGCTCAAGAAGCAGAACATGTTCAGGTGAGTACATTAACTCCATGGCCCCGTTGCATAAAACTTCCCATTGATGGTAACTTCGCTCCTAATGGCAACTTCTATGGAAACCTTGAATTTGATTGGCTGTCAAGCAATGTTAACATGGAAGTTACCATTAATTGTAGGTTTTATGCAATGGGGCCCTTGATTGCAACATGTGACTTGTTTCACAACTACTTGCTGATTCACAACATGCTGAGAATTATTTTTACAAATGACAAAACTGTCATTTCTTTTTGTTTATTCTTGACTCACTTATGAATAGGTAAAGGAGAGGGTAAAGAAAATGAAGAAATTAGGACATGAATTTATATTTTTAATCATTAAATCCATGCATGACTGTTCTTCGTTTTTTTTTTTGTATTTATACTAAATGATAAAAGATAAAGTGGAGATGGCAAATCAGATAACAAAGTTAGGTCATGTTTATGAACTGCAAACATTAGCCCAAATAACATTTTTAAACATGGATTATAGGCTGGAAAAGAGGTGATAAACGCACCCATCGATCATTCACAGTGAGTCTGTTGTCCTTCTCCATAGGGATGCCATTGCCCTTGCCCAGGTGAGACTCCTGCCCTCTGACCCGGTTCTCCATGACCTCTATATGACCTGGGCCAGTCAGCTAGAGACCAGCAACAGCTATGAGCCTGCAGCCAGATGGTAAGCCACATAATGCATCACATCCCTCGTAACCCTCTCATTTCCATTGACAAAGTAAGAATGTAAGAACCAAATAAACTCTGTGTGGCTTAGTCATGAAAGGGTTAAGAATAAGACTTCATGCTTATGGGAATACTTGTCAGGAGCATTTGAAAGCATGATCATATTCAGAGAGTGATATTTTTGAAAATGGTAATTGGTCATGGGAATTGAATGTGGATGAGAATATTTCTACTCCGAGAACGACATCCCTTGAATGCATGCTATTTTCTGAAAGTTGGGCTCCTACTAAAAGCTTTCAAGATTTGTGATCGATGTAGCTATCGCCAGGTATTATGGCCAAGAGATTTTACATGAAATTCTCCCCTAAAATATTGAGTTACTTCACTGAGAAGCCAATTTATCATGTGTCTTTGGTGTCTTCCTGCGTCTTCGGCTGCTCTCTGCTATCTCTTGGCTACTCTTGAGTCTGGGCAATCTGGGCTGCTCTTGGCTGCTTTCAGTAGAACCGGAATGTTATTTTACTCATAAAAGAGTTTGTTTTTTATATTTAATTTCATAACCCTAATACAAGCCTGTTTTTTGCTTCAGTTTTTTGGTATTTAAACGGGCAAGGAATGAGATGAGATAAAGAACAGGGTGGTAATAGAGCACAGATGTGGTGTCATCAATATCCATGGTTACGCAGGTTTCTGATTCTCCTGATGTAATTTTCCACTGTGATCACCAATGTTAACTCTATCCACATAGTTTTGAACCAGTTGTCATGACGACATGCTCATTTGACGTCACACTTCGGTACTCTATAGGAGGAAAGGATTATTTGTTGAAACATTTTTTCTCTCCTCCGCCAGCTACCTGGCCATACACGAACCCCTGAACGCCATTAAACTCCTCGCTAGAAAGGGAGACACGGCGGCCCTCGCTACGGCCCTGCATGTCGCTATCCTCTCACGCTGCACAGAGGAGGGGCTTGTGGTCTCCATAGCAACACGCTACCTGACCCTAAGCCTGGCGACGGGTCGTTGGAAGCAGGCCTGGGATGTCTTCTCCCTCCACACCAAGTACAAGGTAAGGATATGGGGTTTCTGTGCAGGCTTGCTTTGTCAACTCTTTATGTGTCCAGTAAAAACTGCAGCTTGCCAAGTTATTTTAATAAATATTTCTTTAAACCTTAAATTTTCTGAGAAAGATACAATAATATAATGAGATAATTTATTTAATGTCTATATAAAAAATGCTGAAAATTGGCCTCCACTGGCAAGAAGATACAAAAGAATGACATAAATTGACACAAAATAACACGAAATATACAACAGTGCATTGAACAACAAAAATGTATGTAATTACAGTAAATACAAAAGGAGGAGAATCTCCCGAGGTCCCTATGGAACACACTTTGGTAAGCGAACTGTGATGGATCAAATAAACCTAGTTGATCTTTCAGAATTCTTAACAATAACCTCTCAAAACATTTCATCACATTTGATGTCAGAGCTACTGGACGGTAGTGGTTAGATTCACTTGGTTTCCAAACTCTTGGAACAGGAACAATAACAGACGATTTCCTACTTCGAGGAATTTCACAGTTATCGACAACACACTGAAAAATGAATGTAAAAACGGAGGCAAGTTGCTGGCAGCACAATTTCAAAAACACCATCAGGGCCGCTAGCTTTACCAACTAGCAAACATATTACGAACATCATTTACATTTATAACCATTCAAAAGATTCCAAAAGCTGGTTCTGTAAAGTATCCTTAATGGAATTATCATCAATGGTAAAATCGTTAACATCAAAACGACAAAAAAGTTATTCAGATTGTCCACAAACTCGTGATTACAGTCCTGGTCTATTCTGTTTAAAGTCCCTTTATAATTAGTCATCTGCTGCAGCTTTTGCCATGCTGCTTGTGAGTTGTTTTTCCAAAAGTCCCTCTCCAGTTTCAGTTTAGAACTTTTCTTGGCTGTAATGACCTCCCTCTTAAGTTCTGAAATGCAATTGAGCATGTTCCTTTCATTACTGATATTGTGTGAATACGCCGTTTTTGTAATCTATTCACAACTTTCTCCCTAACTCCATAGTATTGAATCAAGGGTGGATTGAAATTGTATGAATAATGTATGAAATGGGGCAAGAAAGAGTCTTTTGTGTTTCAATACAAGTTTTTGTTCTTTTATCATCACGACCCCAACTCCCTCCCCAAGGTCCATGCCTGTGTGGTGTTGGTCTACGAGCTGCTTGTCTGGTGTCTCATTCACCAAGGTCACCTGACCACGTCACATGACATCCAGTACACCGACATCTACACAGAGATCAGTCCCAGCATTCAATGGGAAGGTGAACCCATATGAAGATCATGCTCTTTTTTTTTCTTTCTGTCTTCCTATCTTGTTATCTATGATTTGTTTCCATGGTGCATTTTGTATGTTGTGTCTGTTCCATCTGTCCATTATTTGGGGAATGAGTGGATAGATTTACATCAAACTTGGTATATAAGTCACAATTATTTCTCTTTTTGCAAGGGTACCTGACTCTGACTCTCTTGTTCACTAGGTGATCCTTGCCCTTTCCCTTGAAAATACTCATCTTACATTGTGCATCAGGAATTAATCCTCGCATTTAGACAGGTGCAGGAAATGTGTAATGAGTCAATGGGCTTTTCTTGGCATGGTTAAGATGACTTAAAACCACTTCACTCTATTCTCCCCTTTTCTCCTAGATTCAAAACGATCATCTTGGCCCTCCCCGTCTGTGAGTGGTTCCTCCCTCTTGGATGTTGTGTTCCACAGAGCAAACATGTCTTGTGATCAGTCACATGACCAGCTGGAACTGGATGACATCAATGCTATGATGTCAGGTGACACATCCCCTAGCATCAACAAGGTAAGGAAAAAAGCAACCTCTCTGCTTCCTACACAAAGTTGAGAAATGGTGAAACTGCTGTAATTTGTCCTAATTTTTTATGTTTTTCCTATGGGCTATCTTGTTTTTAAAACAATTTATGATGTTTCGTCTTAATGGAATTTGTACTTAACCAGGGCTCCGTAACATAAAGGTCTGCAATCAATCGCAAAATGGCAATGACCAATCAAGGCCATTGTAACATGCTCTTTTTCAAAAGACTGACCAGTAACCAATCAGAATTTGGGCTTCAAATTTGCAATTGATTGCAAACCTTTATGTTACAGAGCCCAGAATAATGAATTAAGGTAGGAACAATTCTACCATCATTTGTGCATTTTCTAAACTATGAAATTGAGTGATCTTTCCTGGTTGTGTTCTAGGTATTGAGGGCAGCCTCACAGCAGATTGTGCTTAGTCACTTGGGTCAAAGGTCAGGTCAGAAGGAGGTCACAGTGAGTCACCTGATCCAAGCAGTGAGGCTGTGTCATGTGACAGGTCATCCCAGGGTAGCTGTAGGGTTGCTGCAGCTCATGTTCCCACATGGTAAGTACTTTTAATTATTTGTAATTTTTCTTTGATTAATGTGTTTAATTTAATCTCACATTGTTATGATATTGTGACATGTAAAAAACATTAACATTTGATTTGTACAGTCTTATAGAAATATTGTTTTATTGATATTTATCAGTTCCATATTAAATGATAATGCTTCACTTCAGGAAGATATATATGATCACATGTGGTCTCAATTTTATATCAGCTAATTGCTGTTTCATTTTCATTAAATTTCCCTCTCAGTTGCATTTCTCTTGTGTGTTTTAAAGCAAAGACACCAATAATATAAGTGAATAAACGGTAACAGAAAAAGCACCAGTATTGCAATACTGAAGGCTTCACATAGCTATCATATCTCAGAAACTACAAAAGAGAAGTGATCTTGTCTTGATACTTTCATTTTTACATCTGTATCTTGCCATTATAGGTGAGAAATCGTTGGAGGATTTTGAAACCAAATGCTCTCCGGGCACCAAGATGGATTTCATACCCATCACAGCTTGCTTGAGGGCGCACTTCAATCTGACCCAGCTCTTCCACATCAGGATGGGCCTTATGGCACAGAGTTCCGCAACAGGAGATGTTGTCATGACAACAGAGACTGGGAAGGAGTGTCTTGGGAAGAACATGGAGGATGGTAGTGAAATCGCATCTGTCGGAGATGGGTCTACGTCGAAAGATACCGTGGAGGATGTGAAAACCGGAGCAGCTGAATGTGGGGAAGATGATGGGGATGTGGCATTGAACCCTCGTACTGAAGGCTTCTTGTTCCAAGACGAACTCATCAAGAGAGACCCGTCATGGCCTGTTCTGCCTTCTGCGGTTCCAATGAATGAGCTGTTGGCCAAGTGCAATGCAGCCGTTGTAGGGGGTGGTGAGGGAGAAATATCTGGAAGTGGGGACGGGGCTCATAGTGGGAAAAGGGGGTGTGAATTGACGAAGGAGGAGCTAGTTGCTAGGATGCGTGCATGGACAAATGGGACACCTCAACAGAGCGATGTGATGCAGAGGCGCTCTGAAACAAAGGCAGCTGGCAGAACAGATGAAGGTGTGCCTTCCAACGATGTCATCAAAGAAGGTGGCGATAGTGGTACAGGACTCGCTCTTCCAACTGATTCTACGGGAGGGAACATAAGAAATGGGATGGAGGAGGAGGATGGTGATGATATGTCGCTAGGGGCAACATCTAGCAAGGAACCATCCACAAAAGATGGAGCAAGAGGACTTGATGCAATCATGGTTGTCAGGGACATACTCTTAGAGGATAGGTACACCCTGCCCTGTATCGCCTGCTCAAAACTCTCCCAGAGTACTCCATCGGAAGGGGCTGAAGTGCACCTTGGGGATGTATCCATGGAGACCGTTGATGGACGGATGCTGAGAGGGATAGCATCACTTGAGGTAGAGGATTTGAGGAAGATGGCTGAGCAAGCAGAGATTAGAGATGGATTTGCGGCGCTGAGAAGAACGCTACAGGGACAGGTTTGTAAAAAGTTGTATTTCTATTTGTGACTCTTGTGTTACTTGGGGTACACAATTTAAATCTACATTTTCTAACATGAAAGTAATCTAATACTTTTTCACAATTGTCTGAAAGGAGGAGTGGACAAACAGTGTAATGAAAATATATACATCAGGATTTTGTAAAAAGTATATTGGAATTTTGTTCAATCATCTGGCTTAATCAAAAGGTCTTGTCATTATGAATGATATCTATGTGTGTGAAAGTAAAGAAGAAAAGTAACAAATTGTATATTCTTTTATGAACTGTAAATCTGAGAATCACGGAACTAGGTATGGGTAAGTGGGAAAGAGTGAAAGGGGTTTGTTATATAAAAGCAGAATGAAAGCATTTTGTTTGATCAATGTTTCAGTAGTGCTGTGATATTCTATATACATGTATTTGTTTTGGACTGTATTTCTAATGGCCCCTTTCCTACCTTTTTTTTTTCTCTAGTGTCATCCTAGTGTGTCTGTCTTTCTTTCTTTATTCATATATCTGTCTATCTCTATCCCTGCATTTACCAATGTCATTCTTCTTCACACAACTTTTTGTTTCAATAGGTGAAAGATTTCCCAGATCCGGTTTCATCTTGCGTTGCCCTGATCGATTCTGCCTTGCAGTACAAGACGGTCATCCAATCAGAAGGCAGCATGGCTGACCAGCTTCTGAAGCAGCTTGTTGATTGGTCTGTTCAGTGGGGGGGGGGGGGGGGGGGGGGGGGGGGGAGTAACTACTATGCATAATGCATAGTAATGTGGGTCTGAAATCTTAACACAGAAAGCCAACACATGGTGTAGATGTCCCTGTACTGCTGCATGTTTTTATCACTTGAAGACTCTCTATTGAAGACAAATATGAAGGAATATTTCTGATATTACTTTGCTATTACTATGAAACTTTGCTCTGTGTACTTAAAGGGAATGAAAATGTGCTTAGAGTAATCATGGAAGGCTCAGAATTAATTTTAGTTTTGTTGTCTCGCCCACCGGAGGTGAAGGTGAGACTAAGGGATCCAAATGGCGTCCGTCCGTCGTCCGTCACAAATGTTAAAGTTTACCTGCAAGACTCTCTTATGATCCATAACTTCACATGGGTTGCTTGGATTACAACCTAACTTGGGTCATAGATGCACTGGGGGTACCTTCATGTTATGGTGGCGTTGGAGGTCACAGGATAAGGTCAAAGGTCATTTGAGGTCATACGTTAAAGTTTACCTGCAAGACTCTCTTTTGACAAATAACTTCACATAGGTTGCTTGGATTACAACCTAACTTGGGTCATAGATGCACTGGGGGTACCTTCATGTTATGGTGCTGTTGGAGGTCACAGGATAAGGTCAAAGGTCATTTGAGGTCAAACGTTAAAGTTTACCTGCAAGACTCTCTTTTGACAAATAACTTCACATGGGTTGCTTGGATTACAACCTAACTTGGGTCATAGATGCACTGGGGGTACCTTCATGTTATGGTACCGTTGGAGGTCACAGGATAAGGTCAAAGGTCATTTGAGGTCATACGTTAAAGTTTACCTGCAAGACTCTCTTTTGACAAATAACTTCACATGGGTTGCTTGGATTACAACCTAACTTGGGTCATAGATGCACTGGGGGCACCTTCATGTTATGGTGGCGTTGGAGGTCACAGGATAAGGTCAAAGGTCATTTGAGGTCATACGTTAAAGTTTACCTGCAAGACTCTCTTTTGACAAATAACTTCACATGGGTTGCTTGGATTACAACCTAACTTGGGTCATAGATGCACTGGGGGTACCTTCATGTTATGGTACCGTTGGAGGTCACAGGATAAGGTCAAAGGTCATTTGAGGTCATACGTTAAAGTTTACCTGCAAGACTCTCTTTTGACAAATAACTTCACATGGGTTGCTTGGATTACAACCTAACTTGGGTCATAGATGCACTGGGGGCACCTTCATGTTATGGTGGCGTTGGAGGTCACAGGATAAGGTCAAAGGTCATTTGAGGTCATACGTTAAAGTTTACCTGCAAGACTCTCTTTTGACAAATAACTTCACATGGGTTGCTTGGATTACAACCTAACTTGGGTCATAGATGCACTGGGGGTACCTTCATGTTATGGTACCGTTGGAGGTCACAGGATAAGGTCAAAGGTCATTTGAGGTCATACGTTAAAGTTTACTTGCAAGACTCTTATCACACATAACTCATCACATGTTGCTACAATGGCAATCAAACTTGGATGATGGATGCACTGGGGGCACCTGCATGTTATTGTGCTGTAAGAGGTCACATGATAAGGTCAAAGGTCATTTGAGGTCATACATTAAAGTTTACTTGCAAGACTCTTGGTGAAGGCTTCCTGACTTGTGCACAGAATTGTGTGAGCATGTGTGAGCATTACTGATGTAGATTTAGGCAAACATTACTCATGCACATTTATGCAAATTCATTCAAAGTCACTATTTTGCACCTGATTTTGATGTTGTCTGTTTAAAGTTGCTTATTTGTTTGTTTCAGTTTTCTTTTGCGTAGCAACGGAGATCGGGATATTTCTGGTTATTTTCGCAAGTGGGCGAGACACAATATTGCTAATGCCTTGTTTTAACAAATCTTCAAACCTGCCAGCCATTCTAATTGTGAAGAAATTACTTGGGTCTTCTTGATTTTATTTATGGACATTAGATTCCTCCCTTTTTCTGCAAGTATGCAAATACATTAGTAAGCATAATCCTATATAAAGTCTTGTCCATGAGTTTTGACAGCTATGAGTCTGTAATGAGTATATTGTTGTTTCAGCTTTAAAAGCATTTTGCAGACAATCTTTTATTATTGCACTGATGTAGTTTGTGTAAGTTTTTTTTTCAATAAACAGATTTTATTTGTGCATTTGAAGAGTTTGTAGGCTGAAATTTTTGTCAAAGCATGACAAACTGCTTACATTTTATTTTCCCCAAAGAAATTATAATTTTGATATTGTCAAAAGCTAACAAAGCCTAATGTGTGCTGAATTTTTACCCATGATATAAAATTTAGCATTTTAAATTGGCTTTACAACCATATTGCTAAATCTGCACTTTGCACTTGAAAGCATGCTCTTATTTTGATAAAATGCAATTATACATTTTTAGATAGTTAACAGTTCTATGAGTTCACAAGGGCAAATACAGTTTGTTTATAAAGTTTTAGGCACTAGAAAAAGAAGTTAGTGCTTTGAATATTGTTTTTGAACCCACATTGCTACTATGCCTGTTGAGAGAAGGACATGCATTAGGTCGATACAAGCATATTAATCTGACCCATTTATGGCCAGGAGCAATTGAAGAACTTATAGTGATCCCTAATTCCATCACTAAAATAAGCAACTCAAATTTAATTTTGTGACTGCCAAATATTCACCCATTGTTTCATTGGCAAGATTATACATACATGTAGTAATGAGTACCAAACAAAAGAAGATTTTCAAAAGTATATTGAAATAGGAATAGAATATTTTTTACATGCAAAATTTATGCATGCATTTTAAACAACACATTACTAATGGTAACCCTAAAGCTTGTCTGAGTTTTTTTTTTCTGAGTAGTAACAAGTAACATTTTCAGAGTGCATTCCACAAATTGAAACTGAATCATTATAGATACAGGTAAAGGTCATGATGTGTTACTATGCAGTTAGTGATAGAGTTGTGAAAACAGCTTAGGCATTACTGCCAGACTTTTTCAAAATAAACAACAGAAGAAAAATAACACATAAACTGTATGCGCCGTATATTTAACGAGTCTAATTTTTCATGAATCAGGACTTCACGACAATTTCACGAGTGGTTAAATTAGCGATCGTGGAGTACTATTCGTATTCATAATTCATAATTTCGCGTGTTGTTAAATTTGCGAATAGTCCAGATTCGCGAAATTCGCAAAAATAAAAACCCCACAGGCTTATACATGTTCATTTCAATAAATTCAGAAAAGTTTTGGTTCGATGGACTGTAAGCTGAAAGAAAATGTAAACAAATAAACATTAGAATAAAAGTAAAGATGCTTATTTTTCAAGTTACAAGTATCATGAAAGTATCATCATCAATTTTGTTGTCAAAGTTAGTAATGCTAGGTACAGGTACAGTGTTTTAACAACATGCTTTGTACAAAAAAAGATACTTATTTTCATATTTTATTAATATTGTTTTGCTTGTGTCAGATTTAAGTTTTTCTTTTAAATCTCAATGATTTACTGCATACATGTACATGTGGAAAAGAGATTTACACACCTATCATAAGAATTCTTCTAAACTCTAAAGATGAGCTAGATTTGTTACATTTACCTAAACCCTAAGCAGAAGCAGAAGTCTATGAATGTTTCAAGTATGTTAGTGTAGGTATGACTTAAACATTTGTATCAGTCAGACATTCAAGAAATTTGAATCTTTCTCAAATACGTGAACTGAAACAAAGTATGATTTAATTTAAGAATTTCATCGAGTTCTTGGTTTGTGAATGTTTTGAAAGTATGGAGTATGAAACCAGACTAAAAAAAGGATCTCATATTTCACATAACTTTGCTTTAAGATGTTAGGATTATTTTACTCTTGGTGAAAGAATGCATTAAGATGAGTTCACAAAGGATAGGGTTTAACATCACACAATGGTACATTTAGAAATATTTATGTCTGGTGCTTCCTCTAAAATCATGTGACTTGTTTTAATTTTCCTACAAATATATGTGTAACATTTGTATTTCTTAGTACACAGTGACTGTACATGTTTATGGTAAGCATGACTCAAAGTAACATGCATATTGTTTGTACTTGCCTTCTTGCATTAAAATGTTCTCAACCATGTACCATTGTTGTTCAAAATGTGGTGTTCAATATTTTCTATGTAGAGTCCATGAAGAATAATCATTACAGTTGTTTGGAATCATGTGCAGATTTGAAAATGCAGTGTAAGAAAATGTTCACAATTTTATTTGTTTTGGGTTCAAAGTGGGTTTGGACTATTAATCAGCTGAAAGGTTAGCCTTGAGCCCAGATCATGTCATAGAGGTGATGTTGGGAGTGATGATGATGGTGGTAGTGATGGTGGGGGTAGTGATGGTGGGGGTAGTGATGGTGGGGGTAGTGATGGTGGGGGTAGTGATGGTGGGGGTAGTGATGGTGGTGGTTTTGATGGCAGTTGGAGTGATGGTAGTTGGAGTGATGGCAGTGGTAGTGAGGTGATTGTAAGGGAGTGGTACAGTAGAACATCAGCATGGTGGTGTTGGTCGTGGTGATCATGATGGTAGATCTAGGAGAGAAAGCATTGGCTGGCACAAACCCTTGTCAGTTAGTCAGTGCGTCTGGCACTTTAGACCATTTTCGTTATGTATGCAAATGTTTGTATAAGGTTTGTCCACATAGCAGCAACTAATTGATCCAGAGTGCATTCAACCAATTGAAACTGGATCACTAGAGACATGTGAATGTCATAACTAGTTACTATGCAGTTAGGGAGAAAGTTATGAATAAAATATGAAAACGGCTTATTGCAAAGTCAAACTTTTTGGAGAAAGTGGCAAAATGGAGTTTGTGACTTAAGACTAGTGATGAAAGGTGATGATGGAATATGTAGTCAAACCTGTCTACAAAGACCCCTGTCTATTAACCCCTAACGTACCACTGGTGGATGATATCACTATCAATACACACAATCCAATAGAGCAACATTTTATCTGGCACACAGAGGGTTAAAACCGCAAGGCATCTGTCCTTAAAGGGATAGTTCACCCTGAAAGTATTTTGGTCTAAAAAATAGGAGACACATGAAAGAGACATATTAGTGAAGGTTTGACGAAAATCGGTCAAAGGAAAAAAAGTATTTTGATTTTGTGACGTCATGTGCGAGGTGCTCTTCCATATGTTGTGTAGATTTTTTTTATATGTCCGTTTTCTCAAAAGGATATTAACCATTTCACAGTTTACCATTTTGCATTTGATATATCATTAGACACATGTTTTTACACACACATGCCATGAAAAGAATGTATGCCTTCATTAAAGAACATAAAAAAAGGTAATTTATGGAAAAGGTAGTACAGCTGTACATGTACACAACATATGGGAGAGCATGCACCTTGCACGTGACTTCACAGAATCAAAACTTTAAAATCAAGTAAATTTCTCTTTCCTTTGACCAATTTTCCTCAAACCTTCACTAACATGTTTCTTTCATGTCTCTTCTTTTATTGAAACCAAAATAATTTCAGGGTGAACTATCTCTTTAAAGATTGCCTTTTCTGTTTTCCTTTGCGTGGCTCTTATATGCAGGTTTCACTGAACATACGTGGAGATAAAGAGACATTGAAAAAAAACATTGAAACACTGTAACAAATCAAACAAGAACCATGCTATAATAAAGACTTGAAATCTGTCTTTAATGCATATCATCTAAAAAGTCATTTTCATGTGATATTTCTTCACTCATTTGGCCATCATATTTAATTTCAAAATGTATGGGTAACAACTTTCTATTTACACTTTACAAGGATTTTTAAAAATCAATTCAAAGAAGTTTGACTGCCCCCTCCCCCCGGGCTCATACAATTAGTATTGCATAACCTCTAATAGTAAATGTGAATCAGCCAGTGCCTGTAAAACTTGCAATTTTGCCATGACATTGCTTGAACCGTGGTCTTAATCTAATATCCTTTGTGAATTTGGGCTTAAAATTTTAAAGGTGGTGCAGACCATGGCATGTGATATTGTCAGCTGACAATTGAGTGAAATATGTCATAGCACCCATGTCGGGATGAGTAAGAGCATTACCTTGTCGGAGGCCACATAAATTTGATCCATAAATGAAAAGCAGACACAGCCACATCCAGTTTTGCTCAGATGCAGCTGATGGACCCAATGGTACTGCTTATCAAGTGTTATGATATGACATGTTTCTTTCTACCGGTATGTATGTGAACTGTCAGTGTAGTTTTCAGCTTATTTGTGCATACTTGAGCAGAGACTAGCTTGCATGCAGAGACTTTAACAGAGACTTACTTGTACACTAACTGGCACAGAGTCAGTAGCAACTTTCACGCTCATATGATCGAACACGTCTGTTCATCAACCGCAAGGTCGATATCATATCTTCATTTTGACGAAGGACATTTAGGAAATAAACACGATCGTGGAATTCTACACCACTAACGAAGAACTTGCTTACAAGGATTGGACCAAGAGTAAGGGATATTACAGGAATCTAACTTCAGTGAAAACACCTCCTTCGTGGTCATTCACACAATGTGGTAGATGCAACACAGTCTTATAATATTTCTTGAACAATTTTGTGGCTGCTGAGTTGCACATTGAATGACAACCTCAAGAAGCTGAAGCTTGATAGAAGAAACTTACAGAGTTAGCTGACAAGGACACTGTCAATAATCAGGAACCTTTCTTAAGATGACACTGATGTCGACATGCTCAAGCAGTATGTCTTAAAGGCAGAAGAGCAATGTTCAATGATTGAGGTGAAGCACGCTAAGTTGATGGAACTAGTACAGGACAACCAGGAATTCAAAGCAGAGTAAGCATGGATGACAAGCTGTGAGGAGGTCTTCATTCAGAAACTGGTTGTGGCTAATCAAACCTCTACACAAGAGGAAGGAGATACTTCTGCGTTTCCATCATCACATCAATTAACGATTCCGTGTCTGACGACACCATATCTACCTCACCTCCCCACCTTCAATGGAGATTAAGGACCATCATCGTTTCAAAGACCTCTTCAAGCATTGCCAGAGGATCTCTCAGAAATCAAATGCTTCTTCCAGTTGACAGAATCCATGGTAAGGCAGAAAGAGGAACAGGGTCAAGAGCTGTTCAGATGTTGACAGAGCATGACAGATATTGGATGGACATTTTGGGGACAGAGACAAGAGTAGTGGACAGTCTGCTTCAAGATTTGGATTCCCTTAAATCTTATGAGTACAAGGGATGGATAAATCTACCTGCCATGACAAGATTCATCCAAGTCCTGCCAAACTTGGAGTGCCAGGCTGAACAGGTTGGACTCTCAGGTGAATTGAACAACAAGATTACCTTGAGCCATATCAAGCAGAAGCTCCCAGAGGATTACAGGATGGACTACTACAAAAGTGTCCGTGATGATGTCACCAAGGAGTCTCTTTCTAGATCAAATAAATGGCTGTATCAACAACACCTCCTGATCGAAAAGGCCAAACCAATCAGAACTGAGACCGCCAAGTCACACAGATAAAAAGAACCAATGTCTGTGAATGCTGCTGGTAGCCATAACAAACCAGACACAAAGGAAAGGGGAACACACCTTACCAAAATGCAGCAGCAGTATTTTTGAGGTGGCTCTTCGCTTCCAGGAGAACAAAGTGGGTGAGATTGCAGACATCTCTAAGATGAACCAAGCCATCAAAATCTGTATGGAGGATGCCCAATCTCATCCCCATGTGTTCAGGGAACACCCCACACATCCCATTGAGGTCTACATGCTGACCACTGTGCCTTTCAGGGACAAGCCGTCACCAACTGCTGCAGTGGTAACTCTCAGGCGGGTGGTACAGGAACATGTACCTGATGACAACATGCTGCAGATGGTAATCAGAGAGCAATTCTACATGGATGACGTCAATGAGTATGTTGCCAACAAGAAAGAAGCCTTACACCTGCAAACATAAGTGTTAGAAACCTTACAGGAACGCAACTTCAACTTGAGGAAGTTGTCTCCAATGACAAGGAAAGGAAGGACACCTCGAGTGTGAAGAAAGTACAGCCATGTGACAACACCGCCTTGAACGAAGGGCAAGATCCTTGCTCAGGCTGCTTCATACTATGATGTCTGGGGCATACTGTTGGGACTCCTTGTTCGCCCCAAGATTCTTCTCTAGAAGCTGTGGCAGCTAGACATTGATTGGGACTCTCCTCTAGACCACAGAAGTGAACTCTTCTCTGTAATGATTATTAGGATCACAAAGACCTTGATGAAATGGATGGGATTGAGATATGGAGGTGCCTTATCCCAGAACCTTACAAGGGTAAGAGACCCCTACCAGAAGTATCTCTGTAGGGTGCAAGTGACGCATCAGAAGATGCCATGCGTCAGAAGATGCCACGGGTCTTGTGGTGCGGCTGAGGTAGTCACCTGCTGACAAACAAGAGGCCAGTCTGTCATTTGTCTTATAACATTGAGAATAAATGTCCTCTGTCAGCAAAAATCCCAAACTTAATATCTTGCATATGATACTTAAAATATTGACTGGTATATCAAATATATTGCCCTGAGCTAGAATCGTATTGTCTCGAGTTCCAGACAAGGGCAATATGGTTCTTCCAAGGGCAATATGTTTGATATTTCCCAGAAAGGACAGTCGATACCAGCTTTGGCAGGGCCCCCGACAGGCTAGCTCTGATCTCCTAATGTGCACCAGTTAGGTTTTTGACTTTCCGTATTGTATGCCATGGCCTAATTCACATGGTACACTGCTTGATTAATTCTACAACACACAGATTGCCATTGAATAAGAATTGACATAGTTCTATGTTAGATTACTGGTACATTCAGTATTTTTTTTATACAGAACTCTTTTTATTCAGCCCATTTGATTACAAGTTAGTCAATATACAAATACTTCATGTAAACATGTTTACACAATCTTAATGCATCCATAGACAAACTTAGCCTGCATGAAGATCGGTAGACCTACATCCTTGTAATTATTTATACATATCCAGAATACAGCCCTGATAATAACCGTAAGTTATTCATTGAATTTAATCAAAGCAACAAGATAAGAGAAATTGGCAACGAATGAGAGAATTAGGCTTGTATTGTAAGGAAATTGTGAATTTGTGAAGATTAGAATAACTAAATGGAGCAGGAAAGTCTGATCACTCACTGTACAGCTGCTGTACAATGATGCACAGAATTGTTAATGTTCCTGCATACCATGCATGAACATAGCAAGACTCAATGTCTATGATATCTGCAATTTACAGATATTTCAGGGCTAGTAATAACGATTTTTTTTTTTTTTCTTTAACCAAAATAAATTATGATAACTTCCTCATTACCGGTATATGGATGATTTCTCTCACATTTTGGCATTGTGTGTCTCTGTTTTTTCTATTCAACTGATCATGAGAGACTTCATTTCATTACATTTATACTGGTAGTTTATTTGTATGAAAGTGAATCTGATTTTTACTGTTTGAGGTCTGCAAAGAGTCTTCTAAGAAGAATACAAATCATTATTTTGGCACTCAAATTGGCAATACAGATAATCTAATTTTTGTTAAAGAATTTTGCCAAAACATGGCACAGATAAACATGATCTCCAAATTGAGAGTAATCCAACATAAGATGGGATTTTTGACAGAGTAATGCATATTTATATTTTCCTATGATATCAAGGAGTACATTGATCATTGAGAATACATGATTATGACTTTCAATCATCTGTTCATTATTTCAGTGTAGGATCTATACATACAATGGTAGTACATGTATCAGTACATTTAAACAATATATTTTACATGCCTTCTTCTTGTATAAGACCATGGTGTAAAGAAATAGGTGGTGGATGAGGACTTCTCTGAAGCCCAATGAGATGACGGTTTCTTACACATCAAACAAAATGATAAGACCCCATACAGCACATTATAATCCATTCATTGTACCAATCTAAACCATCATTTCATCCCATATTTGCAAATTTCACCAATTAATACAACCTAACTGATGTGCTTATGAAGAGCAAATGCATAGTCTCTAGGCCACTAACCAAGGGCACATATACTAGGCACACAAATTGCAAGAGCACATAAAAGAGACACGTATAAGGATTTTAAAAACTCTTCTTCTTCTGCTGAAAACTGAACTATGCATTCTGCCGTCCTACTTGTTTCTGCCTTTCTTGACCATGAAAGAAGACATGTCGACGATGATTTTATCTACCAGACTGTCCAAAGCAGTCACTTGTAACCGCAGAGGCCAAAGGTCAAGGGTCAAGAATCACTGAACCCACGGGATGATGTCCAAAGCTCACTAACAGTCAAGGGCGGCTTCAGGTATTCGTTCTAGACAAAAAAAGGCTTCACTAATTCACACACTGCGTGTAAGTGTCCAGTACTTTATGACATCAGCATTACGTCGGTATGTTTTCTGCCCCGCGCCTCCTCACGGAAATTTATCTATATACTGGAACACAAAAAGAAATGTGAAAATACAAAATATTAATTACCTGGTTTCCCTATACCTCGTTTATTTTCACAGTGTTTCTTATTGGAATGTTATATATACAGGTACATCCTTTTTCATCCATTTATTTTAATGGCAAATATTCTGTGGTATTACACTACCACAAACTCCTTCAGCACTTCTTCTGTGATGTACGTGCATATGGCCTGTAGTTTAGCATAAACATGTCATGCATTCATTCAAAACATGCATGCCATTCTTTTTTTTCTCATGCAGACTTGATATCATTTGTTATTATAATGAGACACGATAAGAACAATATATAATGCAGATGTTTAAGTAAGACTTTTTCTGTAATAATAATAAATCAAAATAATAAAATGATAATTAGAATAATGAAAACAATGAACATATCAGACAAATTCAGTTGGAAATTCATCACAAATGAAGTGGAATAAGGCAAGTTGCATTCAGGTATGAATCATGGGTGAAGAAGATGCATGGAAATACATGGAATCTTTAGTCTAACCTTGACCCTTCTTTTGGGTTGGGAAACATCTTTTTCTGGCCTGGCCTAGTCTCCAGGAAGCTGGGGCCCCCCTCCTGAATAATTGCCTGATATATCAGCACCGCTGAAATCAAACCCTGGGTGCTGCGTAGTAGGGATAAACATGGCAAAAATTGGTTGAATTCTGTACCAAAATTGTAAAGAAAACTACTGTTTGCATTGTGTTATCTAAATACTTTATACAAGAATCATGTGGAGACTAAATATTATGATTTTAAAGATACACATTGGAAACTATAGCCATAAAAGTGGCTGGATAAAGACAGGAATCTTTCCTTGTTTCTTGAGAGCCTTGCATATCTCACAATGCAGAGCTGGACTATATTGAACAGGTTGACCAAAGCTTTCCATTCATGAGGTGATTTTTGTGTAGAACTTATTTCTGCATATGACATGAAATATAATGGCACAGGAAAATACATGAGTTTGGAGGTTTTGAGGATTACAATTTATGTCAAGCTACATTGCAAAAGATACGCAACTTTATCTTTTCTTTTGCCGCTCAGAAAATACTTTCACTGGAGTCCGAGAAAGCATCTGTGAAGAAACATCTACATTCTACTTAGTAGGAGATGGGACAGATCATAGGGTTGTATAACACTACTGGTACTCACATTTCAAGAAGCTCAAAAAAATACTTGTCTAAATCAACACACAAACAGAAGAGATATTAACTGTACCTCGTACTGGAACCTCTGTAATGTCATCTTCTTCTCCATCTGGTCAAAGGTCATAGGGTCAGCTTCATACTGGTTCTTGAACAATGACCTCCAGCAGTTGCCCGCCTGCCTGTCAGACTTCACCAGGACTATTCTCAAGAGCTTCCTGTCCTCTGTTTTAAACACAACAATACAACAAGATGAACAGAAATTAAGAAAAAAATGGAGAAAAATGAAAAGGCTAAAAAGGAGAAAGAACAAACAAATGAAATCATGAAAGAAGGTAATGCTAGTGAGAATGAGAAATATATATTACCAAGTGGCCAAAAGATAAAATAGACCATTTAGTTATGCATGCAAATTTAATGCACATCTTTCACACAAAATGCCTTTACCCCAAATGACCAAGATTTTTCCAAGTAGCAACAACTTTACATTCAGAATGCATTCCATCCATTGAAACTGAATTACAAAATACAGGTGAATGTACAATTCAATGCATAATTTCGCAGTGTAGGGGAAAGTTGTAAATACATTACAAAAATGGCCGATTCAAACAGCTTTGGACAAAAGATCGTTTTTTTAAGAGTGGTCTATCTGTCCATATAGAAGCCTGCAGACTGAATTGAGAGAGGGTGATACAATCTCAGCACTGATTGTGCACCATCCCTAATTCCTGTGGGGTATTTCTTCTCCATTCATGCTATTGCTGTTGGGTCAAGATCAAAATCCATGCACTCTTAACATTTCACCACCGTCCATGCAGGTACTCATTTAACATTTTAAGTAGGAGAGCAGCAATTAAGGTATCTTGTTGAAGGACACAAAGCCATGGTAGGGTTTGAACCTTGAACCTTGATATCCTCAGTGATAATCACACAACCACCTTACAACACCACCTTTCATTGAAAAACATTGCAGAAACATTGCAGGGGAAATATCAATTCAACATTTCCAGGGGCTGGTCTTTGAGCACATTTGCCTGTATGGTGACAATTTTGCACTGTCTATGGGAATTTTGGGGGCTCTTTTAAGCATTTCATGAGCAAAATTGTTCTGAGCCCTGTGTATTTTTCACCCTGAAACATTGTTGCAAACTCACCTAAGCTCCATAAACATTCATCTGGAATCACTCTGTTGAACAGCTCTCCCTGAAACAAAGAATGAAAAGTTCTAAACAATTATATCATGGAAATACACACAAATCGAAAAGCATATTTATAAGTGTACATGAATTAGGGGGAAAAATCAACAAATATTTGCCAGGGCTCTTTTTCACACCATATGTTATGAAATGTTCACACTGAATCGCACTGTACATCTATGGGCCTACTCAATGAAAAAATCAAAGGGGCCTTTTTCTAGTCTACATGGGTTTGTTTTGGCATTACAGGGGCTTAAAATGATATGAATTTGTAAGATATTTCAATAGTTGGTTTTTGTAACAGAATGTTTAATCTCTGAATATCAAGAAGTTATTGAAGCCTCTTAAAACAGCCAAACTCTAACCCAAATGAAAGTTCAAGCAATACTGCAGAAAATTAGATGAACAGACTGTGAAGTTTGAGTAAAAACAAACAAGGTTACAATAAATGTTGACATTTGCAAAATTGGTCAACATCGAGCTGAGCTGTAATATGGTTGAACATGGACTGCTTTGTATGAATTGAGTGCAAATGTCATTTGTCATTTGTAAATATTTCCAAAATGACATCAGTATAGGAAAATACCGTTATATGTTTAGTAATACCATATTCATTTAAAAACAGAACTTTTGTCTTTTGACGTCTATAGTGAAGAGATGATAAGATGTTTTGCTCTTTGGATGTAGTGCATTTTTTCTGAGTTCACATGAAACAGCCACCATCGTTGCCAATGCAAAGATGTGTCAAACATCAATTAAGCACAACTTCATTTCCATGCAGTTTTGCTTGATCTTTCACCACTTTGCCTATCAAATGGAAATGGTTCTGCATCTTTTAAAAGCAACTTATTTTTTTAAGGATTGGCTATGCTTTTAAATGAATTCTATCCCTCTACCTTTATCTCTGCATCCCGCACACGCCACATCAAGTGATTGAACTTGAAGTCTACTTTGATTTCTTTTGACCTGATTCCCTCTGGAACATCGATCTCCACCATCAGTTCATCAATACTTTGGTACCAGCACCCCCATGGGGTCCGACACTGCACAACTCCACTCTTCTCGTCAAAGTTGGCCATGGTCAGGTGATGGTAGAAGCTTGACTCCAGTTGCTTGGAGTTTGTTGTCACTCACTTGTACTTCAGCAAACTAAAGAGATTGCTGAGTCTGAGAAAATGAGAGCAAAAGAAGGGGAGTAAAAATTAAGAAGAGTCCACAACAAATTGTGGTTGCTTGATTAATGAAGAGAATGTCAACTCAAATCTCAGAAAATTAGAGAGGAAGGAAATAAAAATTCAGAGCCAGTGTCAATCACTCGTGTGTGAGTGTGATCCACATTGTGTTCATGAGTCAATCACACTGTTGAACTACATGCTTTGCGAAAGGCCTGTTGACCTGTACACATGGCTCATGCACATTACATGCTCATCGGACTGGTCACATGACAGATCGAACTCCACGAATTTGACCGAAGCTACATGTAATGTATACAAAGGTTTGGACTTTGGTTGGACGGGTTGCGCGCTGCATCATGGAAGTGGCTAGCTGCAACGCTGCATCCACACATGTGCACACACCACTTATTTTGTGTATATATGCACGGTAGTGTGTCAAAGACTGCTGCTAGTAGCACATGCATGCCAGATCGCCCCTTTCAAAGTTTTGTAGATCTTGACTTGAGCCTCAAGTTGGGGGTGGCACAGCTAGTGCCGGTGTCACCGCGTCAGGTGACCACCCGCGTCAGATGTCCAATTTTTTCTATGGTATCGTCAAATAGTCTCAGTAAAAGCTAGGAACACGTACAGATTGTCGTTACCGCGTCAGGTGTCCAGGAGTCAACGCGTCAGATGACCACCCGCGTCAGATGACCAGAATTTTGTACGTTACGTAGTCTGTCCCCCAGACTCATTATTAGATTGAAATTTTCAAAAAATCTACATGTATATACTTGTAGTCGATTTTTCAGACATTGTTTCATTCATTGTAGGACCACAGCGTCAGATGACCAGATTTTTTTACATAGCGTAGTCTATTCCACAGACTGGTTTTAAATTGAAATTATAAAGAAACCTTCATGTATATACTTGTAGTCTATTTTTCAGACACTGTTTTATTCAATGTAAGACCGACCGCGTCAGATGACCAGATTTTTGGACATAACGTTGTATATTCCACAGACTAATTTTAGATTGAAATTATAAAGAAATCTACATGTATACACTTCTATTTTTTTCAGACACTGTTCCAGTCAATGTAGGACCAACTGAATCAGATGAAAAGAAAACAATCTAGAGTGACAAAAAACAACAACACAAACACAAATGTCAAAGTATTGAACTAGATATGTGGCAAGTTTATTTCAAAGCTTATTATCATGTACATGTACTACATGAATAATGACAGTGATACTTGTGCCTCAAGGAGTATGCTACATTAAAAAAAATCCCTCGTTCGATGACGCATTTGACCTAGAATATTTATGTGATGGATAACAAATGTTTTTAACGCCATTGATAAATGTCTTGCACATGCCCTTCCCCATATAAAAAGAAACATAAAAAGGGTTAGTTGCTCCATATGTTGGGCAATGGACTGACCATATTATAAAGTCCGAAACATGTAAACAAAAAAGGGGCATTGTCCTATACCATTAATTGAACACAGGTTTATGCTCGTTTATGATGTTTATGCTTATTTTCACTTTATGAATCATCTTGAACATGTTGAATCTTGACCCCACAATACCCCTCCCCTATCGGTAAAGACAATGTGCATCAGTATCAAGTAGTTCCATCAAAATAAATGATGGGACTTTACACATGAATATTGCTTCCTTTTGGCAAGAGAATACTATTCCTAAAGTAAACCACCTCGACCATAAAAACATGATTTTGCAATAAAATACTAAAGATGCATTTAGACATTTGTCTTTAACTGCTGGAGCATACATGAATGTTGTATATCAAACATGATTTTAGATATTTGTATAACAATCAAACCCAAGTATAACTATAGACATTTCACTGTTCAAAGGTGATTATCACCCGCGTCTCCATTATTCCTTTGGCAATTCTCTAATGTGTGTGACCCAAAAAGTTGACTTTTTTAGTACGAAGTCGTATTTTAAGATATGGGGCATGGTACATGTATTTTATCTATTTTTGTTCCATATTCAAAGAGTAAATCGTTGGCTCCAAAATGGCATACATGTCATCAATTTTTGGCCATCACATCACAGATCAATGGGCATGGCTTTTACGTTATTTGTGTGACATAAATTTCAGACAAGTAATGCGAAATCCATGCCCATAATGATCTGTGACGTGATGACCAAACTTGATGTTGCATGTCTCATTTCAAAGCCAATGATTTACTCTTCACGAAACAGCGATGTATGTCGCTGCAGCAAGAGAAGCAGACCTTTGAGTCTGGGCTGATGGCCAGGGCGCAGGCAGGGGCGCTAGACGTCAGCTGTGCATTGATGTGGGGTGTGGCAGGGGTGGCAAGGAATGCACAATACATACTACTTTCAGACCACTTTCAGAGTAGACTGTACTCCAAGCTGGAGTAGCCCAGGGCCATGAAACATCATCATCTTCATCGCGGTCCCCGATTTGCATTCATAGTGGGGTGGTTAAGCGACAAATATGAGATGAATTGTGTACTTTTGTCTTCAATCACCAAGTTTGGCACACATGTTCAAAATCATATTTGGAACAATATTAGATATAGAGGCATCTCAAAATATTTTCAGGGGCGCCTGGTGGAAGCCCCCATTTGAAGTGCCCCAATGGCCCCATATGTTATTTTTACTTCTTTTCGAAAACTCACGGTCAGACTTGATAAAAACCTTGATAGGAATCATCCTTAGATAATGGGGACCTTACCTTGTTCGAATTAGTGGTCATGAGTGGCGAGGGGATCGGGGCATAGCTCCCTAACGCCCCCCCCCCCTTTTTCTTATTTTGCGACATTTTGTCAAGAATAAATAACTGGATTTTAACCAAAGTAGATAGGAATCATCCTGAGGTTATAGGGACCATTTATTTGTTAAACTTGGGGTACACAAGTGGCAAGGAGCTGGGGAAGGGGGGGGGGGGGGGGTTGCTAGCCCCCAAAACGCCCCAGGGGGAAATTTCTTTTATTTTTTTTATACTTTTTCTCAAGAATGAATAACTGGAACCGTCCATAGGTATTAGGGACCTTAAGTTGTTTGAATGGGGGGACACAAATGGCAAGGATCCAAGAGGGGGTAGACCCCCACAAAAAAATGCCCCCATTGGGCAACTTCCCCTTATTTTTGGCTTTTTCAGAAGAATGAATAACTGAATTTGAACCAAACTTGATAGGAATCATGCTTAGGTATTATGAACCTTAAGTTCTTAAATTGCGGGGGGTGGGGGGTGGGGGGTGGGGGGTGGGGACATAAATGGCAAGGAGCCAGGAGGGAGTAGCCCCCCCCCAAAAAAAAAAAAAAAAAAATGCCCCCCTTGGGGAAACTTCCCCTTATTCTTGAGTTTTTCAGAAGAATGAATAACTGGATTTTATACAAACTCGAAAGGAATCATAAAGACCTAAAGCTCTTAAAAGTATGCAAGTGGCAAGGGGCGAGGGGGGAGGAGCCCCCTATAATTCCACTTATTTTTTTCCTTTTACTCAAAGGTAAATGACTGGATTTTAAGCAAACTTGAAAGAAGTCACTCTGAAAGGAAAACTTAAGGTTGTAAAACTGGGATTAAGAAATGTTGGGTTTCATAGAGACTGGACAGATTTTTCTCACACAATTGGAATTTTTTTTTTTACAAATGGAGTACCCATCTGACATTAACTAGCTACAGCACAGCCCCTCCCCTACCACCTCAGAAATGTGCCTTGCTGTCCAATATAGCAAGAAAATGGAATGTACGTTTCCCGAATGTATCCAAACTGTACAGTAACCAAGGATAATCTAACGTATACATGTAGTTGTGTACTCATCTGATGAGGAGACAAGGAGCCTGAAGGAGGATCCAAGATAATGTCCAAAATGGCTGCCAAAGCCATGTATTTAGCTTTGTCCTGTTCTATTTTTACCTACAAGCAACAAATTCGGTACATACCGGTAGGTTAATGATTATGAACTCAACAAAATTAGATAAAGAGGCACTTAAAGATGGCCCGTCCCTTTTTATCTGCAAACTTCATTAAAGTTTGCACATATTTAGCACGTATCTTTGCGATACTAGCTGTGAAATTTTAAGGTCAGAGGTACTATAACTCCCGTAGAATAAATGAAAATCTAATTAGTTTTCACTGAGGCTTGTCTATTTTTGTGGTACAAAAAAGGAAAGCTCGATCAATTACCGAAGATTATTTCCTCAAAACCGAATATTACGCTTTGTCGCTTCCAGTGAAGGGTGATATAGCCACTCTCTCTCTCTCTCTCTCTCTCTCTCTCTCTCTCTCTCTCTCTCAAATGATGACAAAGTCAGGGAACTTTCAGAATTAGGTTTGCAAAAGGGACGGGCTACCTTTAAACGTGTGTCCTTAAGATGCCATTTGTCAAAAATGTCTGCCAACGCAATATTTTTAGCTTTATTCTGTTTTACTATAACCTACAAGAATGAAGTCTCGAGATGAACAAGACCTGGAGAGAGTGGAGGATTTCTTTATTTAGGTTCCTGGGGGGCATTTCATCAAAGGACTTGTCGGACGTTTTATCCGACAAACTGTTATAAGCTACTGAAATGCTTGCATCTTATTGGCCGAGAGCAAACTTGTCGGATAAAATATCCGACAAGTCCTTTGATGAAATGCCCCCCTGGATAGCAACATCTGCCAGGGCTACCGGCTACTAACTACATCAACCGGATCACCAGAGATACAGGACTTAAGCTTGATGAAGTGGGACAAATAATGGACGACAGGGATCAGTGGAGGACCACCAATAACAATGTTTTCGACCGTGGTCGACCATGATGATGATGATGACAAGAATGAAATTTGGTACATAGGTTTCGAATCATAAACTAGGCAATTTTACAATATAGAAGCAATAAAGCATGTCTATCTTGAGGCGCCATTTTCAAAGATGGCCGACAATCTAATATATTAATCTTTATTCCCTCCAATTTGTTTCATTTGATCGAGATATGTTCATAGTGAGGGCATGAATAAGAAAAGAGATTATTGGCAATGCATAGGCCTAGTGACAAACGAACAAAGAGTGGCCTTGAAAACCAACCCTAAAACATTATATGGCCCCAAACTATAATATGATATAAAATATATGGATATATGATTTCAATACAATGTTTAAAAAAATTGAAATTTGATGTTTTATCATTAATCTTTCTAGCCGGGGTGGCTAGTTCATGTCAGATGGAATCCCCATTTGTAACAAATTTGTCCCATAGCCTGAGAACAATCTGTCGAGTTTTGATGAAATCTTATATTAATTTTTTTAGATATATATCCCATTTTTACAACTTTAAGTACTCTTTTCCGAGGTGATTTCTTTCAACTTTGGTTCAAATGAAGTCATGTACCTTTGAGAAAAAGTAAAAAAATAAATGGAATTTTCCCCCTGTGGCCATTTGGGCCGCTACCCCCACCCCCGCCCCTTGCCATTTGCGTACCACCGTTTTAAGAACTTATGAGGTCGCAATTACCCATGAATCATTCCTATCAAGTTTGGCTAAAATCCAGTTACTTATTCTTCTGAAATAGTCGAAAATAAAAGGAAGTTGCATGGGAGCATTTTTTTTTTTGGGGGGGGGGGGGGTGGGGGTGAGGTGAGGGGAGGGGGTGTGCGTTTTAATGATCCCTTTTACCTTAGGATGATTCCTATCAAGTTTGGTCAAAAATCCAGTTATTTATTCTTCTGAAAAAGTCACAAACAAGAGAAAGTTGCCCATGGGGGCATTTCTTTTTGTGGGGGGGGGGGGGGGAAGGTTACCCTTTTTCGGCTCCTTGCCATTGTTGTCCCCCCATTCTAACAACTTACGGTTCCTAATACCTAAGGATGGTTCCAGTTATTTATTCTTGAGAAAAAAGTATTACCAAATAAACGCTTTTTTGGGGGCTACCTCCCCCCCCCCCTTCCCTAGCCCCTTGCCACTTGTGTACCCCAAGTTTGACAAATAATGGTCTCTATAACCTCAGGATGATTCCTATCTACATTGGTTAAAAACTAGTTATTTATTCTTGAGAATATGTCCCCAAATAAAAGAAAAATGCCCCCAGGGGGAATTTGGGGGTTATTTCCCGGCCCCCTCGCCACTTTTGATCACTAATTTGAACAAGGTAATTAGGTCTCTATTATCTAAGGATGATTCCTATCAAGGTTTTTATCAAGTCTGACCGTGAGTTTTCGAAAAGAAGTAAAAATAACATATGGGGCCATTGGGGCACTTCAAATGGGGGCTTCCACCAGGCTTTTTTTTTTTTTTTAAAATAAAATCCGGCCGTGCGTTTTCGAAAAGAATTAAGAATAATATATAAGGGCCCTAGCTGGAGCACTTGGGGGGGGGGGGGGGGGCCCACATGCCCCTGAAATTGTTTTGAGATGCCTCTAATATCTAATATTGTTCCAAATATGGTTTTGAACATGTGCGCCAAATTTAGTGCTTGTAGACTAAGCACACAATTATTCACCTTATCCAACCCACTATCATTTAAAAGTTGATGCAGTCCTCCCCTCAAAAAGCACGCACGCGCACGCGAATTTCGAGTTCGCTGCGCCGTGCTTCATCTCGCGTCAGATGTCCAGGCCAATCTGAAATACGGTCAGCGTGAAATTCATCCGAACATTTGTAGATACCATACAAAAATGAGTGTAGCAGGTAAATAAACAAAGTGCTACGGTGCACGACGAACAATCGTGTACAACGGATAGCGGAGCGTGGTCGCTAGCGGTCGTGTCCATTTTTGCTTATTACATGACGTCATCCAGCCACTGCCGAGAGCCAATTTATGAATGAAAATATAGTAAGCATGCGCAGTGCAAGCCTTCTATGTCCCCACACAGTATTCCACCAAAACAAGTGTAAAATTCTCTATCACCTCGTACCAAAATCGACCTAGAATTTCACTTTCCTATATTTTATATGAATTTTGAAAAGTATTCTCAGAGGATCTATTTTCTCACCGATACCGCACAGGTAAGCGAATTTCGATTGCTTCTTGCTTTTCCGTGAAAATCGTACGAATTAGCGTCACCCCCGCATCGTGTTTGTTGGAATTTGTAGAGTCTATCGCAACGTGTACAAAGTCAATTGGCTTCCGGGTTTTAGGACCGTCAGTCAATATGCATGAAATTGCAGAGTTTCGATAATTTTCGATCGATACTGGAGCGATCCGATCACGAACCAAGACCATTTCCTGCGTACACAATGTGACCGGATATCGTTATCGCTATCGATACTTCCACACGCAGTCGGAAGGCAACCACGTGGTCATGACGTGATCTGCGCGATTGCCCAATCAGCGGTCTCCGAATCGCTGTGCGCGGACGATCTATCCGTTGTACACAGTCTATGGACAATAGTTCGTCGTGCGGTGTCCTCTAGTCATCCGATATCTACGAACAGTAGCGTTAATATGATGCCATTTTTTTCGTTCTTGGGTCTCTTTAACGACACCATAAATATTTTGGACATCTGACGCGGCAGTCACCTGACGCGGTGACACCGGCACTTGGGGCCTGGGTGGGGCTGATAAGACCACCGGCACCGCTGAATGCCGTCAATTCCAGCACCCTCTATAAATGATATCATGCCACAAGAGCTCAGTTACCAGTGGCTTTAATGTTAGAAACATCACTGACACTGGGCCTGCACTTCCAAGACCAAGCTAGGCAAGAGCGAGTATGAGACTCCCATCCCGTCATTAGTGCCCCTCCCGAGACGCTGACCCTGGCGGCTGGCCTGGGCGGCATCCGATCCGGTCGGTGGCTCAAATACTGGCTCTTTTCGAGCCAGTTGCACACGTTTTACCATCACGTTCCCAGCCCACATAAGCTGCTAAGATGTATAGAAAACGCAATATTGTGAAATTGTAGTGTTGGTAAAAATGATACTTCAATTCAAGTAATAGCGTTCATCACCAAATAATATTTTTGTTGCAAAAAATACGGTCTTACCCACCATCATCACGGCACGATCCTGGGATTTCATTTCATTTCGGTCATGAATAATATCTCTGGTAGTGAACGTTGAGGACAGCAGAGCCCAATCGCCAGCAGCGGAAAAAAAAGCTGACTCGAAGAACCTCAGCGCAGGCCCACGAAGAACTTGAAGAAGCTCAGACTTGTCTTTTAATTTGAGGCCGAATATACACAAATTAGACATCATGTTGGGAGTCATAGCCAGATCAATCGTCACCCGATCAGGTGAGAAAAGGTGCAAGTGTATGAGCCCCTAAACCTTCAGTTTTATAGTTACAAATTGCACCTAAGTTTGTGTGAGACTGTTGTTGATTGTTGCATGTGTTGTTGTGTTGAACTCAGTTCAGTGTTCAATCAAGTCAAGATTGAATAAACTGTGCTTGTCATGCTTGTCCGGGCGATCAGCTACAGAGCACCACACACCATATTTATAACTTACTGATCCCTGATTCACTAAGGTTAAGTAGTTCAAGCAATCAGTTAAGACTTTTCCTTTGTCAGTTACATTTACAAATTACAGTCTACGTCATGGTAATTTTGACAATATTCCAAGAAACGTGTTGTCTATCTACATGTCTAACGTAATAAGGTTAAGATTCCAGTCGATCCGATCGACTTTGTCTCACGTTTCACGGCAATGGCAGAGGAAATGGACCCACCTTTAACTCTTCATATGCCCCATGTGACTATCCACAATGTTCAATTGATGTTTTATCTTCATGTATGATGTTTCTTTGCCCATTACAGCTGGTGTGATCCGTAGCACCCAGTCTCGCTCGATGGCTCACATAACGTCGGAGCTTCCCAAGACTAATGGCAATATGCTCCTGGTGGGAGGAATCGTTTTCTTTGTCGTCACGGCAGGACTGGTAAGTATACTTTAGATGTATTGCTGGTTTTACCACCATAAAGCATTAGCCCCATTCTCACGTGCCAAAAAGCGAGATGTGGAAAGTATTAGTCATTATAGGTGTGAAAGGATGTGTGTTAATTCTCCACACCGCATATGCAGTATAATAAAGAAAAGTCGTCCGGTGATGAACTGCGCAGCCACATGCAGATTTTGTTTGCAGTCATGTTCGCTTCAAGTTCCAGTCTTGTGTAATAGTTTATGTTGGTGGAAGCAGACACTGCTGAAAAAAAGCGTGGATGTCGCTGCGTAGTGCATTATGGGATGTCTTTCTATATACGGTATGGAGAATGTAAGACTGGTGTGTTGAGTGTGCTCAAACGCATGTAGCTGACTGCATTTGACTGCACTCATGGGAAGGTGATCTCATGCTCACCTTTACATGTACATCTTTCTAATTAGATAGTGTACATGTGAAAGATTCCCACTAGTTTTGTTCCAGGAAAGTTCACACCATCACTTAATCACTGGTTTGAAACAGTGCGCATCTCTCATTGACAAGTGTAAAAGTTTCTCATTCATTTTCTTTCAGGAGAGTTCACCTCATCGCTTTATTGATATTGCTTTGCTACAATTTTACAATACATATCTCTCATTGACTGGTGTAGAAGATTCCTATTGATTCTCCTTGAGAAGAGTTCACACCATCACTATGTTGATATTGCTTTGACACAATGCAAAGCTCTCATTGACTGTTGTAGAAGATTCCCATTAGTTCTCTCCCTGAAGAGTTCTCAGTTTCTCAACATCACTTTTTTTTTTACTCTTGCTTTGAAACAGTGCATATCTCTGATTGACTGGTGTGAAAGATTCCCATTGATTCTCTCTCTGAAGAGTTCTCACCATCATTATGTTACTATTGCTTTTTAATTGCAGGTCCAGGGCAACAACCTTATTGTATGGGGACGGGCTCCTGACATGGCCTCAGCAGAGAAGAAGTAGTGCTGCAAATACAATGCTGCTGTACACAGCTGATTCTCCCTATCTTGGTATGTGCACCAATATACTGTAGAGTAACCTATGTAACATTAGTTAGGTTCACAGTAAGCATGCTTCCTTTCAAGGTTAAAGGAGTTGAACTTAAGGCCCATATTAATGCCCTTAAAATTCTTAAATTATCTTATATGCATGGATACATGAAGCTCAGATAAAGGGATTACTCTTCATGTTCCACGGTTCTTATCACCAAGCTAGGCTCATTGTCTCTGACTCTTGGCCTCGAGTTTAGTGAACTAGAGGCTTCTTGTGAACAAACTCAAGATGAAAAGAGCATTTGTGTTATTATTGATGTAAAATCAGGATGTCATACATGTGAAATTACAACTTTTATTGCCTGTTAAGTTTGATAGGAAATATGTATTTATCCACTAGACTTTGCACAGAAAAATCCCATACAGACAAAATGAAGAAACCTTTAAACACTTCAAACTGTAATTATTTGCTAGTTACAAGCAAAATCCATTCATAGAAGGGAAGAGATATATTCAATGTTTTAGAGTTGCCAATATCTTGGGCATATCTTAACATCATAGCATAGATGAGAGCTAAATTATGAGACAAATATTACCTGTTGCGTTTGTCAGACTACTAGTCTGACTAGGACATTGTTCTTACTCCTATCATTTAAAGGTATTGACTCTTTGATAGCGTGTACATGTAGCTTTTATAATGTTCTATGGATCATACCCGAGTATCAGTGTATGTGGTAGACCATATGTATAATAGATACAGGATTCCAAAGGTCTACTCACAAAATAACTTTGTGCATTATTTCATATTGAAAATAAGCTGTGATTTATTTGATGGTACAGTAAGTGAATAATGATACTAGAAATGTGATCATAACATGGGATAATGTGGTGATCTTGATATGTAATTATTGTAATGATAATGATGGTCATTGTAGGCTTTGTTGCACTTCTAGTACATGTGTAACTGTTACTCCTGCTAATATCTCTGCTATAATATAATTACTACAAGAACTACTAATACTACTATTACTAAGTCAATTACATTGTACTGCTACTACTATTACCAAGTCAACTACTAGTTACTGCTACTACTGCTACTACTATTACTCCTACTACTCTATTACTACTGCCCTGCTTATTTGTGCGACCATAATAATGTTGTTTCTCATGCAATTTATGGCATTACATTTTTCATTACTTCACAGGCGTGTAAGTGTGGATACAACCCAATGACTGTGCCTGGGGCAGCGTAGCTTCTACAATCTCACCACTCAAGTGATATCATCAGGTTCAATGAATCACCCTCTAAACAGTAACTTAGCATGAAAAAAACATTAACAAATAATCAGTTCATAGGAAATTTATACTTCATCAGACATTAGTATCTTTAGAGTGTGAATGAGTACTGAAAAGCCATTGAAACCTGTGTTGTAGCTGGGAGTTGCAGTGCATGATCAAAAATGTTTTTATTTTATTGATCATGCCACAAAACTGCCCTGAAATCACACATATATGGTGCCTCACTAAACTCTACCCTATTCTAGTGATCTAACCCTTACCTAATTTTCTCATGATTTAAAACATTAAAGAAACCATCAAAATTAGAAATATGGCTGTCTGATGAAGTATAAAATACTCCAACATGATAACTTATGAGATATCACAGTCCATATCGGTTGGAACATAGATATGCTCGGCAGTATTATAACTTAAGTTCAAACGTAGCATACATAACGTTGATGTTTGCCTTACAGCATGCACAGACAGGGTATAGCAATGCCAGTATTGTCCAAAGTTGTCTCAAGAAGAATTGTACCCATGTTAAATGTTTACGAGTGAAATGGTAAACAGGGTGAAAGAGAAATGCTTCCATTCAATACTACTGCACCACTTAACATCATTATTTGTCAATCGCTCAACTTTCCTCTTGTGGGCCCTGTTGCATAAAACTTACCATTGATGCTAACTTTACTGCCAATGGCAACTTCTATGGAAACCTGGAATTTGATTGGTTATCACTGAATGTTTCCATGGATGTTACCATTGATGGCTGAGTTTCCATTAATGGTAAGTTTTATGCAATGGGACGTGGGACTGATATTAGTTAGATATTGACTCCTGACATGGTATGTTCTTACATTGTAACTATTTGATATTTATCGCTTTACAATGCCTTCATGTAGACAACAAATTATAAGAATTCATCAAAATCAAAATCTATTAATCATGATCATTGTAATTTATAACATATCTTATGCATACTCATTACTGTGTCA